>CAXKVY010000575.1:25000-365727 GCA_964058915.1 Tetropium fuscum | reverse complement strand
ATGGTACTATAATATTGTGTGATCTCTTGTAAATTGTTGTAACCATGCTTATTTTTTTGATACATGTTCAAGAAAAATAAATTAACAACCATTGAATTGGTTGTTAATAATTAGTTGTTAATAATTTCATTAATTTTGACGCTAGGACCTCGAACAAAACACCGCTGGAAAGATCAATTTCTCAAGAACATGATGCTTTTTAAATAATCGCCATCAAAGCAATGGTTCAGCCTTAGACGCTCGGAATGTTCGAATGCAGCCAAAACGGGGTCCGCGTAACCTTGCGCAAAAAAGTGCCTCTACTCGGGCCTGCCATTCAAACACTCTAAATCCCAGTTATATGCTTTCGTAGAGTTTTCGGTAAAAAAACTCAAAATCTACTTTTATTAATTAACTTTTTGTTGTCAGAACTTCGAACCTTTCACCCCTTTGAACACCTGGAGGTTTTGTGCTTCACTCGGAGATTGAGATTGTCGGATGTTGCAAATTTAGGAAAATAAATCTGCCATATAGACGTACACATTTCCGAAGTTTTTTTATCGGCCAAACCTTTTGCAGGAAATCATGTATTTTAAATACATAGTGACTGGACTAATACGTCTAATAATAATAATAATAAATATATTTGAATTCTTCGTCAATATTTATCATTAAACTCTCTTTAAATGTTTTCGCGTTACCTACATACTTACGTCATGATGCAGCGGCCTGTACATGAGTCGGACAGAAATATAATATAATATATTAATGACTTCAATCAATAATAATATCTTTTATTTGCCAAACAATGGGGCGCATTACAAGCCATGGTACTTGGAAGAAATTTACATCGTTTATTAAAAAATGTACATGCATGTGGGTAATGCATAATAATAGATCGGCAGTAAGAAGTCTCTGATGAAGATAAGTTAAAAATGTTTCTATTATCCATGTTGTGATGGTTGGGGTGAACACAATTTTATTGATTACATTCATTAAGCTTTGATTTTATTATTTTATGTTGCCGTTTATAAAGAAATTGAATTGATCTGACTAAGTATCTAAATAATATATTAATAATGTCTAGTAGCCGTTTATCATTTACTGTATTATACAATATATGTATATATATATATATATATATATATATATATATATATATATATATATATATATATATATATATATATATATATATATATATATATATATATATATATATATATATATATATATATATATATATGCATTACTTCCCTTAAAGTATATACTTACATGCATGGTATATTAAACTGTATTATTTAAAACCGCGTTTTTATCACAGGACGAAAACTGGAACTAACTTAATTATTATAATTCTTAAACAGCAAGGTCATGTCCGAGTAAACGCGACCATGAAGGATATACTAAGTCAGCATGGAGTGGTTGATAAAAATAGGAACGTTAAAGATATATATTGATGAAACTTTAAAAGACCTAGTTTTTTTAACAGCCATTAATATAATATATAATTTTTATATAATATATTTATATAAAAAAATCATTAAGTGTAATAGTTTAATTTCGGACGATGCCACTATTATTTTAAGCAAAATTTTATAATAAATTAAAGAAAATAGTTTAATTGCTATTGTTCTAGGTGAAACAAACGATGTGACTAATTTAAGTCAACTATCTGTAGTAATTAGATACGCTACGTTAAAATGGATAAAAATTGAGTTACCCTAGAAACAGGTAGGTCTTTATGAATTTCGTCCCTTATTTTAAATGTCAGAGCACGCCACTGACTATATTATATATTACATTAATTACACATCATATTATCAACCTAATATTTTTTCATTTACCTACCTACCTACTTTTCATTTACTTCTGCTATTGCTTCATCAGAAAGTTCGAGTATTTGTGCATTCTGCCGCGATCCAATGACCGAAACTTGAACCGGCTACCTAATTTAAGATGACGTCACGGCTCATTACGTATGCCAACGTGAAGTAATCATTAGATATTGATTGGTGTTTTTTGCCCCTCGAACATAAAGAAGACTACGCTTGCGCCTGATTTTAGTCACGAATGCCAGAATTAATGGTTTTTCAATTTCGGTGACACTTATACAAAGTGGTAGTGAACAGATTGGTTTAGTTCTATGCTCTTCTACAGAGTGGAGACAATAAACTCATCAGGGGCTGTTATTTTCCCATGAGCCGTAGAGCTGGGTTATTTTACAAATATGTTGAAATAGTTTTTTAAATATTATGCACAAGTTCTAAATTTTGAAATTATCCTGTATCCTATCCTACAGACTATAGGCGATAAGTATGACAAAACAAGAAATTATAGCAAAATGCGTTGTACCTACTGTTGTACCTATTTCGCTAGGCAGATTTTCACACACCATTTGCCCCTTAAATTAAATTAATTTAATGTAAAAAATTAATAGTAAAAAAAAACATTTTCAAAAACAAGCTTCTATTTAAATGCTCAAAAAAGAAGATAATCAACTTTAAATTAAATTAAACCTAGCAATTTTTTACATTTCACAATTTATATGATATAAAAGCTTGTCGCTAGATTTACCTATTTTATGGAAAACATAATTTTTTTCTTAGAATTACTTATGACAATATCAAGTTACATATTGTATTCTTCTATATCTACACATTTAAATTTCGCGACAAGCTTTTATATCATATGAATTGTAATAACACTAGCGGTGATGTTATTTATTGTAGTCTTCATGAAGAAGAATCAAAATAGAAAACAGATTCGAAAGCTTGAAAATAAAAAAGTTCCCTTCATTTCTTATCTCCGACTGCTATATATATATATATTTATTATACTTACTGCTACAATTTTATTTTTGGGTAAGCCAATGTAAAGTTGTAAAGTGTTGTTGTACTCCGCGACTATAATTTATTGTCTCGGTTTCAGTATTATTTTCTGTAGCAATTTGTTAGCTGACAAAAGTCAATGACATGGAACGCATAAAACCTGTGGGTGATCAATTAGTTACTTATAAATTTCAATAACGTAAAAGCGGCCTGTCAAAATATTGATTTACAGTAATAAATTAGCTGTAATTAAATATTGGTACCTTTTGTCAGTATCTTACTGTACTTGGGTATTTATAGCTTAGCTTTAAGTGGCAAATGAACTTTACAGGAAAATTATTGAGCAAGATATTTGCGAATAATTTTAAAATAGATTTCATAAAATATTTATATAGTATAATATGAAAGATTGTCGTACTGCAATAATAGGTACAATATTTTCTATAGACACTTAATGCTGTCTCACAAAATCGTCACCAAATTTAGACACATTAAAGTATATTTATTTATTTATTTATTTATAGCCGCTTGTTTATCAGAACATATAAGACATGGTAGTAGTATAGTTACATGAATTCATATAATATCAATTGCTCGTGTGCTGTACCAAAAAAATATAAAAGTAGGTTTAAAACTACCATATTTCACAAAGTCAACAACAAATTTTGGCAAAAATTAAGTCAGGCATAACATTAATATTGATTGGAATTGGTATTATGGATGGTACTAGACTCCAAATTAATTACTAGTAAATGCTTGATGCGCTAAGCCACATTTTTCTGGCAAATGGTTTTTAGGATAGCGTTGTTTGATATTTGATTCGATTCGAATCAAATGCTTTCACATTCTTAAGCAACAAACATCTGCTTCATGGCTCATTTGAGTTTGTTTTTTCCTCAATCTATGTATAGCGAGTATATATGGTATGTACTAAAGGTATGAAAGCCATCATCAAGCATTAACATTTCGTCACAATTTCCACCATTTTGAGAAAATGACCTCAAAATTTGTCATAGGCTGCGGAATTGTTCGACTAATAAAACACTTTTCTTACGTAGAGGTGACGAAAATGTGTAACAAGCTATCTATTATGATTCGTTGTTTCCATGTAATTAGTGCCGTGCAATGAAAGTTAGATTTGTGTATATTTTTATATGGGATTCCGGTTAGATCTTCTGTTACCTATAGCAATTATTATTATTGTCCTTAAATGTCGTTTTCTTATTATTATTAAAATGTAATGGATTATTTGTAATAATTCCTGTTGATTTTTAGTCATACGTACTGCTAGAATTCTGCATTTATATTTTACAATTATTGATCTAGCTCATAGCGAATTAAAATGGACAGTGCATCGAGGGCGCCCAAGTGCATATTGGTAGCCCGCTCCGTCGAAATTCGAGCTGTGCTAGCAATCAACGTAATGAATGATCGGGCCTTAATTAATGAATCTGTCTTGCTAATCTCTTAGATGGAATAGTCGTGCAGACCGGATTGGCCCACGGAACGTTCAGATTGATAATGTGATTAATTTTTATATATTAGAAAGTGTAGTGGAGTTCGATTTTTTAATAAATTGGATTGTTACGAGGTTTTGTAACGATATCATGGTATTAGGTGAGGACCCTTACGAAAGACGACCAAGTGTAATTAAAACTGGCTACTTAGAATTATTCGTCATCGAAAATCATTAACCTTTATGCGATGTCGTGTGTGCTATTCTTTAATTTAATTATAATTGATAACGGTCCATTCCGTTTCGTACAATGGCGAGGTATGTGGCCGGGTAACTGACTCCTGGCGTTGAGTGTAAAATTTCCTGGTCTATTGCCTATGGGAATTGTTGGATCATGACAATCTGTGTATCTCGTTTTGTCATTGAGACAAAAACCTATTTCTCTTGTATTATGCTTCTCTGGAGTCAGTAGAATATTTCAATCAAGTATTAGAAATTTAGGCATATACAAGGTGCTTCACGGTAAGTGGCCTATTAGACGTTTCGAGAAACTACGCATAACTTGAAACTGACTGAATTTGAAATTTGCACATTGGAGTTTTCAGGGATGCTCTATTTAATGGAAATAATAGCACATATTTAAGACTTCCGGTTTTACAGGGAATCGGAAGCAACTCCCTTATTTTGAATAGCATGAGCATTATGGTTACGAAGCCGTAGAGGGTCGATCTATGAATTTTTTATTTCCGACTCTGAATTCATGTTTTAATCTGTCAATGCAAACTTTGAAATCTGAAATTAGGCTTTATACTCTGAATTCAGACTTTAAACTCTGAAACTTTAATCTCAGAATTTTGGCTTTTAACTCTGAATTCAAACTTAAGTCTCTGAATTCAGACTTTAAACTCTGAATTTAGTCCATAGTCTCTGAATACCGATTTTAATCTCTGAATTCAGACTTTAATCTCCGAATGCAGACTTTTTCTATCTCTTACCGTTCCGGATATACAGTGAATATAAGAAATATATAATATATAGAAAATGGTGAACATGAAAAAAAAATCCACACGTGTGACGAACAATGTTGATCAATATCGTTAATTATCGATAATTGTCATCACTGTCCATGTATAGCAACCGTGAGGCAAGTTGGAAATAACGTCAGCATTTGCATGTCTCCCGTAACATAATATAAAGAATGTCTCGAAATTAGCGTGCACTAAGTTAAAATTCGCCTTTCTCGGCAGGAGGATTGGTAGTCCACACGCTAGATAAAATACTGTGTTTTTTTGTGGAATCGTGGATCTCTAGTATACGATTTATTTTTGTGGCATTGTTGTCTGAGACGTACATATTTAGTATCATCTGGTTACCAGGTCCAAAAATGGTAATTTTTGGACCTGGCTTATATACAGTGAATTACCAATTTATTGAATTTACAGTGTATTTGTAAAATATTTATGTTATTGGTATTATACAGGGTGGTACAAAATATTTTTAAAAAATTTCAAGGCACCATTAAAATATGGATGTTGGATGCAAAAAATAATCTTATAAACCCGAAAGCGGAACTATATACTAAAAATGAGGTGCAAATTTCTTCTCCGATATGAAATTTTCATTAAAAAAACAGCGGCGGAGTAAAATCGATTTTTCCGGGGGTTAAACCGATAAAATATTTTAAAAAATCCGATACATGAAAAATTGCATAGCATATAATACCCTCAAAAAATACGAATTTCCTCAAAATTGTTTTATAAACCCGAAAACGGCAGGTACCTATTACATACTTAGAAAGAGGCGCAAATTTCATTTCCTATATCAATTTTTTTATTAAAGGAACAGAGGCATAGCAAAATCCAATTTTTATTTATTTAAATTGCAGTTAAGGAGGACAAAAATGATCGATTTAGACCTATGTTTACCATGTAAAAGGGCTTAAGAAAGAACTGGCCATTTTCAAGGGTCGCTACCTGAAAAATCTTGTATCGTAAACCTTAAAATTGACTCTGCAAATGAGTTATCTCGTGGACCTATAAAAAATATAGAACGATAGCTAGCGTCTGTATTATGCTTGAATTGCTCTTATTGCAAGATACTTTTACTTTAATGGCTGCCATATTTCTTGCAGTGCCATCATCATCTCTGACGTTATTTGGTCGCATCATCGTCTAATCTGTGAAGATAATCATTATGGAATTAAGACATGACTTCATTTTCATTCACCTATTCACATTATCTATAGGTAGCGATTTTAGGAAATAAGATATCAAGCTACATTCAGTGCTGGCAAAGCCTTTAAGATAATAAGTCGGGTCACTCTCTAGGTGCGGAGAGAAATCCCTCCTCTGCCGATGTAGGTAGTATTGGCTTTACTTAATTTCAATCTCTACATTTTGGCAGGTATATCATTGCCCCGTCATTGCTGAATCTGATGGCATACTCGGTGTACGAGTGCTCTAGAATCACTAGTATCTGCGCTGCGCTGGTGAGAATTGAGTCAAGCTGGTTCATTTGACTCAAGGGGGCACAAGCACAAGTGAGCAAAAATTCGAAACACATTTATAGATGTATCACTTTTCAGCCATCCGTACAAGGCAATAGCGATATGTTCTTCAGCATCTGCGATCGATCCATGCCAAGTATTGACCTATTAAAAATTACAGCATCTAGCCACACATTACTTTTCTTCTGATAGACCACTGTCTTCCGCTGTGTAAATTATCCTTTGCGAAAAATGCTTGTCCTGTCTTCTAATTTCTTACTTATTCCAGTTGGACACAACAGTTGCGTCGACACGCAACTATATCGTAATATATCGTAATATATCGTATAATATATCGTTATTAGTCCACAGAATGCGGTGAATGAGAAATCCGCCTTCCACAGTGTAAACACTGTTTTCGACCGACTTCCTCAGTCAGGCAAGGGACTGAAGTTACTCTTATTTTTTATAATTCTTGTTGCATGCTAATTTGATCAAACAGTGGGAGAGGAAAAGGGGCGAAGCTGAAAAATAATGTGTTAGGTCTTCGTCCGATTTGTCCAAGAAGGAAATTCGTCAAAGAATCAGTAAGGTATTAAGGTATTGATTGGAATAACTAAAGATCGATAGGCTTCCTCACTGTTGACTAATCTTTACTCTTACAAGCCCAGTGTCCTACAGTTATGTTTCAGTTTTAGCTGGTCAAAGTTTTTCCTGATTACATACTCTATCGCTTATTACAGTTAAAGACATCAATAGTTAATCCTCATCTCCAGTTATTCCTGTTGCAATGAACATAATACTAGCATTGTCAGGAAAGGGATAAAGCTGCCTAAGTGGGTAACGTATATTGGTATCCCAATAGTACTTTGTATTCAATAGTAAATACTATTGTATATAATAGCTTTGTGGTTTGCCAAGTTACAAGTTAATTAATTCCAACTCCGTCACCCAATGTAGATGAGACTTCAGTTAAATTAACATCATTCATTTAAAGAGCACTTATCATCACAATGAAAAATTAATACAACAGGGCAGTAGTAGATTGAATTGCAAATAAACGATTAAATTAGTAATATGATAAAATAAACACAAACTCCGATAATTATACCTTAATGTTCACTATTTCAACAAATTATATACCGCAAAAAAATCTGGTAATTGTATATGAGACAATGCCAACGCTAATAATTCTTTAAAATGGTAATTAGGCTGTGTTTTATTTTTGAAAAGTATAGTCTATGTTAATTGTGGATATGAAATATTAATTTTGGCATTAACGGTAATGCAATGAAACGCTAATGATTATGGCAATTTACATTACAGTGCTACCTGATGGTCTGGCCACCTTTACATATATTTTGAAATATCTTTTTCAATACGTACATTAAATATGCTCATTTCAACACATTTCAGACTAATTTGTATCAGCAAAATGTATTAATAACGTAATTTCTTAAACCTTTTAGGGGTATTAAATTAAAGATTGCTTGATAGCTTTAGATCCTAAGTATCAGTATATTTACCTCAGGTACGTTCAGATTCGTAATGTTGTCCTGCTTTTTTTGGTATTCAGATTATATTATTTCTCAATTTTCTCAAACTTCCTTAATCTTTCTAATACTGTGTGACTTTATACCCCTTGAAGTACTAAGTGGGGTATTTCTGTACCCCAGCTTTTCTTTACATATTTTTTCAAAAAGAAGTTAAATACTTTATTATTGCTGTAAAAGTAAACACAAGTATTAAATGTTTATAAAAAGTATTTATTTTACCATGATTTCCAATAAAAAATATAAACAGCAAATAGCAACTTACAATTATAAAATAACTAAAGGATCAACATGGGAATGATACGAAGCACTTGTGAGAGCATGTCAGATGAATAACATCTGCCTGTGCTGGGTCAAAGGACACTCACAATGCAACGGCAATATAGAAGCTGACAAACTGGCCAAGAAGGCAGCCAGCCTGAGTATCCTTGGGCCTGGTCCTTCAAGTACACTACCAGTAGCAGCGAAACTCCAATTAATAAAGGAAAACACGCACAAAACATTTAAGACGTTATGGGATGAAACAAGTAGCTGTCAGCTGGCCAGAAATCTTTTGAAATATCCCAGCGAAGAGACGGCGAGGAACTATCTGCCAATGTCCAGGGGTAAACTGCGATTTGTTACAGGAATCCTAACCGGACACTGCCGGGTGAGGAAACACCTCTATAACATGAGACAAAGTGACACAGCCATCTGCATAGTATGTGACCAAGAAGATGAAACAATCGGGCATGTACTTTGCGAATGTCCCACCGTGTCATCGATCAGAGAATCCATATTGGGGGAACGTTGGTCTTCTATGGCCAATTTGAGGGAAATACCCCTGGGCAACTTCATCACCTTTCGAACAACATTGGGCTGGTCGATGGCCTAGGGAGACATTTCCCTCACGGAGGAAGCACAAGGGGCCCAATGGGGCCTAAGTGCAGCGGATCTCTGATTCGCACTCCGGACAAATTTCAAATTCCAGATTCCAGCAACTTACAATGCACGAATGATGAAAATATGAACTAACTTTTACAATGACAACAAACATTTTTTTCTTGCTGTGCTCTTGGCAGACAAAATTTCCTCGCACCACATCTATTGCGTGTTTTTCTGTCTCTTTTGCGTGAACAGATTACACAACGATCTGAGGATTTCTCCTCAATTGGTTTTTCGTTACAACTGCCCAACTCGAGACCTACTGTAATCATGTGATCACGAATTGGATGCTGGATCCTGCCCTTACTTTTATATCTTATAATTATTTGAGGTTTTACAAGTTCTTTTCCAAGACATAACAAAAATTTACACTGGCATCCAAATATGACTTATTCCAATCAGGATATTCTAGTCTCCATAAAATGAAAGAATTTAGGACTGCGGTATCAATAAGATGACCAAAAATAACCATTGGCCATCTGTTTGTCATTCGCCGTGTAGTATATTCTTTTACCATTTTGTCTGCTGTGTCAATAGCACATTTAGTGCTATTGTAATATAACACTATTTCAGGTTTGGGTATATTTTCATCGCCACTGACTTCATCTAAAGTATGTTCAGTGGAAAATAAAATAACTGCCTTGTTTCTGTCGGCCGAATAAGAGTAATGTGTGGTCCTTGGTAAAAACGAAAATGCTAGAGGGTATTGGACGAGTTTTACTGGGCAAAAGTTTCCTTGGAATAAAAGTTTTGTTTATAGGCACTGTGCCACGAAGGGTCAATTTTTTAGCTAAAAGCTTGTCAGCTAAAGACTTAGGCGTCTGTAGTAATTCCGTACCCTTCAGACAAGTGTTCCACCATATCGAGGACCACACCCTCGCCTTGATTCTTTTCCACGACATTATTCTGCTTTCCTAAATACACCTGCAGATTGTGGATATAGGCATTGGTGGCATCACAGGGATCCCAAACTTTTATCCCGTATTTGTTGGGTTTGCTTTTCATGTAAACTCTAAAAGACGCTCAACCTCTAAACCTGAGAAGTTGTTAGTCGACAGTCATGTGAGCTCCTGGATACATGATTCGTTTGAAATTCTCGACAAAATTATAACTTATTATAACACGTCTTTTAATTTAGTTTACCTGAACTAAATGGCCTCTCATCCAGGAGTTGTATACTGATGGATTTTTATTTTGTTTAATCTTCAGTACTTTCCATTACATTATACGCATCCACAAGAAGTCTCGCCTCTCTTCTGGTGAAATACAAGTATACGTTCTAATAGTGAAGTTCACATGCAGATTTCTCTATGACTAATCCAAATACATATCTTAATCTTAACATTTCTATCCATGTTTGCAATTTATGCAATGGCAGGCTAGAATATTAATACCTGTTTCTACGATTACAGTTTTCTGTTATCGAAAGCTCCGAATACTTCTCTGAATATCTAATTTCATTGTAAATATAACCATGATATCACCATTAAATTAGGTGTCATTAAACCAAGTTAATCGGCAAAAATAATCGTATGGCACATAAATATTCACGACTAAACGAGGTCTTAGATAATAAATGGTTTAATTAGCAAAACACGTATTGTCAAACATTGGGCCTGACTGTGTATGATAAGCAGCTTGCAGCGTAGCGTGATTAATAATTAATTTAAAGATAAATGAGCAGAATTTATAATCAGAATGCGCAGAAGTCAGCAGTTTCTTGAACATGAACTTTGCGAACCCATGTCTAACATTACATAATTGTTAACGCCGTGTGAGAGACTCATTATAGACAGCACTATCACTATTATAAGTAAACTCCTCATGCACGAAATTCAATATTTATTGAAATACTTTTACTTTCTGTGTTTACCGACTGCTACAGCGTAATGGGTCCCTTCTATATTCCTTTATTTTTTAACTCGTCCATATCAAATCTGTGCACCTGCCTATTTATTTTTACACATAACACCTCTTCCTATAGTATTTTTACACATAACAATAAATATGATATAAATAGAAATATTTAGAAAGTGTTGACAATTATTGATACATAATATGTACGTTTAGCACGTAAATTACCAGGAATGCGGTAAACATTATAAAATCAATTCTAATTATTAGAAATTATTATAAATACATTTAAATCTGTTATTACTCATAATAAATATATGGGAATTCTATTACAATAATAATATAATAATTAACTATATACACACATTCATATAAACACACATAATACACAGATATAAAACAATTACTTATAAATATATGAATTTTATCTCTTCAGAAACTAATCAACACTATAAAATGCATTTTCCATACGCAGTTTTTTATTTTTTTTTAAATTAAAAGGCAAGTTCTGTTCTTTTTCTTCAAGTGTACAATAATACCTGCTTATATTATATAATGCAACACATCCCGTAGAACGAGTCTTATTATTATTTTACTAGTACAATAATTTCTCATTATTTTACTAGTACAATAATAAGTATAACAATAAGTATCTTCGTAACGAAATAAAACTCCAGGTAACTTTGACTTTCATTAACTGTCAGTTTGTTAGTACTGTCACTTGAAATTTGACGTCTAGGCTATTGATTATGTCCTAAAAAAGTAAAAAAATTCGTTTTTATTTATTTTTTCGATTTTTCGCCTATAACTTATTTTAGGTCAAAAATTGGTATAGGCATTGCTTTACAGGAAAAAAATTATACAAAATTGCCTTTAAAATGCTGGGTCGGAAAATATTTTGGGTTAACAAATTGACCGAAACATGGACCGAAATTAACCGAAACATGGACCGAAAATTGACATGAAACATATTAAGCATTTTAAAAATATGGTCATGGTCAACATATAAATCCAATGTTACACTGTTGTCAATGTAGGTGCCTTAGAATTTGGTGGATTTTGTAAAGGTTATGTTGACAGTACTAGAAGTTACTGCTCCTCAGACGTTAAAATTTACTGTTTTTTTTATTATTTAGTTTATTTCTCTGGTGTCATGCGTGTAAATCCTATAATCTAGTAATCCTATAATCTAGTAATCCTATAATCTATGTAAATCCATATAATCCAATGTAACATTAATTATACGATAAAAGTTCTTCTGCATATCATCTGATACTGAAACAGTTGTATCATATACATATATCGAGGCTTCTTTCGTAACATGTATCATCCTCTAGATCTCTTGCTCTCATAGCTTCATCTACGTCATCCCTCCAGCTTCTTCTAGGCCTTTCTGGGCCCCTATTTTCCGGCATCCTTTTTGTTTGACCAAATCGGATCAGTTGTTTCCCTTCAAATTCGCCTGCAATATCTCTCTCTCTCTCTCTATATATTCATATATTTATATATCAAAAACAATAGTGGGCCGAAAATTGATCCTTGGGATACATAATTGATATGCAGCTGCATTGATAGCTTAATTGCACTTCACTATTAAGTTTTCATTTTCCATAATATATAGAAGTTAATTCAACTTTAGCAGACATCCTGCTATACCAATAGATTCAAGTTTTTAATAATATACTTCAATTTGCAGAATCCAATACTTTCTTTTCTTACACGTATTTCTCTCATGCATATTTTTTTATATCTCATAGGAAGCGATAAATCCACTGATTACTGAACAGTATTCAATAATTTACGTAATTGTGTAACTAAGACAGAAGCCCTTTATTTATTAACAGAACAGAATTGCACCATACGCTACGCTATTATTACACATGGCTTATATTTCCTACGAGGTCTGCATGTTTCTATTTAATTAGGTCGAGATTGATTGATTTTCCGGGTAGAAATTAACAAAATCCAATTAAGTATTGTCGTCTTACAAGGCTTCCGCATTAAATTATCGCCGCCCGCTCGATGCAAGGGCACAACAGGACGATGTCGCTCATCGAACGTTTAATGTATGGATCATTTTGCGTGACAATGAGGAAATTTAGAGAGAAAGTGTGCCTTGAATGCGTGATTACGTTAAGCGGGGAATTAAAAGGTTCAGTTTTAGTGAAGTGAGGCGGTCGAATTGATCCTTGTAGAAGCGAAAGAGCGGTCAACCCCGAACGTTATCAGCACTTTGGGCATTGTGGAACCGAGGCGAAACATGCTCTGCTCTTTTTACACCGATCGGAAACCGACCAGATTAAGCATTATTACGGATCATATTAACCGGTTTATTGGCAGTGGATTTCATTCAGTTAAAAGATCATCAGTTAAAAGACTTTAATTAAATTATCACGATTCTATAAGCATCCGTTGTTCACTAGACAGACGTCATAAAGCAAATGGATCACACTTATAATTACGATAAATATTCTTCTTTTGTTTTGTATAAAAAACTCAAATTCTCTATTCCGATCGGTTTACGGTCGATTATTATTAATTTTACATTTTAGTGTTTAGTGTATATATATTGTTGGTATTGGTTTATATTGTAACTTGTTATAAGAGCTGTCCAATGCTATAAAATGTGTAACAATATATATATATATATATATATATATATATATATATATATATATATATATATATATATATATATATATATATATATATATATATATATATATATATATATATATATATATATATATATATATATATTGGATTTTTACGGCTCTCGCCGCCTCTCCGTCCCCAGTTTCCAAACTCTCCTATCGTAACATGTATCCTCCTCTAGATATCTTGCTCTCATAGCTTCATCTACGTCATCCCTCCAGCTTCTTCTAGGTCTTCCTCTTTTCCTTCTCTCGGGTGGCAGCCACTTAATATTTTCCGGAATCCTTTTTGTATGACCACACCAAATCAGTTGTTTCCGTTCAACTTCGTCTGCAATATCTCTTTCTCTCTCTCTCTCTCTCTCTATATATATATATATATATATATATATATATATATATATATATATATATATATATATATATATATATATATATATATATATATATATATATATATATATATATATATATATATATATATATATATATATATTCATATTTTCTCTAATGACCTCGATTCGGATTCTTTCAAGTCTCGATGTTCTGTAGCTTCGCCTTAAGTAATCCATCTCAGTAGCCAGAAGTTTTCTCTTACTGGATTTACTTAGGTCCCAAACTTCCGCACCATATGTTGTGATGCTTTGGATCTCTTTTTATATCTGTGCTTTCTCTTTTTATATCTTTCTCCCATAGGAATGAATTAAGGACCCCGATAGCTTTCCTTCCTTTACTTATTATTTCGTGACCCTTTCATGACCCCTAAGTATTTGCATCTTTCCATACCTTCAATGTTCCCCTTTTCCAAAGGTAGGTCACTACATTCATCATTGCCTACTATGAAGTATTCACACTTCTTCAATCAATCTATATAGTCAATCTAATCTATAGTATAATAATACTCTTCGCAGATTCAGATATTTAATATAAAAAATAAAGTTTGCAGTCGTATTTATAGTCGAATCCACCTTAAATCGGAAAAGTCATCAGTCATCTTGAGTATTTGTTCTGACAAATAATCATGATTACACCCAAAACCACGAGGCACACATTTTCAGTCGGATTGGACAATACATCTCAGATTCAGTGAAACTTCTTCGCACCATCCTTGATTTTAAGCTCTCCTGGTATAAGCATATTTACCATGTTTGTAGTTCGTGTACGGACTACACGAACTACAAACCATGACCATGTCTAGTCAGCTGACCATTGACCATATCTAGTCAGCTAAAAAAAGCATTCTTTGCAATATTACAATTAAATCATATTTTAAATCAGGCGGGCTTAATTAATATTTATTACTCCATGACATACAGTGATATAGCGTTCAACATTCACGCTTGAGGTAGAGGTAGTAAATGGAAAAGGTTTTCATATGTCAAAAACAAATTATTATATTAATTTTCGTCTTAAAAGTGAATTAGAGCTGTAGGGATATATTTAGAGAAAACAAAATGAGGAATTTTGGGATCACTGTGATCACGAACTTTTTGTTAAAATAAATATTCAAGGTGACGTGAGTATTTATTTTGACAAAATATTCGTGATTTGTGATCCCAAAATTCCGATTTTAAACGATTCAAGTTAAATGTCGATTTAATTCATTTCGAACCATCAATTACAAAAATGTCCGCCATCTTGAATAAGTATATGTTTTGACAAAAAAATCGTAACCTATGCCAAAATTCTGTGTCAATTCATACTATAAATAGCAAACATTTCTATCAAGTTGGAGCCGCCATCTTGAATATTAATTTTGACAGAACTTCATGATCTGCTACCCCAAAACCTCGAAATACAGATTTTGAATAGCTTCGGACCAAAAGTGGCAATATTAAGTGGATATATAAACCAGAGTGTACATTCTTATTATTAAGTTCAGAGCGTATTTTGATAATCATTATATAGCTTTATAATATAAATTTTTGTAGTAATTTATTAAAAATAGTTTAAGGATTATATAAACAATGTTAGACGAATATGAAGAAATAATAATAAACGTAAATTAAAAAAGTATAGTCCTGGTGGAATTCGAACCCGTGGCTCCAGGACTTTACAACAAAGATACGAAAAAACGAAAATTGCTGAGATTTCTGAAAAATATAATGATATAAAAATTACTTGACACACGCTTGGAGTCCTGGAGAGTCTATATTTATTAATAGATTTTTATGAAATTTACGTAAGTCATTCTGCATGGCCATCTTAATGTAGTAAAAAAGTTTTAGAACTGCACGAAATATTATTATTGGCATATTTTTTTATATTTTTTGTGAAGCCACTGGGGTCATTTATTATTAGATTTTGTTTTAAAACAATAGGGTTTTCTTTTACCAAAAAATAGCTATTTATGGTACAATTGTGTTATGTTCTATTTAAGTCACGCTGGGAAATGTTTATCTAATTATATTTATTAGCTAATTATGTTTAGCTAATTATTTAAAAATGGGCTAATTTTCCCAGAAGACTTATATAATATAACACATGAATACCATACAAAATGTTATCCAACAGCACTGCCTCGCGGCCAAAATGCATAATTATATCCTTACAGAATATATCCTTAAGGCAAAAAAATACCACCCGTAAAAGATTTTTTTATATTTTATAAAAATGGTAAGTGTACCACACATTTCGGTGGAAGAAATAGTGCGTCAAAAATACCATCAAAAACTGCTTCGTACTTGGGTCTACAAAACCCTCAGTTATACGCCGGTCATTGTATGAGAAGATCCTCGGTCATCCGGTATGTTATTGGCAAATGCAGGGGCGAACATTACAGCATTAAAACGACATGGATATCTGCAACAGTCGCGTAAAGATATATAGAAGAATCCATCAACAATAAAATTGATGTTGCAAAAAAAATCCAAAACGAGCTGACGTAATAACAGATCCCAGTTCAAGTACTAGAAGGATACAAGGTTTTACCTTTTCTGAATCCACAAACTGCGCTTAATTCTAATTTAATATTAATATTAATTCATGTGAGTAAATTGTATAAATTAATAAAAAATCTTGGATGCTTGTGGAAAAAATCATTTTAAAATGTCATACATCTATTCGGACTGACTAACCAACTCTGTTCTGATATACAAGTGACTGAACTACATAACTTGTATTGATTTTATTTATTCATTTATTTATTCAATTTGTTACCTCAGTAAATATGACATCTTTGTACCCAACTACCCAAAAAACAGCTTTAGTAAATCTGAATTTACTAAAGCTGGAAATTTTTCGGCTTTGGCTCTTGGTCTACTATATATACCCACTGCTAACATACAAGTTGAATCCGTCTCGGTTGTGCTCTAAAAGCCTACAAATATTGCTTATGATACATATATATTATAAGGACTACAGCTTAGGAGACTACTACAGCAAGATATCTTGAATTTTTGCATACCACTTATACTCCGCGTTATAAATAAGTACACTTATTATTATTTTAAGAAATATTAAAAAATATTGGCAATATAAATAGAAAATAATTTTGTCACTAACCTTCCCCTAGTTCACATGTCCACGAACAAGTTCACATTTGAGAAGCTCTTGATAAATACTAATAATAATGAACCATACTAATCTTAACAGCCTGGCTTCTATTTTGAAAATATTCTTTAAAGATTTGTCCAAATCATAAAGTACAAATTACGAATAGATATGTCTAACATTTCTAATAACACCGGATAAATTAAAATCACCATAACCCTAGCTAAATCTAAGAACATTGACTAACGTTTTAAGTTATCATTCGTGCAATTTTAAATTTCATTTATCAGCTCAATAGTTTCAGTACCAATATCCTGAGGAATATTTTGAGGTAAAACTGGTTTTTATATTTTTTAAAAAGAAAACGTTCTACTTAAAAAAAATAAATATTTAAAATATATTTTCTATTTGAAAATAATAAAAACAATCTAGTTTTAATGCAGTTCCTTCAGCTATTTATAAAGGTGCAGTAGGGTGTAGTTACAATATTTTTAACCGTTCCAGAACTGTTTATTTATCTACGCTTTTAAATTTTAGGGCAGGGCAGTATCCCTTAAACTATAAATTTTATCATATCATTATTGGACTTTAAGATAAGAATCATGGAATTTTGGCAAACAATATGTGACCACCATAATTTCGTATCTAATACACTGGAATAAACATTTATAAATAATCTAATTTTATTATACAAATAGTCTCTGTAAGCCTGAAAAACTTTGCTAAGGGCAGAACAGAGGAGGCTAGGGCTAATGTTCCTTACATTTCACTCTCCATTTTTGTACATATGAGTCACATGTCAATTTATACCAGAACTAATACTGTATCTTTGTTATATCATTTAAATTTCAAAACGTTCTCTCTCCATCCGCATATACCTAGATAGGGGTATGTATTTTCTTCACTTATAATAATTATTGTAATTCTTCTTCAGCTGCAGCTTAATTCCTTTATATCATACTTTGTAAGATTTACGTTAGTTCCTCTGCATCTATAAATATAGCTGTGATCATTATTATATTTGTATGTAACCATGAATTGAACAGATGATCCGGATGTATCCACCATATCAGTATTTAACATATTCCTTCCAAATTTTTAAATATGTCAGCAGAATTTTTAGCCGAAGTTTAAAAAGCCTTTAATCATTATTCATTAGAAAGTTCTTCATTTGACAGGTTTCATCAATAAAATCTGCTGATTATGAAGTTCAGAGTGCGAGGAAAAGAGAAAACAAAAGAAAAATTGGCAATTTTTTCCTAAAAGTTCCATACATTAACTGATAATAATTCTCACTAGAAATTTATAATGATGCGATACTGTATTAGAAACGACACTATTACTTCAGAATTCAAGATGTTCCACTAATTATTATACCAAGCAAATAATTGTATAATAACAAATGTCATACATTCTCTACTTCTTCCAATATATGTGTTCAATTTGCTTCATTAGTAATGCATCCAATTACATGATAAATTATTGATGCAGCAACGGTGTATGTAGATATATACCATACATATTTATCAAATTCTCTAAGGGCACTTCACGTCAACGTTCCCATAGATTAAATATTTGTCGATCGACACGATTTCATTAATTAAATGAAACTGACGTGGAAGATACAGTCATATCTTATAAATACCGCTCGATATTATTGATTCATTCATATGTATATAGGAAAATACTAGACGCTCTATTATTGAGTACACAAATGGTGTGCTAGGTAGCAATAATTGAAATATGTAATTAATTGATGACCTGACCTACATACTTTCGGGATACATATTTAAACACATAAAATATGAGACAAAAGTTTCTTGACTATAAATATAATTTGTCTGCTACAAGTTGTAGAATAATCTGTCTTATGAATACCGCTCGACTAGTTATTACCGCTTCTCCAAAAAAATATTGACTTCTGTTTGTCCTTATCTCCCATCCTGTTTTCCCCCAAAAATCTTTCTTAAGATTTTTCTCTCCCAGATTTCCAATTTTTATTTATTTTTATCTCTCATTACCTAGGTCTCACAAACATGAAGTTGCACTAGGCCTTAGTGTTGTCTTATAAAGCCTAGATAACAGAAAGTCCTCCCCCACGATTATGAGCACCTGAATTTAAAATGCCACCGCTACAGCGGTAAAACCGCAAGCTAATTACTCTGCCATCATAGTACAGTGTAGCGTGTAGTGTGTATCTCCAATTCCTTCGTATTTCTCGCTATCAAAACTAGCATCAGCTATAGTTTTATTAAATAGCAAACCCTTTCTATTGTCATTATAAATATTGTGCTGCGAAAAAAACGTCCCAATGCCACACCTGCTCAGGTCGGCGAGGCAGGAAACAGCTTTCTTGTTTCACTGTATGAAGGCAATATATAGTGAATCGCAAAATCTTCACAGAGGCGGAAGCTCAGTCCAACATGAACATCGCTAGGTTGCCTCCAACCAGGCATGCAGCAAGATATCACTTTTTGCGAACATACCACCAGGTGAAGAAAAGTTTTTTTTGCCAGTACTGATTTTATTTCTGCTTCAGACCACTTTATTTATGTCTACTCATACTGTTGAATGTTATGGATGGGTTAAGCAGTTGTGGTTACAGGAAAGAAGCACCCAAATGCTCGGCTGTTTGCAACCACTGCAGCGACTAATCTTGCTAGAACATACCAGACCAGATGTGTGACGACATCGATGAGCCATTTATCGATGACCTTCAGTTGACGATTTCATCCTGCATGAGCAAGGTCCATGAAGAAATGCTACCGAAGCAAGCTGCCCCTAAAATGTTTACTGTGGATTTTGACGAAAGAAAATGGTGGTAAAAATTGACAAAAACCGAAAAAAGTAACAATGATCCGGAGCGCTTCCGAGATGGAAAACTTGGATTTATATTTACCACTTCATTACATACAATACCTCACCTGATGCAAGGTAAAATGTACCAATTCCATAGACTATTACATCCATACATATCACATATCACATCTTTACCTATATTAGCTCCTCTACTAAAAAATTAGTAAAGTTAAGAGATTAACTGAATGCAGTGACTAATATAAATTTAAATATCATCTGAACCGTAACTCATAGTTGGCATCAAAATACAGTGTAAAAAATGTCAATGTCATGCACCTGCAGCTTATATTATCTTTAATAATTCATGATTTAAATATTTATGGACCCCATGTGGGGAAACTACTAATAAATGCCTGGTAATAAGATGCATAACTTAAATATTAACAGATACATTCATTTATTTCTCAGTACGAAGGTGATAAGTAATAGTTTGCCAAAATTATACAGCAGAATGATATTCATTGAATGTATTATTTCTTTAGCATATTAATTGATTGCATATTGATTGATTGATCATATTTTTATATTGCAGTCTACTAAAATTACCAAGTTGGAAAGTTGAAAATGTTCTAATAAATGTTGATCGGTAATATAATAACTATATAATAATATAGCAGAATGTGACGATCAAACGAACTTACCTATGTGAAATTCGATCGTGATTATATGTTGCGTCCAAACCGAAAATGTCACTTATAATCCATCGTACGTTCCTGATATACTCGCACACAATCTTTAAAGTGACTCTCTCTCTCTCTCTCTCTATCCCTCATTTGATATTCATTGGCTTTGTTCTACATGACAATTTTTTTTATGCTACTAACAATTTTTGCAAGGGCTTGTGTAGATTGATTGGATTAGAACCTTAACTTAACGGAGAACCTGCTTCTCTTCCTGTTTTTCAGGGCGAAGTAAATCAATTTGATTACAGTTTGATCTAATATGTGTAGCGAATGTAGCCCTTGAATGCTTAGTTCGCAGGATTTCCATAATCTATAGGAAAACTGGTACTGGTAGAGGGAATCCTTCAGAAGTTTGTACTTGATATATATCATTATTAGTTACTACAAAGTGTTTTTTAAGGTCTTACACCATAGTAAGGTAAGATTTGATCTAGTGATTATACACATAAGTTGCATTAATATTGGGTGGATGTCGACGGCGAGAACTTGTGATTATGCTAGTTAATCACGTAGAAGAAGAAAACCAGTTATGGTGGTAAACGCATCAGAGACAAATACCGATAAAATTCGTGTTTTCACCATTGTTAACTAAGACGAATTGAACAGTTTGAAGCTGATAAGAAACGACATATCTATAAGACCACGCGGTTGCTTAGAAAAAAGACCTATTTCTGATCTATAGACAAAGTCGATGTTACTGTACAGTCAACTGGAAGAAACCCATACAGCATTGCGACATATCTGGGTTTGAGTGATCCTGACAAGTACACAGGTCACTGTCTGCGTCGAACATCGTCATCTCTTGAGAGGCTGGAGCTATTAAGACCACTTGGAAGCGCCATGGTGGATCGAAGAGTACGTTGGTTGCTGAAGGATATTTGTTTTAAAAAATGAGGTTCCAACGATGCTGGCATGCCCACCTTCTCGATCTGGCTTTTCGTTACAGGAGATTGATACGCAGACAATTAAACATGAATCAACGTTTGCTGCAGGCAATCAAACTATCACCGGATCCTTCACGAATTGTCAGTTTCATGCGAATTCGACTGAATAGTGTTAAGTAGATATTTACATAATACTTTAATTTCATATTTTCTAATTTTATTAACAAATGTTATTAATAAGTTATTATAAGTTATAAGAGTGGCAGACAATTTGTAATTAACAATAAAATTACAGAGTAAAAAAATATATAAAAAATCAATTTCATAATACTAAGTTAACTGGGTAAGGTAAACACTTTTTATCTTTCATAATGTTTTCGAAAATTGCACTGTTTTTAGTTATAGGCGATTTAAGGTCCAAAAAAATGTCGACAACGTCAAAAATTCATATCTCGATTTCTATTTAACTTTTTTAATATATTGATCCCTAAAATGATCCCTAAAATGATACCCTGTTTGTGTGATCCTTAAAATAATCCCTAATACGTATACTTTAACATATTGTTTTTTGTAATAAAGCAACTTTTCAATTTTCATCGTGAAATTTATCATCGCTATTTTTTCTTCTGCGCAGATCATGTGAAATACACAGGTGGCGAAGAACTGATCTGTTAATTTCATTTTTGATATATTAAAACATTGTTAATAAAATATTCATAATAAGCGATATTTTAGGTTACTAATTTTCTTTCTTCTTCTACTTTTTTCAAAGCTGCTTAATCTAAAACAGATACCCGTATATTTATAGTTAAATATGCACCTAAATTATTTATATTTCAATGAGTTTATTTTCTTATAACTTTACGTACTCTAACTGGCTGGGATACAACAAGCTAATCTTTTTCTGTTGGCAAAATAAAAACTTGTACTGGATTGTCTAAACTTGTTATAACAAATATTGTTAATTTAACTATACAAGAAGCATTGAATGCGGTAACTTGACTTTTGAGTATACTTTATGCATCTGAAAAATTTGATAGAAAAAAGTAAGGAATTTTATTTATCTATAAACGATTTGATGTATCATGTATCTAAAACTAGAAATATACCAGTAGACAAAATACCTCCATCGGAGCCTGCTTTGTTACAACATATTAATCGAGTGAAATGGCAAATAAAGAAATGGTCACAGTCAAGATCTAAAACAATTTATTCTTTTGATCCTACTGAATATGGCTGGATATTACAACATAATGCATTGAGTGTTAATTATTTGAAGGGGAAAGGGAGAAATTCATTTATTTATGCAGCGCAAAGTCACCTTGCAGTGATGAAGAAATTTTTGAAATGTTTTACATTAACATTTTATATTTATATATCATCAAATCTGTATTGTTGAAATAAAATATTTCCTTCGAAGTATTTATTTTTGCCCAATTAACTTAGAAAATGTATTTTCTAAGTTGTTTATGGATATGGATGTATATGGATTTTTACATATTTTTTTCACTCTGCAATTTCATTGTTAATAACAAATTACTTGCCACTTGGACACAAAAATATTGCTTAGGTTTTTTGTACCCTAAAATATAACTAATCGACTTCAAGTGGTTTCAATCCGGCACCTTTAATTGGGAGGTTCTGCGACGTTTTGATTGTTATTTTTTTTGTGGGTGTACTGCTCGCTTATATCTAGCAATGCAAAGAAAAAATTTAGAGCATTAAAACAATAATAGAGAACGAACTGTCTAGTTTACCTTTTAGAATAGTTGAAATTTGGTGAACATTTAGAATTTTTTAGTAGGTACCAAACAAAAATTATTTATATAAAAACATTTAGTATTTTTGTAAGCAGTTAAATAAGACCCAATAAAATTATGATCAAATATCGATATTCCATATCGCATTAGCATAGTTGATGGCGAATAAGTAAATATATTTATAAAATATATAACGTCGGTGTTTAATAGCTTCTTGATGTAGCTATATTAACCTATAAAAGCAACTCCTCGTACATTGCATATACAATAATTAAACTTATCATTAGATGTTTACATTAATTAATGGGGTTGCAATAGTAATTTATATAAACATATAACATGGCAATCAAGCAGTTGATTGTCGGTTTAGGAGTTTTTCCTGGAACATATGAATATTAAACTACTGAGAACGACTGTAGTAATTAAGAAGTTAAACCATTTCATTACAATGTATGCATTAGTGATACTCTTATGTAATTACACTCATAACGGAGTATTCTGTAATTAAATGTTAATTAATAATTAGATTGCCTTATACTTTTCTCCGGAATAAAACGTAATTGTACTTAAAAGCAGATAATTATAATATACATGTAGGTATGTACACGTAGATGTGTATCAATTATAATTATATAAGTATAAACTTCCATTAACGAACTACTAATTTTCTATTGCGTACAAAGACGATGATAGAAAAGTGTATAATGATGAAGAAAAAATAATTACGTGATAAGCGTAGTTATTTTACAGTAAGCATGCGTAAGATCGATGTAAACATATACCGATATCTAATTACTTAACTAATGATACATTATTAATAAGAACTAAGATTATGCTAATGGTATTGACTAAATACATAATATAATGTGTTATTTGAGATTGCTTAGCCAGATGTTTCGTCACTGGGTACTGACGAAGGGTATTCGTCATGAATAAATACGGATATAAGCTAAATGCAGATCATTTGGGCTCAAAATTGTGTTATCATCTTCCAATTGTTTCTATCCTTAGCCATTTCTATCTAGCTCTGAACTTATTTCTCTGCCAGACCTTTTTCAACATCTTCGTTCCAACGTTTTTCTTTGTCGTTAGACATTCTTTCTGCCCTACCCACTGCAAACTCCTTGATTCATTGAAATTACTTATTACCACTTCTCCAAACAAATCATGCAATGTTTTTGTCATTCTCTTCTATCCCAATTCTACCCTTGTCCCCCAAAAATTCTTCTTAAGATGTTTCTCTCCCATATTTTTCATTTTTGTTTATCTCCCTGTCATTACCCAAGGCTCAGTTGCAGTAGGCCATAATATGGTCTTATAACCCCATAGTTTGGTTTATCTAGATATCTACTTAGATAACAGGAACTTTCCTCCCGCACAACTATTACCGAGGGGATTACCTATCCAATTTGTTACACCAAAAATTCTGAAATTCTAAAAATGCTAATTTCAATATAAGTAGGTACTTAATTGTTTCAAAAAATTTTAATAAATGTAAAAAATTCTAACAGTCCTAAGAAATTCCAAAAAATTCTAAATAATTCTAAGTAAAACGTTTACGTTCATAATTTTTACGTTCATAATGTTGAGAAATATATTTTTCTAACCTGTTTAACCTTTTTTTTCCTTCATGGTGTCATAAAATTTTAAGGACTCATACTCCATTTAAGCTTGCAACTAGGCTTACACATAGACAAGATTGAGTAGATAAAAGATGATGAGAAGATTGTAATCAGTTATATCCACTTTTTGATCTAAATAATATTTAAGCCAATATTGGTATCTATAAAAGGGTTTCTTCTTGAACAAGTAGTAAATCGTTGGCACGTATATTTCTTTCTGATGTCTCTAGTGTTTTCTTGTGCTAAAAATTTTAATATTTTTCTAAAAAAAAACATGGAATGAATGGAACAAAATTGGTGAGAATGATTTGATATGTTTTTGCTTATGATGTCTAAGCCATCCAATTCTGCTGAGTTTTTAGTCCATTTAATTATTTTGTGCACTCCAACTGGCATATTTTTGTACCAGCCAAGGGTTTTTTATTTTTTCCAATTTTGATTCACTGTTAGAAATAACCTGACAGTCTTAATTTTTATGTTTTCTTTTGAAAATAATGAACAAAGCATGATCCTCCAAGTAAGTTCTACAGAGGCAATTAAGAAAATTTTTATATGTAAGCCCTCCAATGTATCTTCGTCCTAAGCTTAGATCATTGCTTCATATTCATTTTCTCTAAATACTGATGCACTAATCTTCCTCTTATCCGGTAAGATTTGAAGGTACCTCTCCTTTTCGAATGCGGCTAAAAATGTTGGACTTGAAAATGGCTCAATTATTCGATTGAGTGATAAATTGTTATTATTATTGTTATAATTAAATTATATTTTTCGTACACTTATTATACAGTAAGATTCCATATCCTTTTAACTACATCTTCCCAAAATTTGTTTCTTACATTTTCGCATATTAAATGCCCAATCTTTTAAAATAGTTGCTATCATTTTAGTGGAAATTGAGTCATTCAGTACGTAGTTTCTTTCTACAAAACTACCCTACAAAACGTAAGGAATTGTTTCCATACCTACTACATATTTTGTTTCCCCTGAGCTTTTCACAGTGAGCCTTGTAATAATAAGGCCTCATTTGACGACGCGTTTTCTGGTCTAGTAAAATGTATTTTTCATCCTTCTCAGATAGAAGTTTTCTCAAAATATCGTTTTCCACCTTCATTTGTTGCATATCTATGGTTAGAATATCTGTTTGCAAATATTCGTTTCCACAGCAGATACTTATATATTTTTTTTTTCAGTGTCTTATAATTTGATATATTTCAGGTTGATTCTTACCAAGCAGAATTGATGATAATATTTCCACATTTGACACAACCCAATACTTTACTTTGCTTACTTTGAAAACATTTAAACATATTTAACACTTTCGCTCCATTGTTTTTGGGATTAGAACTTTCTTGTTCATCCTCACTTGCAGCCATCTTGGAATAACATTCTCTTGAACTAGTAAATATTTATTTTTAATAGTTGAGATTGAGATTTGAGATTGGCGGGGGCTCTGCCTTTGACGTATAGGCCTCAGTATGGGCCCGTCACGTCCCGCCTTTCGAGAGCTATACCAGTCCACTTGCCTTAATAAAGCCAACTAGGCCAACTATTTTTAATAGTTGTACCTCTAACAACTAATTAACCAATATCGTGCTAAAATAGTCGGAGCTCCACAACAAAATTTGAGAAAATAAAAAATGAGTTGATGATGATCATGGTGAGATGAAAACATCCTGCAACAGGTCGCCCAGTCGCATGGAATGACTCAGCGTCCCACAAAAGCTACGCCTGAAATTCCAAGATTCTCGACACATTTTAAAGCATAACCAGAGGCATTTAGTCAGATTCCGAAGCGCAACAGGTCCCTGTTAATTAATAGAGAGCATCCCCTTAATTACCCCTTTTGGCTGGTCCATTATGCAAACCGGCGGTGGCGGCGGCGCGACCCCAGCCAGACCGCCAAGCTCGAAGCCTCTAAATATATAATTACTTAAAGTTCTAATTGACGTTTATTACAAAAAGGGGTGTTAATGAAAGATTAAAACGCTTAAGATAATCACAGTCTGGCTTTTTCATGCCCGGGGGTGTTTTCTTAAGATCTTAAACCGACGCCGCTTTAAACTGATTAATTGAAAGGGGTGGAATGGAATGTCAACACTGGTTTAATTGTTGGCTAGAATTAACTCCTTTTGGGGTTCGCGGACCGAAGGAAGAGAACAGATCTTTATTATGAATGGCAGCTTGCGGGATTATTTGGCTTTGTGCTTTAATGAAAGGGTTGAACCGCGCTGTGAAGTCTTTAAAAATAATAAAACACGAAACGAATACATTAGGAAGATAATTTTTTATTTCATTAACGGGAAGACCCTGCCCCATTCTTGTTTGCCTTTTTAAATGGATCTGAACGGGGTGTATTTTTCTTTGTTCATTACCATGAGGTTTCATTAGTCACCTATAATTTGCGAGCGGCAGCACTGTCATTAAAAATTTAATTGATACGGTGAACAATACCTGTCCCCCAAAATGTCTAATTATGATGTGGGAAATATATCTTCATCAACTTGCTTTATTCTATAGATACTGGAAGAGTCTTGGTTTCTCTCATGAATCCTGACATAGATGGTTCGCATAACATGATGATATTAAGTTTACTATTGCAAATGATATTCTTTATTATCTAGCCTGTTTTGGAGCAATAACTATATTCCACTTTTACTTGCATAGTACATATTATTTAGAAGTAATTTTACCACTACTTATAAGATGACCTTCATGTCGTCTCGATTTTTTAAAAATTATTCCCCATTATGGTTATTTATGGCTTGCAAAAGCGTGAGCGGCAAGATAACTAATTTTAGTGTATCTTGTGTAACCAGAAGTGCCAGAATGAAAACTAGAAAAACTAAAAGAAGTGTAGTAGAAGAAACTTCTACTTCTACTTTATCTTTTTTAGTTTTAATTCTGGTACTTTCTTTTATATATAAAAGATTATACCTATTCTAACGTCCGAAAGAAAGTTTAATATCTTTAAATTTATAGTCAATTTTACGGCCATTCACTATTATTTGATTGAATATTTGTATATTAAACACCTAAAATTAATAACAACACCTTCTACTAAAAAATGGGGGTGTTCTCATGCCCAAAAGTGAAAATATATATCTCAAACTCTTCGGAAATGAAATGACAACCTACATTATTTTTTTCATAATTTTCCTTTCATAACATTCGCATACAATTACAAAAACTGCATTTTTTTAATCACTTAGTTTGACGGTACGACATTGAACAATTACTTTAATATAAAATGAAGATGATCTTGAAATATGTGAAAAAAATAGGAGAATTTTCTATGCCACATTACTAAGAAACTCTGCTAAGAAAGAATACAAAAATTCTGATTTGGTTCCGATTATCAACCAGAATATTCGCTACCCATGCCACAATATTATCAGATCGTAATAAATAATTAACATCATTTTAAAACCGCATTCATATCGACAATTTCCTTATAAATAAACCAGATAATTCCTAGTATATAAGCCTTATTATTCTTTGCAAGGGAAACAATGAGAAATATACCCCTTTAGATCCTTTTACAGCAGCAAATATAAGAAACAGAATTCCCGCTAATGAAATAAAAAATGATGATGCTAATAAATTCCCTCTGGTTTTATTATATTTAAAGGCTATGAAGGAGCAAATTAGCATTAGGCACCATCGATTTGCGGGGATTTTATAAAAGAAAAAAGTCTAATGCTCCTGATTATGTTGCAGTATCATGTTGGGTGTTGTAGACGCTAATGCAACTGATATCGGAGAGCGGAAGGAACATCAAAGGGAATTCTTTTGTTAGGGTGCTAATCATTTAGCTAAGAAAATTTTTGAGAATAAGCCAAGGGCCGAAATGTTCATTTAAATTTACCTCCCAAGTACGTGACACAGTGGCGTCCTAGGTAGGCTCGTGACGCTCCAAGACGAAACATGGCCAGAGCACTAACCAGCACGCATAGTCTCCTAAGCTCCCAATAAACACAATATACACCCCTTAATTAGTCCAGAAAGGTTAAATGCAACATTAATCCTAGAAATTCCTCCCTGAGTTATATTTGAAAATCCTCAAAATTCCCATTAACAAAACCTTAACCGCCCAATACCAAAATTCTACTCATTCATCGACAGAAAATGTGTGTCATACACGGCACAGCTTCCACGCACTGATTGTAAACCGTTTCACCTGTGATGGAGAAAATAAATATATAACTGACGTGATTAAAAATACACACTATAAGCAAAAAAAATCAAAAAAAGGTCCAGGAAAACTAAACCACTTATATAAACTACTAAATAAACCATTAAAACCTATTAGTCAATTCATGTAAATTTACATAAAATTTGAGAGAACGGAAACATGTTTTATACCTGAGCATACTTGAGTTTTATACGTGAGAAACATGTTTTATACAAATTTTTATACTTACCAATATTTTTTTAAATGGAAGATCAAAATGAAGCAAAAGGTTTGAAAAATGTTGACAAGTTGTTATATATTATTTTAAACTGTACTTTAAATTTGCATCCTTGAACACAGATTTATAGTTTTAGTAATATATTACCCCTTGGAGTACATTCAATAGCGATTTAAAGTGGGCAATTAAAGTTTGCCTAAACTAACTCAGCTCTTGATAAAAATAAAAATAAAATTTTCCTGGACGCCACTGACCATGCACAACTGAGTCAGTTAGTCCCAAAATTGTCCTGGGTATCGAATACACTCGGGCACGTTCTGTAATGTTTGGGGAAAAGAAAAATAATACACACAGTATATTTACTACTAGGTTTACTTTAGAATAAAAATTTACAAATGGTAATACATAACAAAAAGAATTCAAAAATTTAGGAAAAATGTGGTAATATACCTGGAAATGCAGCATATATATAAACAGCTTACTCAGAAACACGGTTTAAATGTCAACGTGCACGATGACCTTTCGGCAAACAATATTCATACAAAAATAGTGAGGCAATGCCTACCCAAATATGTTGATTAACCAGCGAGAGTAACCAGGCGAATACCAATAGACACTTGGTCAAACGTTTGCTGAGGGCTCGTAATATTGTATTTTTAAGGGTACACACACGTAGCGTAGCAATATCAAGTAAATCAAACAAGGTGTGTCCCCTTTTAAAATATTCTTAAAGTCTTCAAGTAAGGTGGATCTAGTAAGGTGGATGAATGACTTTACACCGATACAGAGGTCAATGGACTTCAACAAGCTGGTCCTAAAGGTGGTTCCACAGGTAGTCCAACAAGAAATGTGATTCCAAAGGTAGTGTAAAACGTGGGGAAAAGGTGGTGTAAGCCACTCGCAGAAAGAAAATGAAGCCCTGCAACACAGACCGGTAAGTTAGTCTCGTTACAAGTAAAAAAAGCTTAAGTTCAGTGAGTCTATATCTGCTAAAACTTACTTAATTAGTTGGAAAATGGCTTCGAAAAGATAGCTTCGCTGTGTCCCTCAATTAACTCTCGGGAGTTCAACGCAACGTAGGCTCTAGAGAACACAAAGTAGGCAAAATAAAATATAAACACGCGGTTTCAAGAAACAAAATAGCTTACCTAAATGTTAAAAGTTATATGATCCCATAATGTGATATGTGCCGACTTATCCAAAATCTCAACACATGTACAATGATTTTCTTGTATTATCCCATTATGTCGGAACGTACATACTACGTTATTTAACCAAGAAAATCACTTTTAACACGATGAAAAACCACTATGCCATCTACGCACAGAAAAAGAAGCGAAACAGGCAAACGCCCAGGAATTAGACCATAGATCTGCTGACCTAGGTTAGCGTCACAGAACTGCCAATGTCAACTCACAAAATAATAAGGCGACACAGATATACACTATGATATTTGTGGTAAAGATCTACGACAAAGAATCTAATAAATGCGCTGTGGCAATATTGATGTAATCGACTAATGACAGTAATACCTGAATATCTAAACAAATGCAAAAGGGAAGGCGTAGTCACTGCTTAAAATCAATGTTATCCATCAAATATACCTACAATAAATTTCGGATTCTCAAATAGTTAAGTACTGAAAGTGAACGTAACAAATCTATCTCCAACCTTGTGTCAAAACTTGTACATTTTTTGGACATGAATTGACTTTTACTCTCTTCTGTGACTGACCTACATAGCTATAAATCAACTATACGTTTACAGCCTTGCTATGCTCTGACAAATAACCCATCAAGGGTAGAATGAATGAGGAACAGACACTTAGCAAGCAATTCTAGTTTTGGTAATGGGTACATTTCTTCAGTAAATACCTCTAACTCTCTCTGATTACATTCTGTCCTCGGTTAAAACTCTTCCTTCCGGTATCACATATTTGAAATCGCGTATGTTTTCATATTTTATATTTTCTAAAAGTTCTAAAAGTTTCTAAAGTTCTGCTAAATAATTGTTCTATTATCCTCAATAGTCAGGGTCTACATTTTCAGATGCTAAACTACTAAAATCATCTTTCTTCTAAATCAACTTTCTAGGTCCTACATTACTTATTTCAGTACTCATATGAACTTCAGACTGACATATTTCATTTAAATATATTGCGATTAACAGCCGATAGTCCATTCCCAAAACTGGGTTCTAAGTATTCCCTAAGCATTTACAGAGGGTTACATTTACTCATCCATAACATTCTGCTATTAGCGGTGATATTGAAACTGAGTAACACAGTTGATGTTTAATGTTCAACCATATTTCTGCTGCCTGTAGAAGATATAGGTACTCATATATTAAAATATATATTAAAAGTAATAATAATAACCGAATATAATCCAGAAGAATCGCTAGACATAACTAATAACTGGATAAGCTTTCTTCATTTTATCCAACTCTATCATATTTTTTATCTGATGAACCATCGAAACATGCGAAACGTTATTTTGTTGCCGAGTGTAGAGTTTGTCTATCCACCCATCAGGATACATTGCATCCCAACCTCAGGAAATGTCGGTTTTAACCAGAGGCACAGAAGTATGGAGAACGAGCTACAGTATGTATGTATGCAAGTGGGCTGACTAAGTAACACGCCATATTGACCCCAGTCCAGTGGCGTTGCCAGTTATTCTTTCAGAAAGGGTTATCACTGAAATTAAGGTATTATTTTTAAATTTTCATTTCAATATTAATAATAATATGTATTTTACTGATATTTAAAGATATTATTATATAAAGATAGATATTTCAATATATCTGGTTTTAATGCAGCATTCTCTGAGAGCCCTTCATGTAACATATTCCGATCATAAAAACGTTCATCAACGATTAGGTGGTTAATTGGTTAGGCACTTTTAATTACCTCTAATATTTCAATGTTATATTTTGAAATATAGTAGAAACATGTTTCAAAATATATTAAGTTATATAAAACTTAAGTTCTTATGATTTCAATTTCATTACTGTAGAGGTAAATCCAGTCACTGAGAGTCGAGAAGTATTAGGACGTAGCTATATAGTATAAATAAAAGTCTTTTTAAATTTTACCTCACCTCTAATTAATTTAATAATGGCTTCTTAGCCGGCTAAATATTTGCCGAGCACTTAGATGCTGCAAACGACGTCGCTAGGTCCAATTTGAAAAATTGCAATTATCACTCATTTCGGCCGAGGGCTAATTGGGAAAGAAATGGGGGAGTGAAGAGATCTGAGAGGCCCTCATTACTGAATTAATGGAGACATTGTTTGAAGCATGGAATTGCAAGCTTTACATGCAAATTAACCTCTTAACATGCAAACTAGGAAATTACCAGCATCCCCGTTAGTCTGACACGCCCCTAAACGAGGAGCTTTGCACAGATGAAGCTTTAACGGAACTAAAACACCTCCGGCATTTAAATTTTTTTCATCGGCCCGTAATGAGATTTTTAAAGGAAGTTTTAATTTTCCTGTGAAATTCATCACTGGAATAAATCCTCTTTGACTGGGTCGATACCGCCTACCTCCTGGTAAGTGAAATCTTAAGAATTTAGGACAGTCGATTTATACAGGGTAACTCAATAGTAATATAAGGAATATCTAAATCATAAGAATAGTTCATAAACAGTTCTTAAACCTATATTTGTGCGAATACAACGATATACCCAATAATAATAACAATAATAACCAAAATTGTTGAATATATATCGTGATACTACGGCTATAATATATGATCACTTGCTGGGAAGCGCACGTCACCGCGTGACAAAAACGTATTGCGATATATGGAGACGCAAGCTTTTAATGTGTTTTTATTATAAAGTTTCGTTACTTTCGTGACGATTCGACTGTTACAAATATTTTGGACATTCTTTATATATACAGGGTGTTTACAAACTCGAGAAATATTTTATATCATTATTTTTATATCTCAGTTATTAAAGCACTTTCACTAGGTCTATTTTTTGTAAATCGTTTATTTTTAGCATAAGATATTATCATGCATTAATAATAGTCTCCCAAGTTCGTAAACACCTGGTATAGGTAGGTACATAACATAATATAAATGTATTTATATGAAAAAATAATTGCTGTAATTGCTGGCAATTATTTCAATAATACCTACGTATTATTGAAATAATTGCCAAACGTTTGATTTCGGAATAAATAATTTACTGCAATATAAATATTAATTTAAATTAGGTACCTCTTAATATTTGTCTAAAATTAAATTTATCATCTACTATATTCCATTTTCCGCTTTAGCGTGATTTCTTTAATATTTTTATTGAGAATCCTTATTTGAAGAACATTTTGCACTTAAAAAAGAGGTTTTTTTGCTTCACCACTAAAATAGATATTTTTTGCAAGGTCATTCAAATTTTTGATGTATTTTTTTTCAATATTCAGTGCGTCTCCATTATAATTGTAAAATATATGATCGAGCTCATAGCTCATTGCATTTTGTTAAGAACTCCTCTGTAGGCTTTTTTAATCCACATTCACTTAAATTATTAACCCAAAGAAATGAAGGCTAATTACAGTCTGGAATATGTCTTGTCATGTTTATATCGCAATATTTATAAACTAGACATATTTTCTTATATTTCTATGTTCAATAAATCATTATGTGATATATCGAAGCTATTTATATGTTTTTTCCAATTTTTGTACTAATTTTAATTAAGATATTACTAAAACAAATTGTAGCCAATCGCCGCGCCGTGTACTTCAGCGTTATAACAAAATATCCGAAATAAAAAATCTCACAGCAGAGCTCATACAAAATTTAGGAGAATGTGGAAAGTTTACGAGAATGTGTGCGTTTTTTGGGATAATTTCCTTTTTTAACCGCCGTATTGGATCCACCAACTTTTTTTAAATAAAACTAGTAATTTTAAAGTAAATACTAAGAAATATTTGAAGCCTGAATCTGAGTTTTTAATCTTTTAGGTAGTGTTCTCGTTAAAGGCGCCATATTGCGACAGCCATCTTGAATTTAAAAAGGGAACTCATTGCATTCAAAAGTACACATTTCAACAAAAAGCCTTTAGAGGCTTTTAAGCCTTTCAGTACAATTTTACTCAAAACCTGAAATGGACAGGTGAAGGGGGCGGAGTAAAAGTTAATTGTTTATTTTCCAACTTTCTTAAAGGTAGTTTATACCCTAAACTACCGGTTGTAATTAAAATAATAGAAATACCCTCTGTGTAATGTCATTCTAGTATCACGCTCTTATTATTTACAAAAAACGAAATACGAAACCAAGTTGCGGTTACATGTAAATAATTCCATGGAAATACTGAGGAAGAATAGCGGATATTGATTAGCATCGTTCAATATTCAAAACTTAATAGGACTACAAATAGGCGGCAGTACGCTGTGTAATATGAGTTAAAACGTTAATAATACTGTAATCAAAGTGACTCTTTTCTGCTTTTTAATAATACACGAGGATTTAAACAGGCTTGTTCCATGAATAACAACACTAAAATGGTCGATAGCTGCTATCAATATACCATAGCTCCAATTTATATATTAATTAAATGTGCATGTTTTGCATACGAATATGTTTGATTTTTGCTGGGACATACCCTTGAAATTGATATTGCCTAGCAACCATATTTTAAAATGTATATATCTAGTGTCTATATCTAAATAAAATATAAATTATATTAAATTAACCGATAATTTTTTTTTTAATTCTCCTAATTTTTTTATTTAATTTTTAATTTAATTTTTATTTTTAATAATTTAATCCGATTTTCAACTGATTTTGTAAAGTTCATTGCATAGTAGATTATTTAGACCTGACAAGCTGTCACACCGTTACAACCTACTGGATTGTTTTTAAACGTATAATATTCAGAGTTTTCTTCTAAAATATAAAACTGGTCAAAAATATTGTATGAAACACGCTGGTAAACACTATTTTGTGTAACTTGCATCCTTTTGCGGAACTCGCTAGCGCTCGTTCCACAGAAATCTCCTCGTTACACTAAAGAATACTTTTCCCTACTGTTTTAGTAAATCTAGTTTATTACCTACCAAACCTAGTTTAATAAATATTCAGTTTTTAGCCTATTTTAAAAAATGTAATATCTAAAAGTCTATAAATGTGACCATTGTTTATTTAATCTTGACAATATAGTCTATATCATATATTAAATACTTCAAAGTATTTATTATACTATATTCAAACTTTTATTGTATTTTTATTTGTCTTCCGAATCTCTTGAGTATCCACGTTAATTACGGAACCTTTCAAGGGACAATCGACGCCAGTTATAATTAATACCGTAATTGGCGCCTGTTGTAACGTCATTTCTTTCGGTGTCGTTTGTTCCAAAGATATTCCAGATTCGTTTGATCGATAGAGGTGCCTAAGAAAGGTAAGTATTATATTTTTGTTAAATAATTAAATAAAATATTATATTTCTCTTCTTTAAATTATTCTGTGGAATGCTAATAATTTCACTCAACAGAACCTCTCACAAAACTACATACATAGTAACTTAAATGAATAAGCTAGTCGCTAGTAAACTTTGAGACGTCAAAAAACTGACAGTTATAGTATATGTAATAAACATGTAGATAGAGAAGTAGGTACATTATATAATAATGCAACATAACTATACTGAATATAGGGAAATGTCTATAATTTGCAGCTAATTTGGGGAGTCTCAATAAAACATTTTATCAAAATGCCTTTTGTGTAGCCTTTTTAAACAACATTACTCTCAAAACTATGATGAACATCATATTTTTAAGATTTACCGTTAAAGCGTTAAATAATTGCAACTTTGCCTATTATATTATGTTTTAATTCCTGTTATATGTAGGACCAGTAAGGAAAGTTTTGGGATAGTTTACATTTTATCAATTCTAAATGTAAAATAAATACTTACGTTTTCCACTCTAAAACTATATAATTTATTATTAAAGGCTCTCAATTAGTGAATTTCCTAATTCTCTGTACATACCTTATTTAGATCGTATATGTAAAGGTACAAGTCATTTTTCAAAAATTACCTAATGTTCAAGTTGTCCAAATCAACATTCAAACGAAGTCCGAAATTTTCGGTGGCTGTACACTTCCATATGTCTTTTCTTCTCTTAACAGTGTGTATATGCTTGTCTTTGATGCTTCTGTATAATCCGAACACATATCCACCAATACATTCTTGTCGCCGCGATGAGGGTTGATCTCTGTATGCAGTTAAATAGTCATTCACTGATATTGTATTGTATCACAATCACAGTAAAGTAACTCTACATATAGCACTACTTTCGGAATATTTTCCATCGTTCACTGATATTGTATTGTATCATAATCACAGTAACTATACGGGAATATCTCAACCAACTCACTACTCTATCACGATTGACCGTTACAGATTACATAATACGCGCAAAAATACCGCCAGAGTGACACAGTTTGTCGTTTTTCAGAAAAAAATTATTATTTTTAATGTCATACACTGCATACTTGATTTTTTGAATATTGTCTCTCCTACGGGTTTCTCAAAAAAATTGATGACAGAAATAGATAGATTACCCTCTTTTTATACTACCTTAAAAAATCAGAATTACACAGTTTGTCGTTTTTGAGAAAAAAATTATTATTTTGTGTGGCAACAGCAATTGCTTCTGTAGGCGGTCAGTGCACTTTGTATATTTATTTGAACTACTCTAATCATATGTAATATAATTTTATAATATTATATTATATATGATTATATACTTATTGGGTACATTATTATAATATGAGCTGTTGTCGTATAGAGGGTCTTGGCTGGGGTTCTTTGAAGGCGGTGGGTCCTGGCACAGGTTCGGGTTGTTCTATCGTCAGCGTAGGGGTTTGTTCATCTGGAAAATGTAAAAAGTGGTGTGAAAACAACAAGTTGTGATATCTCAAAGAGATATGAATGATCACGAAATAAATTGTGCCCTCCGCATCTTGTTAACTTCTTTCTTCAGTCTGTTCTCGACCGTCACTTTCTTCGGTCTCTTCTTCATTGTATGCCAATGCTGTCTTCCGGGAGCTCGACGTTTCACACAGCCATTCGCACGATGTGCAGATCGGGAAGCGGGGAGCAATGGGAGCTTTAGGTACTGCATCCACAATTGCGTTGGCCTTTTTTACATTTAGTGTTATTTGTAAGCATCAATGACTGGTTGTAAGTGATTGTTTTTCTGCAAGACTTTGAGAAAATTCAGTTTCCTCTGATTAAACAAAGTAGAAGTCGTATCACAACAATTGCGGAAACAGCTGAAATGCTGAAGCTGAAATTTTCAACTAGCGCTTGTGCCTGAACGGTTCGTTCGGGCACAAAACTAAATATAGACATTGGTAGGAAATTTTAAGTGCTTTATTTTTAATAGCTATGTTATTTACGAAAATATGATAGTTTCAGAGTTATAAGCAAAAAACGCCAAAAAATTCTTTTTTTAAATAATTTTTTGCAATGTTGCGTCACCATATTTTGTTGGCAAACCTCAGATTTGGAATCATCAACCCAAAAATCAAAACTACCCCAAAACTGTTTCGCTTGGGTCCAGCCCTTTTGAGCACAAATTAACAAACATAAAAATTACAATTTGAATAAACTATTTATAACTCTTTGCTATAAACAATGTTCTTATTTCTTTTCGGAAACAATAAGGAGTGCTCAAACGTACAGCTGATAATTACATACAGAAATTCAAAATAAATATAATTGTTTTTAAAGTAGTACAGGTATAGGATATCGTTATTTTCTGACAGCACCCGATACAAAATCTGCACCCGAACATTATATACAAATTTAGATTGAATACGAAATCTCGATACATTGCCGAATTGTTTTTTTAAATCAATATTAATGACATTTAACAACGAATGATGTTTTCGCTGATTATATCCATCAGAGGACGAGGACATCGAAAGCACTACAGTTAAACTGTCACACGTTAACTACCTACCGACTACGGTTTATAGTTTTTTGTTTGTCTATTTGTGAATAATTTAATTGTAAATGTTGATAGTTGTACATTAGAATACGCAAGAGTAGAATGAACAGTACGTTCTGGGAAACCCGTAATTTTTAAGGTCACTGGCATTGGAATGTTCCGTACAGGGGCGATCTGTACACAGCAAAATTTATAATTTTGAGTATTAATTATATTGCTGCTCTCCTTTAAATTTAACAGAAACGGAAACTTACGGCTTATTTAAACTATAATTAACCTCGTGAGCAACTGAAAAATGAATGAACGAACAAGGTACATTATTACTGTATATTATATTGATCTTTACTATTATTTCAGTACATTTATAATTAAAATGACAGTACAGCAAATTAGTAACTTTTATGTTTTACAGTTTATACGACAAAAGGTAATGTTTAAGATTGCCACTCTGAAAATACAGTACTAGCCGCTGATAGAGACAGGTTTAAACCACAAGCAAAATAATTAAATGGCTTTCGTGTGTAACGGTTGAAAACAACTCGCAGCGTCTTAAAATCGCTGCTTCGACAAACCATGGCCCATATCAATATAGGTCCGCAATGGCTTAGTTGTATCTACAGGGTGTATTTGTTCTTTTTAAATCGTTTTTTTTTATTATCTCAGAAAGTACTTATATATACTAGTAGGCCTACTTATAGTCCGGGAGAAAGCAACATTTTTGACAAGTAGCATTAGTAATCGTAATATAGTTTCATCATGAGTTTAGGTATGGTAGCGGCAGCGGCAGTTGATATTAAAAGTTCAAAATTAAGTGGCATTAGTAATCGTGAAACCTATATATAGGGTCCGCCAATAAGCGCGCTCGATCTTTAAAATGAAATAAAGCAAGTTGTGTGAGAGGTATAAATGAAATTTATTTTTTGTTTGAAAGAGTATTCGAAGGCATTATGTATGGAAAATAATATCGGTCAAATGTCCACCTCGGCTTCGCTGGGTGGCGCGCATACGAGAAGTCCAATTTTCAATGACTCTGGCGCACAAATCGGGCTGTATTTCATCGATGGCGTGGCGTATGTTGACTTTGAGGGCATCAGTGTTTTGTGGTTGGTTTGCGTAGACCTGTGATTTAAGAAAACCCCACAAGAAATAGTCTAGTGGGGTTAAATCGCACGATCTCGGTGGCCAGTTGATGTCGCCTCCGCGCGAGATAACCATTCCTCCGAAGCGCTCGTGCAGAAGATCCATTGTGGCGCGCGCTGTGTGGCTCGTAGCGCCGTCCTGCTGAAACCACATATCCTCGACATCCATATTGTCGATTTCATGCCAGAAAAAGTTCGTTATCATGGATCTGTATCGTTCGCCGTTTACCGTGATGGACACACCATCGTCGTTCTCGAAGAAATACGGCCCGATGATGCCTCCGGCCCAAAATCCACACCAAACAGTCACCTTTGCTGGGTGCATTGCGACCTGGTGGACCTCCTGTGGATTGTTCTCGGCCCAATAACGGCAATTCTGCTTGTTGACATTCCCATTTAACCAAAAATGTGCCTCATCGCTGAACGCGCGGAACGTTGCTCGAACCGATGAATGATTTTCGTAATAAGTTTTAACGATTTGCACATGTTGCTCGCGGCTGAATTGGTTCATGGTGATTTGTGAAGATACACTGAATAATAACAACTACGTTTGCCAACTCTACCACAAACAACATGGCCGCCATGAGCTGTCAAAGATCGAGCGTCCCTATTGGCGGACCCTTTATGTATACATTATTTAGAATTACTTAGGCACATTTAAAGTTATCAGTCGCTATTCTGATACTGGGGAAGTCGTCAGCTGCCAGAGTGAAGATACACGTAAACGCTTGATTATTAACTTGCGTTAGTACTTCTGCAATTTTTGTAGGTGATAACTAAGATCATGAGACACCTACAAGTGAACGTCAGTCGTAGCGGCAACTATGGAAAGTCCGTCAGGATGCTCTCGAAGCGGCATCTTTCACGGTCCAGCTGATGGGTTTTCCATCACTGTAGCGTTGACTGACGTTCAATTTCATGTTTATCAGTGTGTTAAATAAAATGTACATTAATTTAGGCTGTCCTAAAGTCAATGTACACGAAATAATACCAACAAATTGACTACATGAAGAATAAACCTCATGAACATTGCAAGTTGTATTTTTGTGTCAGCGATTTTTGAATTAAGTGTATTTCAAATGAAAAAGTTTTATTCATTCATATTACAGGAATAATATGAACCAGACAGATGTGACGTGACAATTTATAGAAGAAGTTACTTCAAATATACACCACGAGTCATAATAACGTTTGATCGTTATGTATATCTTCAATAAGATAATGAACACTTACTATGAGGTAGAGTCAGTGGAAATCTGCTCAGGATTACTGGACGAGATCAAGTAAGGCCATCTAATTTCAACATTATTAAGGACTATATTATATATAGCAGAGTTATGGATTCGTGCTCATAAAACAGTTCCATCTCTCCTTTCACCCACCGAATGCGGATGGAAAGAAGAAGATGGGCACTTGACATTCAAATGAAAATTAAAAAAAATCAAAAAAAATTACCATCAACATTAGATAGCATAACAGTTTCCAACGAAGATTATACAGGTATTTTACATAAGTATTTTTATATTCATGCATGATTTACATTAGTTGCAATAATTTATAACTAATTTTTATAAATTTCCCGAAAATGAGGATAGCTTACACGAGAATGAACCCGTTGGATGTTCCAGTGACGAGGGTTCAGAAGACGAAAGACAACAGTTGCGAGGAACAATGCAATAGTTCTGAAGATTAATAAGAATTTTCATATTATTCCTGTACTATGACTGAACAAAACTTTTTTATTTGATATATACCGTTACTCAACGTATATACTTCTACTAATTCAAAAATCACTGACAAAAAAATACAACTTGCAATGTTCATGAATTCTATTCTGCATGTCGTCAATTTATGGGTATTACCGTCAACCGGGGCTACTTTGTCATCCCGGGGTAACTTTGTCAACTCGGATGCAGCCACATTGATGTTTTTTTATTTTGTTTTTTTGATTATTTTTTTTTTCGTAGCGTAATTCTTTTGTTACGGCACTAACGGAATAACAATGGTAAGAAAATGTGCAAAAACGCGGAGATCCCGGTATTATCGGAGTTATACCAAAGTCAACCTTGAGAAAACGGTGGATGCTGTCAGAAATGGCATATCCAAACAACGAGCAGCCAAATTGTGCAAAATCCCATGGGCCTCTCTTGTAAATAGATGTCTTGGAAAACATAACAAAAAATGCTGTCGCCCCACTTTTCTATCTCAGCAGTAGCAACAAGTGATTGCAGATACGCTTGGCCATGTGGCAAATTGGGGCTTCCCGTTGACTTAGGTAGACATTCGCACCGTCGTTAAAAAATACTTGGACAAACAAGGTAGGGTAGGCAGTGTGTTTAAAGACAATTATACAGGGGAGTATTTTGTTGACAATTTTATGAAAAAAAACAACCTCTCAGTGCGGATGGTCACAAACATAAAGCGGGCGCGATCATCCGTGGACTAAGCGTGGACTTCAGAACTATTCACGCTCTTGCACTAGCATAATGGCGGGCGGAAATGCTGCTGGTCAATTATTGTCATCAATGGTGGTGTACAAGAGCAGCAACTTGTATAAAAATTGGACGTGGCTGTTTTCGCCCCTTTAAAAAAAAAAGTGGCGCGAAATTTTAGAACGCTGAAGAAAGGAAAGTCGTTACACAGGCACACTACCCGAAGAGCAATTATCCCCGTTACTTGCAAAGTTCTGGGCTCATATCAATAACAGCGTCGAGAAATATCTAAAGTCTCGGTTTCAGACAACAGGACTATACCCCATGAACCCAGACGAAGTTTTAAGAAAAATCCCTGGTGCTTTACCTACCGGTGAAGAAATTTCTCGCTCCCTTGAAGCCAGACGAACAGAAAAAACGGAAGAGGGGAAAGAAGTTTAAGCCAGGGCAAAAAATGGACACACAATCTACACAAGTAGTTACGCAGGATGCACCGGGAAAGACATCTGATGCAAAGACATCGGGAATGCACCTATGACGATGACGAATTGTCTTGTTTTGTGGCATTACCGGAGTCTCCGGATGAAAACTTCAATGTCGGTGCTTCAACATCCGGTGTTCCCTCGAAAAAAAAAGCGAAAGCCCGCTCCTACTAAACAGCCGACGTCAATATATATTACGAAAAAGGCTTTAAGGAGTCGCGATAATACATCAAAGTGTGCAATCTGCTTAACTAAATGCTACAAAAGCAGTCTCGAATGGATTCTAAACACTGAATCCATTCGAGAGGATGCAAAAAGTGGATATGTGGTATATGCAACGAGGGGAGCAAAGATCCCTATTTTGTGTGTTCGAGGTGTGAGGACGAGTCCGAAGACGAAGATGAGCCTTTCGGCGATAATAGCGATGATGACGCAACCCATACAGGTACCATTAACAATTCAATGTTTTGAGTAAATAAAGTTTATTTTTTATGGAAAATCTTGTTTTTTTGCCTTGAAGAAAATACTATGTACCTACCTGCCTAGTATTTTCCATGCCCATTTTTTTACTGGGGTTACTTTGTCACCAAACTCAATAGAACGCGATTTAAATGGTATTTCCATAAGATGATTCAGTGTTTAGGATGCAAAAAGTGGATATGTGGTATATGCAACGAGGGGAGCTAAGATCCCTATTTTGTGTGTTCGAGGTGTGAGGACGAGTCCGAAGACGAAGATGAGCCTTTCGGCGATAATAGCGATGGTGACGCAACCCATACAGGTACCATTAACAATTCAATGTTTTGAGTAAATAAAGTTTATTTTTTATGGAAAATCTTGTTTTTTTGCCTTGAAGAAAATACTATGTACCTACCTGCCTAGTATTTTCCATGCCCATTTTTTTACTGGGGTTACTTTGTCACCAAACTCAATAGAACGCGATTTAAATGGTATTTCCATAAGATGATCAAGTAGCCCCAGTCGCGGGGTAACATTGGCACCCCAATTTTTATTTTTTTCTTTTTCGAAAAATGGATTAAAATGTGAAAATTTTGACTATCAATTCAATCCACAACGGTTCATTTGGTATATTAAAATTTATTTGAAGCGATTATCATAGTAAATAAGACGGACATAGTAGAATATATCCCAAAAATATGACAAAGTATTGACAAACAAAGGTTGACGGTATTTCATGTAAATTGACTACTGCTGAAATTAATGTACGTTATATTTAACACACTGATAAACATGAAATTGAACGTCAGCCAAAGCTACAGTGATGGAATACCCATCAGCTGGACCATTAAAGATGCCGCTTCGAGAGCATAGCTGACGGACTTTCCATAGTTGCCGCTACGACTGACGTTCATTTTGAGGTGCGTCATGGTCTTAGTTATCACCTACAAAAATTTCCGTACGCTGACGACCCCCCCAGTCTCAGAATAACGACTGACAACTTTAAATTTGCCTAAGTAATTCTAAATAATGTATACATATAGGTTTCACGATTGTTAAAGCCACTTGATTTTGAACTTTTATTATCAACTGCCGCTACCGCCCACTATCCAACCCGACGCGATCCGCGTGCCTGACGCCGGCTCTACTTTGTTCCATACCTACCTAAGCTCATGATTAAACTATATTTCACGAGTACTAATGCTACTTGTCAAAAATATTGCTGCCTCCCGGACTATTAAGCATATTATTTTCAATTTTGCTATGCATTCAGTATTCAACCACATATTTTATTTAGAAAATTTATTTTATCTTTCCACCAGTAGCGTCACTGCAAACATGTCCGCTGATAGTTTACAAAAAAAGTGGTATGTCACCGATATCTTTCCATGTGGATATTTTTTCTCATTAGTCTGGTCAATTCTACATGAAAACGGTCTCTTTTCTCATGAGATGCAAATTTCTTCATTTAGCAGTATTGACTAATATTTTTTAATTTTAACACAAAAATCTAGTTAGCAGTAACTTCCCATTTATATGTTGAGCCGTATCTTGTACCTTTATTAAAATAAATTAATAACGAATACTTAAAAGTGCCTATGTATATATATCATGCAATTTCATCAATGCTATGAATTACAATAAAATAATTCTCAATACATTTTCAATGTTGTTTCCGATTGATTGAGCTGCTGCATGTATTGCTTGATGGCGTTGTACGTTTCTGAAAAAAAAATCACGCCCAGAAGGTGAAAAATGCAGATAGGCATATGCGAAGGAGGGCATTCTTAAAATTCATCTTAACAAAGCGCGCCTGTATGCAAATCAAGGCGTCGGCTATGTAAAAATCCATCACCGAATACTTCCGACTCTGTGTGCCCTCCCACGAATCGCACTTACTGGCAAGAAATGGAATACTTATTGATTTTGAATTCTACTTAGCAAAGCATAGGTGGTGACACTTTCGATGCAATTAGCACAGGGCCGGCTCATCCATATATGTATATTATACTCGTAGGTACATGTCTAAACCCCTAGTCTAAACTAGCCAAATTTTGCAGTTTTCCTCTAGCATAATTAATTGTTATGTTCCTCATTGGTAATCGCTACTGTGAAATTTTTACATTTCTAAACCGTGAATGTCTAAACGAGTAGGTAAATTGCATTTGATCGGGAAAAACTACAAGTAAATCGCCACTTTTCGTCGGAGATCAAATTTTGTTCTCGGATACCTATAACATTTTAAAAATGTTTGTACCATTGTGCTCAGAGCTGGTCGAAGTTACCGTAAAAAGTAACTAGTTACTAGTTATAATAAAAAAAGTAACTTAATTACTTGATAACTTAGTTACTATTTTGAAAAAGTAACTGAGTTACTAGGTATTTTGTGATGGTACCTATTTTCTTTGGTTACATTTATGTTACTTTTAAATTCAATATTATCTACTTTTTGTCAAGTATTGATTATTGTTTCTATAATTAGTATACTGAACAGTAAAGAATAAATAAAACAATTATTAATTTATTTAAAAAAATATTTATTAACAATAAACTTTAAAAACGTCTTTCGTAAAAATTATACATCATATTCCAGGACAAAGTAGATTACCGAAACATAGGCGAATGAAAATACGCGTTTTAAAAAAATATTATTGATGACAATAAGAAGAAACAAAATTAAATCATGTAACTCCAATCGAAATAAAATATTAAGTGGACAACTAAGAAAAATGTTACTTATGTAAAATATAATTCACTGATATTTTTTTGTAATTTTACAGCGACCATCATTGGTTATTTATTGCCTATGTGGGTACCGAAGTAAAATATTACAGCGTTTACGTAAAATTAAATATCGGCTCACAGTTTTACAAATAATATGTAAAATCACAAATAGCATGTAAAGTGCTTTATTAATTGTTTGTAACATTTCAGTGTAATTTTACATTTGATATGTGGAATTACAAAGTAATTTTTCAGTATCGGGCATGTAAATCGGTAAATATTAGGTGTAATTTTACAATGTATCCGATCCCAATTTAAAATGTGAAATTCTTCTCTATATTTCAGATGTAATTTTGTAATGTTTTAGGTATCTTTAAATTACAAATCTAAATGTTTAATACATGACTTCTCTACAAAACATGTAACATAGACTGTTAATAAACGTGTACAAAAATAAATTTAAGGGGGAAACATTACTAGTTGCATAGACTTTAAATATAGATAGTAAAAATTAGAGAATGTAATCGATATTCTCTACTATCTATCTATATTTTTACATCTATCTCATTTTTATATCTATAAATATTTTTACTACCTATATTTAAAGCTTCTACAACTATTAATATTGGTTTCTCTCCCCGACATTAGTTTACGTTTCTTATTTCTTTTGACACTATTATATGCGAATTAATTAGTTCTTGCTAATCCAATCGTCCTCATAATTTGTGTTTCGTCTCTTAAGTGGCATAGTGGCATAGACATAGGCTTAGTAAGTGAAATTTTCTATATAAGTACCAACCTAAGAAATTATATTTTAAATAGGATATCTAGACAAAAATAAATTGTAAAGGAACTTAATGAAACATTAGAATTATTATCTGTTATTTTTATTTGAGAACAAAATGGAAACACTAAAAAAAGGAAAAGCAAATAGTTCTTCAACATTATAATATAGGTACTTACACTTGTAGGTACCTAGTAATAAATAAAATTGGCACTGCCTTTAAACATAATAATAATGATGGGTCCATCTTAAGAAATATCTTATGGGGATGTTATGTCCCTATATAAAAATAACATTATTAAAAACAAAATAACATATTTTGGGACCATGAACTAAGACTATCTGAAATTTATTACCATTTATGGAAAACTTAACTTTAACATATTGTACCTAAATGATTTGTATCTTTTCAGGTCACTTGTAGAACATGAAGTTTGGTTTAAAATATAAATGTAGAGTAAACCACAGAAAGGGGATTTAGAAAGCTCACCCTGTGGTTTATGAATACATAGATGTACCTATATTTAACGAAATATATCAGTTTATTCATTAAACAATTGCCTTTTTTCTTAGACGTGCTTTTTGCTTTAGTCCCACTGTCGGGATGGATCTTGAGGTGAAAACGTTGCAGTATTTCCAATGCCACTCCAATTTCTTTTGGAGTTGATTGAGTCGATTGAGTATGAAGTATATATAGTACGAAACAATATTTTAAAGTTTCAGCAAGCGCACTGCATTCCAAAATTTTTGTCGCTCTGCAGCATATACTCTTTACATGCATCTTTCAAATTGGCGTTCGACTGTTCTTCGTTAAAAAGTAATAAAACGAAAGAGACAACAAAAATATGTCCGTTATATTATGTAACTGTTGATATATCCGAGAAGCAGCAAACAAATAAGTGAATTAAGTAAACTACCTTAATTACTACCAGGAATTGGTCAAGGTGTTCAAGTTAGCAGGGCACCCCGAGAAAAAAACAAGAATAGCGACAAATTCAGTTGACATTCAATTTTCCGATTTGCCCATGTTGCCCTGCTAACTTTATATACGTTTTTAATTAATGTCAATATCGCAAAACAATATCTACAAACGTTATTTTAGTTTTTATATTAAAAAATAAAACTGACGGAAAAAATCATGCATAAAACTCGAATACAGGTTTGCTCATTAGTGCGTTAAAGTCCAATATAGTCCTTTTGAATTTTTTTTGTATAGGGATGGTACTGTAATCAAAATCGCACATATTTTTGGGATTGATTACATATTAAAAAATATTTTCAGAGATACAGGGTGATTCACTAGAACGGAGCACCGACAGTAAGGTTTTTTTTAATACAACACTCGACATATTTTTTAATTTTTATTATCTGTTTACACCTAAAATCGATATTTTCGCAGATATTTAGGCAGATATTTTCTTACGCTCCTGTAAATTATGATACGTGATGACATAGTTCGGCACAATATTCATATTTTCCTTAGATCTTTTTCAAGTGTTAATTAAAATGGCATATTTAACTGAATTGGAGAATATTTCTGTAGTTATTAATGATAGTTGAATATGGTGATGGCTTGTTAAAAAAATTCGGAAACGGTTGGTGTAAAACATTTACTAGGGAAGCCAGACCTCAATTCGATAACAATATTAAATCAACTTTGCTTAATTAAGTTGAAAGACTTATGCCCGCATTTACTCTAAGTTTTCTCTTGCTGCTCCTGATGCAGGTAGTATATATAGTGCAGCTATGTTGGTATTAAACTTAGTTGCCATCTTCAAATAACTCATACCTTAACTTATCGACGGAATGGATTTTCTTTTCCCGGCATCAGCAATCATTTTGTTGGTCCGCCTCAGGATTCTTAAATGCGTTGATGGTTGAACTGAAAGGACAGCCTTTTTAAATATTATTTTTTTCTAATTTTTTTAAGTATAATAAAATATGAGTTTGTACACATCAATTCGCTTCTATATCGGTCATGCGCATGTCAGTTCTCAGTAAATGTTTGTGGGTATTACAAGCTGGTTCCCAAATCCAGGACGAGCTGTTCTACAGGTGATATTAGGTATATTAATATATTGATATTACTTCCGACACGCGGTAGCTTATAAACCTTTCGTTGGAGCAAATCTATTATTACGGCATAAAATGTAAGAAATTACATGTATTTTATTTTTGTACATAAACGTTGTTATCGAAAAACGAAAAGATTTCCCTAAACCGCCCCTGATACCCGACATTTTCCAATCTGACCAAAGTACAACACCAACTCTTCAGTGCCGTCTCCGAATTTCCGTATTCCAATATTCCATACGCACTGGCGTACGCCGATATTTTCCACTGCGTAGCTACATGCTAAGGACTTATTTCATTCATCATACATTTAGAAACTGCAAAGTGTATGTCAAATATCAAATTTTGATTAATGGTAGACGCAAACGCAGCATTAAATCTGCGAAAATGAAGATGTTCCGCTAAGTTGAAAATGATATGATATAAAATTATGCTGAAATATAAAGCCGTTATTAGTGTTTTTTTTATTTATGGCAATTTAGGTCTATGTGACTAATGCCATGTACGAGACAGCTATAATTCTAGTGTCATTCGACATATCTGTATATAAAGCGAAGAGCGATTATTGCTTTGGCTTGATATTCTTATACCGTTTCCGATATTTTAGTATTTAATGTTTAAGTTACTTTCCTTGTTTACTAGTAAAGTTGTTTTTTCTTTAATGTTAAAATATGTGTTATTTGTAATAAACTGGGCGAAAATTTTATACCTTTTCATTTAAGTGATTATTTCGATTTAAAATGGATTTCTTTTCATTAACGTAATTGTTTTTTAAATGTCTAAAAATCAGCCAGAGCTTTCCAGTAACATCGGATACTACAATAATAATTATAATAATAATAGCTTTATTATCTATTAGACCATATTACAATGGTATAGGACTCGTCCAAGAGGAGACCAAAGGATTATTGGTATATAATTATTTAACTATAGAATTAATAATAATTAATCGTTTTTTTTATTTAGTAACAATGAAATTCACTATGAAATTTGGATACAAAAAGATTGAGTTTGAGTTGTAAATCCTGAATTACAGGACGCATGTGATTAATTTAATTCAAAAGGGACATTTATATCTGAGAACATAATCTGTGAACATGAGTAAGGACCCATCAATGACAACATTTGGCAGATCATATACAAATAGTATAAAAAGAAGAGGCCATAGAACAGAGCCCTGAGGAACACCGTTAGATATAAGTAATTTTTCTGACCCTAAAACGCTAATTTCTACAAGCTGTTGGAGATTAGACAGATATTAACTCAACTAATCACTAAGTTTCCCGCGAAAACCATATCCATTTAATTTTCCTTTTAATAAAGCATACTCTACCAAATCGATTGTTTTACCCAGATCCAGAAAAGCACCAAGACATTTTTTGTTATTATATAGACTATTATACCGAATTGTTAATTGCCCTCTTCAAAACCCATATTGTTCAGTACATAATATGTCATATTTAAAACAAAATTTAACGATTTTATAAAATATTATTCTTCCCAATATGTTTCAGACATACGACAGTAGAGAAATAGGTCTATAGTTATCAACATATGACCTATTTCCCTTTTTGTATTGAGGAATTACTTTGGCAATTTTAAATTCATCCGGAAACACACTGTGAGAGACTAATCTAGCAAAAATTTTAATGGGTTTTCACTATAATTGACGACTGACTAACATATTTGTACTTATTTTTCCAATACCAAAAGAATTTTATTACTTCCATAATAGGAAACATGGCTAAAATTTTAAATATAAAAATAATACTAAAAAACATAGCGTAACGTAATAAAATGTGTACTTCAAAAGAAAACAAGATTTCTAATTCTGCGCGATCAGTATGAAGAATCTAAACAGCGATAAAATTGAAGCGGTCAGAAAGTAGCTGTGACGTCACAAACTACAATATTCGGTAGCCGTTGCGTCGGAAAGCGACCGAATGAAGTATGAAATAAAGCGGTCGAATGCTGGGATCTCCCGTAGCCGACCGAATCGGTCTCATCGTCGTTTGTAAATTATAGGCTGTGGCGTCATGACTTTGAACCTGTTTGAAACGGTTCGCTCGCGCCCGAGACTAATAATTTATAACAGATTTATTACATTATTGAGAATTAAGGCCTCATATTTTGTCATATCTTATTTTTCAGTATGGTAGAATTTTCTTATGCAAAAAAAATGTTCCCTATTATATTGTACATTTTCTCCAACCTGTTCCATAAATATTGTAGAATCTACTTTTTTGATAGTAACATTTGAATGCATTGCAGTAAACTTGTTAGCTATTTTTATAATTGTAGGCTGGTTTACATAATGTTTAATAAAATCTTTGACAATATCTTGTAAATTATTTATTACTATATAATTTACTACAATTTCATCTATTCCATTGTTTTTTTTTTGTATTATTTAATCTCTATGTATTATAGATCAAATTGCTTTGGATTTATGAGATGCATTATTATAAATGTTGTCAATATACAAAAAATTTTCAAATTTCACGACTGTATGGTATACTTTGTTGTAAGATCTATATTTTGAATCCATCCTCAGGTCTTTTCGTTTGAATCATTATGCAATACAATAACTTCAATTTTTGAGATTTTTTTATTCCTGGTGTCATCCAAGATTTTTTATTGTGGTTTACTACAGGGGTCATAAAAGGAAAACTTGTTTCAATACAATAATCGAGAACATTGAGATAAAATTGATAAAACCGTCACTTATAGTAGTAGTTGTCGCGCTGTATACATTAAGCCAGGTCTCTCTGCTGAAATGTCGAATAAAGAACTGATAATTATATTCATTGAGCAATACTTGTTTTTTATTTATATTGCTTTGGGGGTAGTTAGATCACAACATAATAGTTGTGCTGTATGATCAGATAAGCCATTTGATACAATTTGGCACCTAAAATTCCTTTCATCTTGCAAAAAATTTGTAAACATATAGTACATGAATTTTAATTTAACCTATTCCCTAATTTAACCTATTGTTGGTTTATTAATATGACAATTTATATTGTATGAATTAAGAATACCACATATTTAGACTGTTGCTATGTGTTAAAATACACACTCAATGCGTGTTTCGCAAATCGGGGTACGGGGAGATGATCAAATTGAAAAAAAGCAGAAATAATAAAGTTTAATAATAAATATTTTTTCTAAATTTCGTAATAACTATAAAGATCATAATTATTTATTCAAGTATAGCTATTAAACTTCGAAATTAAAATTAAACCATCGAAATAAATTTCTATTCCTTTCAGGATTCGTATTAAACTTTCGACAAGTATGTTTGAACCGATAACATAATTATGTAACATTAAGGTTATATTCTGTCCCCTGTCCCTGTGGGTTTTAAGTTAGAATGCGTACAATTAACTGGCTTTAACACCACCTAACCTACGTCACACCCCATACAAAGAACACGAAAATAGCACCGTGGGTGTTACATCAGTTTATATGAGATAACCTGTATTTTGAGTAGCTGGTTAGTAGTGGACAGACGAGACAAACATTTGATGAAGTACTGCTAACCTACCAAATTAATTAATATGCACAGAAAGATTACTATTTAAGACTTATTCTCTATTAGATATATTATAATTATAATGTATCTAGATATATTTTAATTATATTACTCTCTTATGCTTTTGTCTAACTTAACACAGGAGTTACTTAATATATATATATATATATATATATATATATATATATATATATATATATATATATATATATATATATATATATATATATATATATATATATATATATATATATATATATATATATATATATATATATATATATATATATATATATATATATATATATATATATATATATATATATATATATATATATATATATATATATATATATATATATATATATATATATATATATATATATATATATATATATATATATATATATATATATATATATATATATATATATATATATATATATATATATATATATATATATATATATATATATATATATATATATATATATATATATATATATATATATATATATATATATATATATATATATATATATATATATATATATATATATATATATATATATATATATATATATATATATATATATATATATATATATATATATATATATATATATATATATATATATATATATATATATATATATATATATATATATATATATATATATATATATATATATATATATATATATATATATATATATATATATATATATATATATATATATATATATATATATATATATATATATATATATATATATATATATATATATATATATATATATATATATATATATATATATATATATATATATATATATATATATATATATATATATATATATATATATATATATATATATATATATATATATATATATATATATATATATATATATATATATATATAGGTCCAAGAAATATGAAGAATAGAACAGGAAACAATTATTTAGAACAACGCAAGCAGCATTTTCCCTCTTAAAATGATATATACCATATGTTATCTATCTAATTTAATATTTCTATTTATGTCATATTTATTTCTACGTGCATTGCCATTGGGCAAATCCATTGTCATTTAAAGGTCCATCGATACACTTAAACATGATACAATAAATACACAGATAGTAAGGCATAATTAATTATAATAATAAATACTATACAATCTGAATTTCAATACAATTAATATTAATCCTTCAATGCGCAGCTACAATGAAATGCAAACTGCCAGGCCTGCTAATACAAGGTCAACAATTTAACTTCCGCTAGTCCAGTTCCCTCGGTGAACTGGTTAGCGTTCGTGCATCTTTCAACCATATAGAGTGCATATTTTAGCCAAATCTTCAACAGTTTTTCCCGTCTTATTTTTGACAAACTTTAGAAATTATAATTTTTAGATTATTTTAAGGTAAGACATGAAACTTAACAGATTAAATTATTCGCACGTATTTCAAACTCACTCTGTATAACAGAATGTTTAGCATTAAAAGTAAAATAATACAGAAATAGATAAACTTAGAGCTTAGAGCTAGAAACTTGAAATTTTTATTTCAATCTAGACTTCAGAAATGAAACAAGGATGTACAATAATTGTACAATAATGTACAATTAATTATTTAATTCTTGCTCCACCATAATAGAAATAAAACAAAAATTCTAAATTTTTAGAAACTTAAAAATTTAAATATGATTATCCTATTAGATAAATTTAAAATCGAAAACTGAACTCAATACATTGATTGAACTGAACTCAACACAACGAAAACTGAACTCAATACTGAACAATGAAACTGAACTCATATACATTTTTTATAGTAGGATTTATTGAGGATTTATCGGGATGGTGGCAATAAAACGATTGATTACAAAATCTGAACGCTTTGGTCCCTTTTGGGCCTCATTCAAAAGGTGATTTTATTTTAATGCATATTTGATAGTCAAGAATTGCAGTTTTAATTAATTTATAAGATTACTAGACTATATTACTAGTATGTATTATATTTCTTTAAATTTATTTATTTACATGGAAAAATTAATTAACAGAATAATTATTTACTACTACAATATTTGTCGTACAACTGACTAATTTTACCTCATATTTAATTTCTTAATAATCAACAGGCCTGTATTTAAATCCACCCCTATTCACAGGGACAGGAACTCGGAGAAATTCCGTTTAAACCGACACCCACAACAAAGGTGAGCTAAGTGGCGTTTCTTCCTCGTCTTTTAAAAAATTAATAAAGCTGACGAAGGCAAGGAGAATGCCTAACGAATGTAAATTACAGGAGAAATTACCGGAACAAGTATTAATTAATTAAATGAAGTTCTCCCGACATCCGTGTAGACATGGTGTGAAATGATGACAAAACACTGCTATTATATGCCACCTCTAATACAATAATTATAATTGTCAGTGGCGTCTCCCCCAGATTTGTTCCTGGAAATACATACAATATCATGTAACATAAGCATAATAATAAAGAATGTACGTTGTATTTCGACAACTACTTTACAGGGATAAGTTTGCTGGGGTATTAGTAAAAGCATTCTGTCCTGGACCAATGCTAAATTTGCAGAAATTCCTACCTGGATAAAAAAAACATGGGCGTATATAAAATAAAAAGGATATAAAAATTAAATATGAGTTTCTGTTTCTTACAACTTACGCCTGATTTGTGAGCTGAACTTGAGAAAAATCGCAAAGTTGCAAAAAGGTTTTTTTGTAAATAACTAAAAAAAGTCTAATGAGAGAGTTGTAGATATTAAGAAATCTATCAAAACGCTTCTATCATAATTTTGGATTTGTTTCTTACTTTTCGAGATATACTTATCGGATATACCGCTAAAAATCGGGTTCTCTAGAACCCTTTAACTATAACGTTCCCATACTTGTTACTGAGGATGTAGCTCATGGCAAGATAAAAAAAATTTTTTTTTTTAAAAATTTGAAAATATTGATTATTTGTCGAGATAGGTATATCGTTTTTTCGAGAAAAAGATGCTCTCTTAAGTTCGCTATATCTTCTTGGGGGGTGGTGCGCAATCATTCTGTTGATTTGAATTTTTATTTCAAGGATCAGAAAATTAATTTGAAAACATTGCACCTTTTTATGTTTTTTTGTAGTAATAGATATTTACCTATGTATTTTTATACAGAAATATGTATTTTATGCAGCAGCCTGTCCAGAAATGATCGTTAAATTCTACATCATTCAATAAATTGTATAAAAAAGAACTTGTCAAGAAGTCCACGTTCGTTGTAGGTATATTGCAGTGTATATTACTCTATATTAAATTATTCACGAAACCAACTGAATTCTAATATAATTTCATCTGCTCTCCTCCAATAACTAACACAAACTTGAATCTGCTCTGCTGGAGCAACAACTATGACAAACTACTGTGAGTTTCGAGTTCACCAGATTCGTCTAACCCTGACTTATCTAACACTTATTTCTATTCGCGGCTCTATTTAATTTCTAAGGCAAAAATAAATATGATATTCGTGTCAATCTCGTCCAGCTACCCTAGATTAAGTACAAAGGGATTTTTGTAGGTGATCTGAAAGCCCAGCTACTGAAAATTTTGCAAGTGCGAGTCATTCTGATTGCGTGAAATCAGTTTTGACTGCTAGCGGTCAGCACTTCCCCAACTCCGCTGCCCGCTCCAGTTGCTACGCTCTACGTCCGTATGCTTTACTTTATTATTCAATTTCTGATACTAGAAATCAATATATCTGATCGTAGTATTTTTTTGTGAAAAATATAGATATCTAACATTAACACATGTGAAGCTCGGGGCTCTACAACACTTATTGCGCCTTCCAGATTTGTTTGTACAAAAAAATTGTGTGAGCTCCTAATAGTAGTAGAAAGTTATGTTTTTGTGATTCGTGAAAAAATGCCAGTATTCCAGACATTTCCACCAAATAAAAATTCAGAAAGTTATTAAAACAAAACAAGTAAAAGTGCAGTTTTCAAATTTATTTTCTGACCCTTGAAATAAAAATAGTCGATACAACTGTTCTATAGAATGGTAGCCGAACTCTTCACGAACAAAGTCAGCGATTACTCGATGCTCTAGCATGGGCCATCGAGAAGATATAGTGAACTTAAGAGAGCATATTTTTCTCGAAAAATGGATATATCCATAAATAATCAACCTTTCAGACATGAGTTGAAAGAAATAGAAACTCGTATTTAATTTTTTTTATACGACCATATTTTTATCAAGGTAGGAATTTAGGTCACTACTTGTCTAGAATGCTTGGTCTATATTGATCAGATCCTAAACCTTGTGAAACTGGGACTATTCGATTCAATAAGGTCGAAGGTTGTCCGTTTCCAGAAATCTCACAAATTTATTTCTACCGAAAAACTCCTTTTAGCCAATGGAGACAACAAAGTTATTACTATGACCACTAATTTTCAGGGTAATGACATGACAACTGCAATCCGAAAATTTGTTTTCTGTCTTACCATACCAAAGAATTTGGATGTATTTTGAGTTTCTATGCATGAAGTGTCCTTTTAAATGGATGTATTGCAAAAAAACTAACATTAAATAATGATATTTTTTTAGTTGAAACGTAATAAAACGACTTTTTGACAGGTGGTTTGTTAATTTAATAGTTGTTTGGAATATTCAAGCATTAGTTCAAGCTAACTCTCATTATCCAATACAGATCCCGGAGGAATAAGATCCAACATTTGATAAAAATAGGCCTCGAACACATCTGTGTTCATATCTTCACCTGCATTTTTCGATTCAAATAGCATTTATGGGCATTATAAAAACTACCAAGTAGCTTGCCCATGGCCCCCTCTGATTATAGGGTTTTATTACTTTCATTTCAAAACAGCATGAAACAACTGCAGTTTCTTGGTTTTGAAGCTGCTGTCAGAAATACCTATATATATAGTAATAAAAACACTAATAATCAAATAGAAACATGTCGATTATGAAACAACTTCTTGTAGGAATTCACCTAATGATTATAGAAAATTATGGCATGTGGCATGAATAGCGTATAAACAATAATTAGTTGAATTAGTAGGTAATAAATATCATCCGTGTCAAAATATTCTCATCTAATGAACGAAATTTCAAATTTCAAACACATAAATCAGAGATTTGCATTCATTTCTGTCAAGGTGTTTATATTAATAACTTGTTAATGTACAAGAATTTGATATTTATATTGTAGCTATAACCTCATCTTATAATCAAATGTATATTTGTTGTTTTCAATATCATTGTTCGCTGAAATGACGTGCCATATTTTATGGCTTTCACACTATTGTATACGAGTACACAGCTCTTAATTTTCAAAATGCAGGGTCGCAGGATTCGTGTTTACAGGATTTCAAAACTTTAACTTTTTAAAGGTACCTCGTCACTAATTTCGCTATTTTTTATGAAACCACTGGATGTAGCCTTCACTAATGCAGAATAGTATTCCTGACGTGATATGATAAACATATTAGCATATATTTAACAAAATTAAGTTGTGTCTTGATATATTAGATATATATTTTTTTTACATATAAATTACAGCGTTATTAAAAATAATTCAACCATGGCAATTGATTATGTCCTAAAAACAGGGCAATAAGGTAGTAAGAGTTTCACAGGTTTGTATTGCAGCAATCGGTCAATGTGTCGGTTAAGAAAAAAAAACACGTACTACTATTAAATTAGAGGGTGCAAATAGAGGTCTTTCACTTTCTCACAAACGAAGCAAAATTTCGATATAGGTACTTTATATGAAACTTTCTGTAGAGAATTGAATTTCCTATCGAGAATTGAATTTCTTTTTTTTAATTTAAAACATTTTTTTATGCCAAAAATTTAAACAAAAAGAAAAAAAAGCCAAAATTTCCATGTTTTTTATTTTTTGCTTTTTGCTAATAACTATATTGGGTCAAAGACAGGTATAGGCATTACTTTAGAGAAAAAAAAGTAGACAACATTTGATTTAAAATGCTGGGTCGCTTCTTGGGGTAAAAATTTACCGAAATATGACCAGTCGCCCGACTGGCCATATGGCTGGTCGCCCGACTTTTTTTTCTATAAAGCAATTTCTATATCCATCTCAGACCCAAAAAAAATTATTGGCAAAAATGAAAAAAATTTAAAAAATCGAAATTTTGCCTTTTCTTCTTCTTGTTTCAACATTTTCGTCATAAAACAAGGCCATAAAACAAGGCCGATGGGAAATTCAATTCTCTACAGGTTTCATATAAAGTATATAGATATAAAGTATAAACTATATTTTGCTTCGTTTGCGAGATATATTGAAAAAACTGAAAAGAGTGTAGTTTCATCCCTATCTCAAATTTCCACCCCCTGATTTAATTAACAGCACTACGCGGTTTTTCCTTCTTAAATCACCCATTGACCGATTACTACAATAAAAAACCGTAAACGTCTTAGTTCCTGTCTATATGACATAATCAATAGCCAACATATAGGTGCGTTGAATTGCTATATTTACATCATATATTTGTACCAGTGGCGTTGCTGCAACGTCGCGAGACCCTGCGGTGATTCTGGTCTTTTGAGGGGCCCTCCGGAGCCAAAAAAAGAAAAAAAAAATCTAGGGACCAAGATTCTAAACCCGAAAGTCATCAGCCGGTATACTAAGCCAACAAAGAAATAATAATATTGTCTGCATGGAACACGTAAATAAATCTTAGCGCGCATCTGTACTAATTATTATAGAACTTATAGAACTACTAATTATTATATAACGTTTTACTGGATAGGGCTGGAACCTTCCATGTAATTATAACACTTTGAGTAGTTTCCACAAACACCAAAACACTTTCACTTCGCTCGATGCGCGTTTCGCCAACCAAGTTGGCATCTGGAGACGATTAAAAACTGAGTTTTTAATCAGTTTTTAATCGTCTCCGGATGATGCCAACTTGGTTGGCGAAACGCGCGTCGAGCGAAGTGAAAGTGTTTTGGTGTTTGTGGAAACTACTCCAAGTGTTATAGAACGTTTTACAAATAACAATAAAATATTTTAACCCAGTCATATAGTGCACCGACCTTGCAAAAAATGATGAAAAATTTTTCATTGGCTTATATACTGTTTCTGGGGGTGCTGAACATGAATCTGAATTGTACCACCTTATTTTTTTCGAGAGAAAAACTTATAAGCAAAATTAGTTGTAATATTGTTTCGTGTTTGTTTTTTCCTAATAATATCTACGCTATGCGCATTTCGACTACATTTATCATGTACAAAAATAAAGTAGGTAGGTACTAATTTATAGTTTTTTGTTAATCGCTCTGATATTTGCTTCAATAAAAATGTTTCATAATATATGGACGATATCGAACCAACCGTTATACGTCATTACGCACAACTATTATTAAATTTACATGATAGATTAAAACGATTAAAAAAAGACACACTTTGACTTTGATAGCAGTGAAGTTAAAATGGCTGCCAAGGCAAATGGCCAACAAAAATGGTATTCTATAATATTATTTTTCTTGATCTATTTTACGACAATTAATAACGTGATGACAGCTAGTGTCACAACAATAAATACGAACAATTTCACAGCTAGGTCATCATTCAATTTAAATTCCAAAAGCATTCGCCGCAAATAAAATTATTATTTTATGTTATATATTATTGTAGATCAGAAATTCAAGAATTATTATATAATTTGTGAGATATATTTTCCTTAGAAGATTATTGAAATTCTTATTCAACTCGAATTTTATTCTATCCACTATATTAACCCTCCCCACCCTCCGCTTATTGCATTAGATCTCCAGCCTCCGTGAGGCTTTATATAGATCAAAAGTGTGGCGGAGCTCCTTCGAAAATAGTGACCTATGTAAGTAACTGTTATACACTTCTTTGCCGAGCCATTTTGCCAAATGCGTGAAAACTTTTCTATTAATATTGTAAATACCTTTATTAACAAGTACCTTTCATCATCATCGTTACTCAGTATTACTAGGTCGCTAACTTTTTTTAGATGTATCTCATCTCTGTCTCCGCCACTGAGCTGGGAATAACGAACCTCTTCATTTCGAACCACGGCCAGTATCTTGATCGAAGGCGGCGTCGAACCGTGCCATCCTTACACACCCAGGGTGTTCATTACAAGAAATTGTTTATTTATGGAAATGAGAGTAATTAGAGTTTTGTTTTTACAAGTTGACCAATTTGTTCCGCTTTACAAATACCCATGTAAATGTAGCTTGACTGTTTCCTTCATCCTTCAATTATGAAGTGCCACTTGACTGTAAGTACGTAAGTACCTGGTAGTTATTTAATTAGCTTTTCAATTAGGAGTAGGTATCCTCTAATTGAATTACCGCAATCTTTATTTATCGAGTGAGATAAGGTTTTACTGCCAGTAAAAATAAATAACCGTGATATAGTACTAAAATCATACTCTGTTTTGATGTTATCATTTTCGCTGTATTTGCCGGGCGTGATTCAGATTGTGTAATAAGCGTCTCTATCTTTTCCGCGATGTATACTACTAAATTGTCAATAAAATGCAATACGACAGAAAATTTAATTCAAGATTTCACTAAATTCAAAAACAACACAAACATATTTTTCTAGAACTCAAAATACCTTAAACCCTATACATTGTATTTAGAGAAGAATGCACATAAAGCAAAAGCTCATTTTTGAAAAAGCAATGTGATTGCGCCTAATGTTTCCACTATCTATGAGTATATTCAGAAAATTGTGGTTTTTATTTCGCAACGGAGATCGGTAATACAAATCGTACATGGCCACAAAGTGGTAGATCTGTGCTGTAAGGCGGATATCTAGCTTTGCCCAGTGCATTATCTCCAGTTTTTATTGCGTTAAATTAAATAGGTTGTATATGGATTATCTTCATGGAACAGCACCTCGCGGATGGGACAATCTTATTCTTTACATCGATGCCTAACTTGACCCAAGAGGATGCATTAGAGGCTGCCTCGACAATCGAGTTTTTACTTTCACAGTGTTTCCTTCGCATTTCCTCCTCCACTTCACACTTGTCCCCTTGGATTCGGGTATGTAATGATGCACCCATGTCTTGTGGCAAGTGTTGATTTTGCGTATCAGAGCCTCCCCTCCCTCTTCAATATAAGTTAGAAGCCATTGAGATAAATACCAACACGATCTGCTTTTAGATCAGCACCCAGCAACTTTGGAAACCAACAAACTCAGATTTTTCTGAGACTCAAAACCTTTCTGGTTATTGATTGGACAATTTCTATACGTTAGCTGACACCAAGTTCCCCTGAAATTTCAAGATCCTGTTCAAGTCTTCAACTAAGCTCACCGCTCCACAAAGGGGCTGATTCATTGCTTGTTGGAATATTCATTGGAAAACTGCGATGACACTCGTCCCGAATCTTGCAACACATATGGAGCGTGATCAGACGATCAGACTAATAGAGTAATAATTATTGTCTAAACAAAGTTACGTTTAAGCTTAAACTCACTACCATCCAAGCGACTCTCTTTCTATCGCGCCCCACTATTTCAGGGTGTGTATTGACAATACATAAAGCTTCGTTATTAAGTTGAAGAAGGACAGATTTGCTAGCAAGTGGTAGGTAGTCTATTCTCAGTATTTGCACTATTCGAAACCTCCTGATAATAAATACCTACCTACTTCCTTAGGTTTGCTACGCGTTTTGTTTGCAGTTTGCAGAGAATGCAGGTCAATAATGCCTCATTTATATCCAGATAAGATGCCCCAGCTAATGTTCCCCAAGCACGGCCCATAGCAGGATTTTGGGCCGTATTAAGCAGGAAAGTTTACGATAATGGATGGGGGGCCGAATACGAAGAACAACTAAGAAGGAAGATTTATCAAAATATCCGGGTAATCAATGTTGCTACCATCCAATTGCTTATGAGGCATTTAAGAATAAAAATACGAAGGATTGAAGACCATGGGCCACTAGCTGCATTATAATATATTCTTGTTGTTAAGAAATTATGTTAACCGTTAATATTTTTCATAGATGTAATGTTAAAAAATTTGCATATATAATGGTGTTTTAATTTTTGTCATCAAACTTTTGTTAGATAGGTACGTAATTTAACCGGTTGACTTTTACCTGACTGACATTTTTTCTTTTCCATGTCCTACTCCTACTTGACACTTGTCACGAACCTAGTTTTCTAGTGGTTCCTACCAACTTTTCTACTCATTCACAACTTCCCATAAGGTTTCGTGTCTTTACTACTTTACGAATGAAAGTACTAACAGAATAACCGTTTAAAAATATTGTCCCTTAAAAGAGCAGCTAATACTTTCCACAAACTATATAAATGCTGTAAAATAATTCATCAGTCCCTTCAGTTGTAGAATCTAAAGGAAAGGCAAAATATTCAATTATTTTGTAGGATTTATTTTGCTCATATAGACGGACGGCTAAGCTAATGTGGCTGCTGACGTCTGATTTTTCTTTGTCACTTCATTGTACACTTATTGATTGCTATATATGTAAAACTTGTGTAATTTGTAAAGGTCAATAGTAGCGCCAGACGGGTAGTAAATGTATACAAAACAGTTTTATTTTTAACACTGTACGATTTACCCACCTATAGATTTAATTTCTTCGAAATGCGAGTCGCAGACGGGAAATAATTGATTTTCTGAGAATGTATACTCGAAAAAATTTTCCAAAGCCAGAACTAATATTGAAATGTAATAGAAGGTCAAATGGTATAAGCCAGAGACAAACTATATTTAATAGATATTGGTATATTTTATTGCGTAGTATTTTTTCCATAGCCTATAATAATAATACTATTTTTTATAAGTTGCGCATTATTTCATGAAGGTCTATCCTGGTGGTTAATCTGGACAGTGGATATAATTTTGCTTAGAACTGTGCATTTTTATATACAGCGTGTTTCTAAATTTATACTTTTATGGGAATTTTCAACAGAAAATAAGGCATGTCTTTTATATATATTTTTATCCAAAACCCCTTCCCCTACAAATTACAGCCCTCTAAAATTGGGGCTAAAAATTGTTTGCAAAAGAATTTTGAGGTATGAAATTTGTCGAGCACCTTGAACTAATAAAATGACAGTTTGTGATCGCTTTTATAGCCCTGAGATATTGTTACAAGGTGGTAAAACCAACCCCTATAATATTTTCCATCAGAACTTTTTAGCGCGTCGACATTTATTTATTTAAAAATTTTATTTGCAAAGATGGCTTCAATCTGTAAAACCTTTTTGCGTCTTCAGTTTTCTCCATGACCAAGTGATGACACAATCATTGTCTCAACTTTCACTAATTTCAGGACACATGTACATTACTACATACAGATTTCATATTCAGCTTTATATTCAGTGTCGTGTACTTAATACGTTGCAAATATAATGTGTTACTTAATGTTTTCATCAAACATGCTTTGTCATAATTCGAAAGTATATCGCCAATGAGTAAGGGAGGGGTGGTTTTGGCTGTAAGGCGCAGAATTGATGCACCTAAAAACGTGACAAAAAAACACGAACCGCACCCGCACAATTAATACACACATGAAAGAAATAACACTAAAGTGATGTTAATAGAAAAGAAAGGTTATGAAGCTGTATTAGAACAAAAAAAAGAGAATTATATAAATAATGACATTAGAAACCTATAACTAGGAGTAAAAAAATGGGAGAAGAGGACACCAGCCAAGATAAGAGAGGGAAAATTGTTACAGAAGAAGAAGTTCTGAAAAGGTGAAAGAAATAGGCCAGTTATTAAACACGTTAAACATAAACCATAACCATAATGTTAAAACATGCTCCTACAGAATAAAGTTTATATGATTAATCACTGTTTCAGGTTATGCGATTTAATCATAGCATAGAATATGCAATTAGCACAGAAGATACTCACCCCGAAACTCCCTCAGAAGGAAGTTCAGGGGGATTGTGGCAGCATCTTCACTATTGATCTACGGAATCGGCCTGATTTTTTTTATTATTCACAATTATCTAAATTTATATTCCTTCATGTCTTAGGAATATTGTATATTTATAGATATCGCTAATGACCAATATCTAATGAATTTAGTTTTAGCAACCTTGTGCCATTTACAATTCAGGCCAGACAAGCAGCACGAAAATCGAAAACAATAAATTGTACGGGTTCTTGGTCTGTTAACTAATCTTAATCAAATCAGTGACTAACGCATTATGGTCGGCGTTTCCTCCTTTCTTCTACATATATAAATGTGGCCGTTTATATGAAAATATATTAACCCACTTACACGCCCAAATGTAAGTAAATAAATATCACATGTACCTAATTATTTAATAAATAAATTTAAAACGCACCTTGGCAACGTCACTTTTCCAAATCTAAATTTAAATACTTCATTAATCATTTGGTAATTTACTATTGTTGCCATTGTTGATTGCATGTTTCACACCAAGAGACATTTTGGTCGCGACACATTTGGTTATCGCTTGAGGAACAAGTCGCATGTTGCGTTGAATTTACTTAAGGTCACCATGAACTAATGGAAATAATTTTCTGTATATATATATATATATATATATATATATATATATATATATATATATATATATACACATATATATATATATATATATATATATATATATATATATATATATATATATATATATATATATATATATATATACACATATATATATATATATATATATATATATATATATATATATATATATATATATATATATATATATATATATATATATATATATATATATATATATATATATATATATATATATATAAATATATACAGTGCGCGACACTTGATCACTCTCACCTAGTAATTTAATATAATTTTCTTTGACGGTCAAAATTTTGATTAGTAAGCTACATAGCATTTAATTAAACATTTTAACAATATTTGTTCAATATTTTGTTTAATACTTTCCACTTCTACAATTGTGGAAATTTTTTAAAGCAAATATTGTAATTTATAATGCGACACTTGCTTACTCTCACTTTTAAAATTAAGTTAAAAAATTTCATTTAAATCTAGTTCCTAATTTTAATATTTAATATGCCCACCCTGCTTCTCAATGACTGCTAACATTCGATGAGGCAATGAATTAAATAAATTTTCTATAAGGTTCATTGGGACTGCCTCCCAGGCGGCTCTAATGCCAGTCATTCTTCTTTGTTGTTAAACTGTCTTCCTTCGGTATAAACGCGTTTGACCAACCAACCCCATAAGTTTTCTATGATATTTAAGTCAGGGGAAATAGCTGGCCATTCTAAAACTGGAATATTGTTAGCAGTCAACCACGTGGATTACTTGGGCGGTGTGAATAGGCGCATTGTCTTGTTGAAATAGCCATTCTTGATTCGAAAATATAACTGATATGTTATTAACCTGCCTTTGAAGCAACTCCAAATACTTTTGAGCAGTTTGCCGATCTTATAGAAACTCTATTCCAACTCTCCCTTGACTTGAAATCGCCGCCCAAATCATTACCGATCCTGCCCGGCTGTGACGGAGTGCCAAAACTTTTTCTTCCATCCTAATGTCATGAAAGTAATATTGGAAGCCATCAGGGCCATCTAGGTTAAACATTTTTTCATCGCTGAAAACGAATCTCTTCCACTCCTCTGTCCAGTTAAGATGATTACGTGAAAATTCTAAACTTGCTTGTATATGACGTGCGAGAAGTAAAGGATTCTTCCGTAGTTTTCGTCTTCTTAAGTTTGGACACTTCTTTAGTACCCTTTGAATAGTTTGAATAGACGCATTACTTCTACTCCTATCCGTAATTTGCCTAGCTGTAGACGAAGAATTGGATGCAATTCAAAGAATTACACCTTGGGGTTGTTGCAGTTGAAGTGCATCCTCGTCGATTAGTGCCATAGTTTTCGATGTCTTTCAAATAAGCATTGTTTACCCATGGGCTTCGTCCGATTTGTCTTGCAATTTCTCGATTTGAATAATTCTCCTGTTGAAAATCTTGAATGTGTCCTCTTTCTTCCAAAGATAAAGTTCTGCTACGTCCTATATTAATATCAAACGCTTTTACCACGTGCAATATTAACAATTGTTGTCAATCCCCTGACAAGTGACATGCTTTTGTTTTCTATACGTACCTAGCCCTCTAGGATCTCAAAAAGTTAATGAGAGTAATCAAGTGTCGCATTATAAATTACAATATTTGCTTTAAAAAATTTCCACAATTGTAGAATTTGAAAGTAATAAACAAAATGTTGAACCAATATTGTTAAAATGTTTAATTTAATGCTATATGTAGCTTACTAATCAAAATTTTGATCATTAGAGAAAATTAGACCAAATTACTAACAATGTTTTCGATGACATATGAATATGGATATGAATGCGATAAATGCTGTTTTTGATGGCAACTTAAATGACTGCCATGAATAACGATGACAAAATGGAAATGATCGTCTTTAATTATTTTCTATTATTTTAAATCATTATAGTAAGTATATCGTTTTTATATTACAAAAGAAATTATTGCCACGCACACTTCGATTTTATTTTTAACAATCCCATCTATTTTTATATTGGACTTGATTGTTTTTTTGAGATAATGACGTCACTGATATTTTATAAATGGCATCCTATTATTTTAGTCGCGCATCTGGTGCAGCTTCTTTTGCTCTTTTATTTAGAAACTTATTAATAAATAGTAAATACATATGAATAAATATAAAATAATAGTATGAAGTGAAAGTATGGAAGATTTTCTCTTTTAATAAAAAAACGATATTCATCGCAGTAGCTTTTGGTACACCTAAGTAGATATCTACTTTGCAATTGTTTTTAAAACTATGCGTAAATCTTATGTTTCCTGTACACTCCGCGAAATGCATAGGTAGGAAGTTCTAGATAACCAGACGGATATAATTTGATAGACGGATATAATTTGACACACACACACGTATGTATCTAAAAGACAACAATCAGTTACAGATCATGTTCGTTATGTAGAAACCTAAGAAATTTCTTTAATATCAATGAACAATACAAAAAAAATCAATTTCTTTAAATATCAAATTTCAATAATCATCAAGGTGTTATGTCAAATTTTAAATAATGTTTTTCCTTTAGCTGGCATATTCTGTAATGGCCATCCTGCATCGAAAATATTATATTAATATCAACGAAACTATCACGTACTCGTGATGTACTTACATAAATATATGTACAAAGCTTTGCAAGGAGAAATAAATTCTCATATAATATAGATAATATTATTACTATGTCTATTATTACTTTTATATAGATGATTGTTCGTCGGTATATCGATCAGTAAACATAAACCGAAATGGAAGAAGATATATGAAAGCACCAATGGAAGAATTAATTCATTATGGTCCATATTTCATTTACCACCCGCAAAAAAACAAATAGAGATCTCTCGAAGTCATGTTGACACCGACCTGTCCAGCTTCCGTGATCTCAGCAACTAATCGTATCCCACACATCGCGTGGCAGAGACACGCGCCGTCTTGGCGGCAATGCAGCGTTTGGACGCCCGCCGCCTTTCCAGCTTCCACTATGCCTCCACTACTACACACTAGATGTCCGACAGAAAAAAAATGAGCGTCTTAGGAAGTTTCTACCTTCTCCGTCAGTGGGCGACACGTCCTTATTGTTCTAGGACGAGTACAGTCGCGGGAATAAATCGAGAAAATGCAGGATATCGCGTGCTACGCTCCATGCACGAGACCACGTGGTAGTCGGCGGTGTAATTACTACAATTGGGGTTTAGTTTTCGTATGATATGATTCGAGATTATGCACCGACTGAAATTAATAAAATGCATGTATTTATGTATATGGGTTATTAAAACCGGTGCATGTTCGGGTTTAGTTCTTTTTTGTGTTTAGCTGAGTGCTTAATTTATTCAAAGCGAGGTACAGGGTGGAGAAGCACATGTAACGCTGTACTTATTTTTTTATTTTTATGCTCTGTGTTTTATGTTTATGCTTATTTTTCATCAATTGGTCGTAATGCGGCGAGTATTGTTATGACGCACACTATGTTCAGAGACGTAATTTTAGCCAATAGGAATAACTAACTCTACGTCAAAACTGTGGAGTATATATATATTTTTATTATTTGGAGTATAGAGGTATATTGTTTGAAATCAAATTATATGTAAATGATATCAACGGGCGAGTGAAAAAATTCCTGTCACGTAACGATCTAAAATATATTTGTGAAATATCAAACTGATCTTCCTTTGAGGCTCCTTCCGCCTTGTACCGTATCTTTATTATATGGTCAGTGTATGACCCTGTGACAAAAGTAATTGTATTTCAAGGGAAATACAATTGTATCGCCTATCTGAAAGCTCAAGGGATTAAAGAATTTTTAATTGCAAAAATTTCAGTGAAATCAAAAAGTGATGAGTTTTGTGCAAGTTGATAAAAGGATTAACATATTTTTACAAGGTAATAAACAATTGAAAATAAAGAAATATTGTGTCAGAGGACTTGGTCCCATGTAATAGGTTTACGTTACGTAGGTTTTTTGTCGCAGGATAGGAATAAGGTTCTAAGATTTTGTTTATCTTTATTAACCATTCTTAATAATGAACAGAGTCATATGCAAACAACTTCATCTTTCTTATTTTGAAAATTTCAGGAAATAATTTAAAAACTAATACAATTTGAGCTTGACTAAAATTTAATAAATTTAATGAAATTTTGCATACGACAAAATTAAATTATGACGTCATTAACTTCATCTTACAAATAATCTTTTAAACAGATTACCTAATAGACCTAATTGGACCCCCTCTAAGACTATAGAGTGCTCATGACTAAAGTGATCCTTCAATTAAACTAAAAATTAGTGTTCATAGAACTGGCGCCCATAATAAAAGAGAAAGATTCAATAGGGAAGTAAATAGAGTAAGTATCCTGTAAACAGATTAAATATTTCTCCGTCATATTTCAATATAAAATATCTTTATTTCAAAAGCTTTTCATATACCTACATAACATAATAATTAGCTCACCAAGGTGGGGCACTTTATCAATTTACATAAAATAATTTCATTACAAATTACCATACCAAAGTAGGGCTAATCTAAAGGGATACTAGGATAACTAGGGATAATCTAAAGTCTATCGGAATAGACCTAATAATATTGAGGAATTACAGGATATTATTAGAACTGAAATTAGATCAATCCGACCAGAAGTAATGACTAGAAGAGACTTGGATATTGCCAACAAGTAAATGGAGGACACTTTCAGCACTTAATTTGAAAATATTTTAGTTATTTTAGATCATTTTGTTATTTCAATAAATATTTAGTATTAAGAAAGATTATGATATTAAATTGCGATTTTCTCGCAAAATATTATTATGTAATCAACCTAAAATTTTATATCACTGAAAATAGCAGAAGAAACAGCACTGTGAAAAAAATTAGGTATCAATCCAAAAAGACGTCAGTGATGTTGTTATCTCAAAAATGTCAAACTCAAAAAAAGTTGAGCCTTCTAAAAACAATATCGACGTGTCCGGGTCTTTTCCACAAAAGTTGATAGATTCGATTTTTTCGAATTAATTCCAACCTTTACACGCTCACTGTATATACATTTATGTTAATGGAGAAGTACAGGAACATCATCATAATAGACCCAAGGTTTACCTATCGCCATTTATACTTCGGTTGAAGTCACTTTGACTCGTGCTGAAAATGGAGTATTATTTTACAACTAGCTATTTTATTATGCAAATAGGATTAATTTTAATACCTACTATAGCTCCGTTCGTGCCACATATTGCCTTTTTCCCTATTTAGACACAACAATAACAAATGGGTCAATTTAATGATTTACAATAAATTTGCATACCATCTTAAGGTAATATGCAAAGTGATGCAAATCTATGTCGTACCTTTAAGGGCGACGACTAATGACATCACTTTTGCATAGAAAAATCAGACAAATAACCAAGGTCTCTTGATATTTATGTGCCTATACAAGGTGCAGGATTGTTGTCTGGAGTGCAATGGAAGTGTGACAGAGGTTTTGCATACGTTAGTGCAGTTTATAATAATTTAGTGGATAATTTGAATATTTTTGTATATACCAAGAGATACATGAAACAACAATCATTAAATAGTAAAAATATAAAACTTGTTATAAAATACAAAATGTGTTCTGTAGGATATTTTTCGCAGATTCGGATAATCTATAGTAGAAAAAAAGCAAAGTATGTAGTGCCAAATTTCAATTATTGATCTACTTGACGGATTCATATTTATGTTTCTCTGCTTTCAATTTTAAAGTTTTCCCTTATTTAAAATGTTGGATACCTAAATATGGGTGCATTTAAAAGAAAATATTTAATTTTCGATCCACTACCTAATCTTAGTCTCTTTGTGTTTATAACAATATAGAAGAGTATAACAATAATACATTATAATTATATTTTTGAATGTCCTTAACAATCTACCTATATTAAATTATCTGTTATATGTTTGTTCTGTGTATACAATTTTCATCATTATATTAATGAAAGTTTATTTTATTTTCAGGTAAGGAATTCCTACATTCTTAAAGTATTTTGGTAAGTTTGTTGTCGTTGTTAGAAACTTGGATTATTGTTTAAATATTAGCAATTAACTGGCCTGACGTATGATGAAAACGGATATATATATATATATATATATATATATATATATATATATATATATATATATATATATATATATATATATATATATATATATATATATATATATATATATATATATATATATATATATATATATATTCGTAAAATTCACTAAGGGATTTTTTTCCGAATGCTTTCCACAACGTAGCGTAAATAATTGAAATAGAGCTCTTAAATATTTAATAAAGTTCGAGAAGTAATTAAACACCCCTTACATTACCAAGTAAGGACTTCAGGGTTTGTGGAGCTTTATAATAATATACACAATATGTCGGTGTTCTTAAACCCTATCACGCACTGGCATAGAAAGTTTATCAGAGAAATGTCTGGAGTTACGAGCTAAAGTTGAGGTTTCATTCATTCCAGTTTTCCCGTAAGATTACTTACAGCACTAATTTTTAATTTTACTGCTGATGTAGTATTACTACAGTAGCTACTATTCACTTCTGGTATTTACACCTTATCATTTTTCTGTCAAATCTTGAATGAAAGCTGCTTGAAAGTATCTTTGTTGAGATCGTTTTGAGTATCTTTGTTGAGATCGTGAAAATATCTTTGTTGAGATCGTTTTTTTTCAGTTGGTTAATTTTTGATCTCCTATGAAAATTACCTAGGAATTTAACAAGTTATGGATTTGATATGTATCTATTTAAGGTTGCTGGGAGAAACCGTATCACACCCTATTGTTTTTGTTACTGTTTTATAGTATTTAGATTTCGTTGATATAAAATGAAGTCTTTCTGAGCTCTAGATTTATTCCAATCTTATTTCACAATAAATCAGTTTGCTTTGTATGGCACTGAGCATCTTGCATCTATAATTGAGGTTCAGGAGAGAATATATTGGGATAATGAACACTGTAGTATGATGTATCATGGAAGACTATGTCCATATGACTTCAAGATCCATGTAACTACGTCGTTCATTAAGAAGATATTTTCGCAACCAATATACATAATAATATATGGCGAATTCAGGTGTATCTAGATTGTATTAGTAGGTTGCCATTTTACCCAATAATAAACATTGCAAAATAATAAATTATTTTGAAAATATTTTACAAGTATATTATTATTAAATTGTTTACTTACTCTAAGAAGGGTACTTCTTATCGCGATATGACACTTAAGTATATTAAAAAGATTTAGATCGTTAACATCAAACTCGTTTTGCCATATTTGCTTATACCTAGCATTTAAGGAGAGATGTGTAGAGATAGCTAGTTGTGCTTGTACCCGAATTTTCATAACTGTTGATATCTTGTAAAAAATTAGTATAGATATTACACAAATGTATTTTTTCAAGGTTCTTATAATCGGTATATATTTATACTATATATCTAGATCTTCAGCGACTATAATAGAAGTTTAAAATTTAGATAATTGTATATTTCAAAGTCAAACTATAATATTGAGAAAAGTGAGAAAATATCTCCAATATAATCCGTAAAACATATAGAATCATAATAGGTATCGTAAACAAACCAGGCCGTGTGAAACAGGCAAAGACGCGATGGGAGGAAAATGGATGCCTAAGCCAAATAAAGACAGAACATCAGACACATGACCTCAACGGCTGCACGTTGATTGGTGACACTTTGTTTTGTAAATAACTAAATAAAAAAAATAAAATTCGCCATAAAATTAAAGACTATACAAATAGCTTCGAAATGCCATATCATGAATTATCAAAGATAGAAATGTAATAAATTATGTCTCATTTAAAAATATCGTACATAGAAACATATCTAAAATCGGTATGCGAGATTATTTAACCTCGGCGCAAAGTCATTGGTCGTATGTAAGGGTGCATAGCAAGTAAGGGTGCATAGCACAAATGAAGTATTAAAACTGTGCAAGACTATGAATGTAATGTGTGAAATGTTTTAAATAATCTGTTTTAAAAATTTAAAAATGATAAATAATGACATTACGTGATTGGCAGGAAGGGAATGTTATTTTAATGAAAGGTGATGTAACTAAGGAAGTATTGTTTTGTTTCATATACCAGACTTCCTTCACTACAAATAATAATGCCAGGAGTTCAACCACGGCACTTAAAGAAGTAGCCACGCCACGTTCCTTAAATTTATCTCTAAGAAAATTTATAATTTAAGTAGTAAAATATAAATGTTAAAATTTTAAGCATAACAATAATCAACCGTGTCCAAGGTTTGTCATAAAAATTTAGTGACTTCAAGAAGCATTGTTAATAATCAAGCAATAAAATAGTAGCTAGGGTGTCCTAGATACGTATGCAGCAGTTTCGTCGCATCCAAATAAGGATGGATAAGGATGATGAAGCAAGGTTGTGAAATAGTTCAACAACAAGGTAGTAATATTTCCAAGAAGTTCTCTATCTATCTATCTCAGCTTGGTATCGTTGCTTCAGAATACAATGGACTATGGACAGAAAATTTCAAAATGGCAAATTTTTAAAAATCAAGATGGCAGCCACGTTTGAAAATATGCCTTTTTTTGGTTAGTACTTTTTGAAACATAAATGTCGAAATGACATCCCATAGAAAATAGCAATAAAATGTACCTTTCCCTATATTTTAAGATCTCGGTGAGAAAAATCGGTCCATCGGGAACGGAGCTATACGTAATCATACACAGCGTCTTTTTATCATTTTTAATCTGTAGTACTTAAATTGCAATTTTTACATCTATTACAATTACAACACTTTTGACATCTTACAAGATTCGTTATTTATGAGATATATTTTTTTATGATTTGGGTCTCTTGTTTGAGGCCTTTTATTATTGGATTAGGCTAAAAAACAATGTGATTCTTCCTTTACCTTCAAACGATTTTTCTGCTAAATCTTACGTTGTTTGAACATTTCGTTGTTGAAACAGATATGCGGATATTTTCAAAGTTATTTAAAATTTGATGACGAATACAATGTTAAAAAAAAATAAAAACAAACTTTTAATTCTATGTAAAACAAATACACATGTATAGTTAATATGTTTAAAAACATAAATAAGAAATAATAAGGCTCATTTGACCTTTTGTGACTATTTGTGGCCTTCCGTGGCTTTTTTTCGCCATAAAAATGTCACTCTAAAAGGTCACCCTAAAAATGTACCAGGAATAAAAAATGCCCGGTATACAAAAATTGTTAAATCAAAACCTAAACTAAATATATTGAAACTTTATGAATAATAACACCTTACACATATTAAAAGTACTTACCTCAGACTACACGTTTACTGTGCTCTCTATAGAAAAGCTTGGAAAGTTAAAGTAAACACCAAACATTTTGACGGAATTTTCCAGAACACAAAATGCAAAATAGGGACGTAACCTAACCCTACATACAGTCAAGGAGCAAGTAAGTATAAACCACCAGGGGCGTGAAAGAACAACCACAGTCATAAAATACACAGTGGCGCATGTGACAATTGATATAAAAATAATACCAAGCGAACGATCCTGTGGTAAAATTCTTGTGACGTAACAATATAAAAATATTCTTGTGACGCCAGCTTGTATGAAGCATCTTATACAACGTATATATACGTGCCTTTATTATCTGGTCCTAATCGGCCTTATGACAAGAGTAATTGTGTTTTTTGCCAATGGATATATAAAGCTGCCGGATTCGAACGCAGAACCATCATTATCCAAAGCATACGCTTTACCACTGGGATACCTATACTAACTAAATACTTGGTTTCGAAAATCCGAATCCATCCGAACCGACTCGAGATCATTACCTTTGTTGTCGGCTAGAAGGAGCCTATAGTGTTATTTTGTAAGTGGTGGGTAAATTAAATATCGGATGTTGGTACATTCTGGTGTTGTCTAACCATTTAATTGCAAAAATAGCAAACGTTCCCCGATTTGTCATATTTTCTTAACACAAAAACCACATGGTCTTCTAAATGCGTAGGTACGTAGCTTTCTAAACGACGGCGTGATATATACCATCTATCGTTTAGATATGATAAATAGATGAGAATAATATTATGAGATATGAGATTGTGTATTAGAAAACGTATATTTCCGTTTTTTCAAATTTGAGGGTGTTTATAATTCCATATGGATCGCAGCCTCAAGAAGCCTTTTGCAGGTGTGCAGACGACCCGATTCCCTACAATGGGGTATTTTCGCTCGATCGAAACAATAATGGGCAATTGCATATTCAACAAATACATTTTTTTCCTTAATTTTTGACAAAAAAAATAAAGTGTAATATTCAGAAATAAGTGTTTAATTGCAGCTTGAATTTCTATGACGTCACTAAGCGGAAATAGAGAAATCACTAGATATATATGTTATTATGTATATACACTGAGCTCGTAAAGTTTGGAATAAATTCAATTAATCGTTATTGAAGGATTTTCACAGGAAATCCTCGGACACGTCAACTTTATTTTATAAAATGTCACTTTTTTCAGCCATCGATTTTTTTTTTGTTCGTTTTTGAGCTATGACGTCATCGACAATTTTTTTAAATGACAACCCATATTTTTTTTCACGGATTTCGATAGAGCACATTTTTCTGAGTGCGAATATGTCAAAAACATAGTACCTTTAACATTAAAGTGTTCGAGATATTCGGTTGCAAAGTTTTAAGAATGAATTATACAAGCGATGACCAAATGCTAATCATTTATCAAGAAAGCGCAGGAAAAACAACAGTTTTGACAGTTGTCACAATTTTGAAGTTTTTCCTCGCAAGTTTGTGTTTTAATCAGTTGAATAATATCATTAAGTAAGTTGATTAATCATTATTCCATCATAATTCATTTTATTTAAAAATGGTCCGTCGTTTGAGTGAAAGGGAAAGAATCGAAATTTTGATGATGATCGGTTACGGGGACAGAGCTCGCACACAAGTAGAAGTTTGCCGTTTATTTAACAACAAATATCCAAACAGAGAACCAATTACACAGTCCACCGTTAGCAAAATAGAACAAAAGTTTTTAGAAGTGGGTCATACGAGAGATCGCCCTAGAACGGGTCGTCCACCAGTGCAACAAGATGTTAAATTGAATGTTCTACTAGAGCTTCAAGAAAATCCCCATTTACCCACCCGCCAAGTGGCGGCAAACAACGGAATAGTTCAAAGCTCCGTCTTGAAATATTTGAAATTGAACAAATGGCATCCGTATAGTGGTTTTGGTCCAAGAGTTAAACGAAGATGATCCTGACCGTAGGTTACAGTTTTGCCAAACCATGTTGCAACGCCTGATTGATGACGACGGATTTTTACGCAATATTGTTTTTTCTGATGAGGCTACCTTTTATCTCGACGGCACAGTTAACCGGCAAAACTGTAGATATTGGTTTCCTGAAAATCCACACTGGAAAATGGAAACTCGTAGTCAGTTTCCACAAAAAGTTAACGTTTGGGCTGGTATTGTAGGTAATCGTATTTTGGGCCCATTTTTCTTTGAAGGCGTATTAACAGGTGAAATATATTTAGAATTTTTAAGAGACGACTTAGTCCCTGCACTTGCGGTACTTTACCCAAATGACGTAGATCCAGATCTGCCCCATCACACGATATGGTACCAACAAGACGGTGCACCACCCCATTTTGCAGTGATCGTTCGCGATTATTTAAACCATGTATTTCCTAACCATTGGATTGGTCGCAGGGGAACTATCGAATGGCCCCCTAGATCTCCAGATCTCACTCCCCTAGACTACTTTTTATGGGGCTATTTAAAGAGCAAAGTTTATTTCAATAGACCAAATACCATCGAAGAATTAAAGGACAGAATTCGCAATGAAATTCGAACCATTCAACCCGATACTGTTGGTAAGGTTCTGCAGGAGTTTCAGTGGCGGATGGGATATTGCCAGGAAGTGAATGGAGGTCACTTTGAAAATTTACTCTGATTTTATTTTTTACTTTAATTATTTATCATTTATTTGTTAAAATATTTTTTTATTTGTTTAAATTGTTGTTAAAAAATTAAACAGATTACTCCCAAATCTTTCAAAATGTTCGATAAGCTACCAAAATAAATAATATTACTCCTTAATCTTTTAAAATGTAATAAGCTATAAGCTATTATCATCAATAAGCTATTAAAAATCTTGACCCGCCCGATAGCTTATGCATGGTGCCATGGTACATTTTATAAACTTTGCAACCGAATATCTCGAAAACTTTAATGTTAAAGGTACTATGTTTTTGACATATTCGCACTCAGAAAAATGTGCTCTATCGAAATCCGTGAAAAAAAATATGGGTTGTCATTTAAAAAAATTGTCGATGACGTCATAGCTTAAAAACGAACAAAACAAAAAAAAAATCGATGGCTGAAAAAAGTGACATTTTATAAAATAAGGTTGACGTGTCCAAGGATTTCCTGTGAAAATCCTTCAATAACGATTAATTGAATTTATTCCAAACTTTACGAGCTCAGTGTATAAATACTAATATCAACAGCAATGGCCGAGAGGCAGCAGTGGGGCGTCGCTGCCCCCAACTTACAGACGGAATATCCTAAAAATCACTACATTTGCCGCACTATTTGTATTTGCGCTTAGTGACGTCATATGATTTGATTAATTTTTTTACAGCTTGTTTTAGAATTAAACAAAAAAATTAAAAATATGGATATCTTCTTTTTCCATTTATTTTCTGCTCCCATCGTTAAAAAAACTGCGAAAATACCCCATTGCAATAGTTAAGATTTAATTGTTGTTAATATGCATGCGAGATTCGAATTTCTGCATAGGCCTGCTTGATTGAATACCATGTGTGATCGATCACATTTGAAAAATCCAGACTTTTTCCGTGATATTCTTATTCCTATAGATACGTACCCCGTATTTTCTGTAAGAATCAAAGCGCAAGGAGATCTGAAATATCTTTTAATTGTATGCTACATACTCGCATTTGTCTTCCAACGTATTTATATTTAGGCCTACCATGTTGCCCAAACAAGAGTATGTTGGAAACATTTTCAAGGTTTATTCGATACCGTAAATTATCCACTGCGGGACATGTAGATTAACAGTATAACCAAAACATTGTAAAATGCTATAATGAATTTGCATGTTTTATACTCTTTCCACCTACCTGTGTATAGTTCGGTTGTTGTAAAACCGATTAATGTGGATTTATCTGTATAATTACATGTTCCTGTGTTTTTCTTTCGCATAAATATCGGACACAGCTAATTTAACCGTCTGTTAAAAATAATAATAATGCCTGCATAATTTATGCGTTTCCTTTAAAAAGATTTTTAAAAGCGGGTTTATTTAATAATATTATTTAAAAAATGCTCAATAATGGCCATTCTTATCATCTTTAAAAACGTTCTTAAATTAATTATTATCAGAGTTTACTTTTATGTACGTACAGTGCCGCTTCTAGGCCTAGAGGCGCCTTCGTGCGAGGGAATTTTTGGCGCTCTTTTTTGTGTGTTAGGTAAAATGTGCAAGTGTATATACTGTAATCGTTAAATTGAAAAAAAAACTGGTAGTTGCTACAATGATTGAAAAATACCTTTTTTTTAACTTCATCGATAATATGATTTTTTATTTTTTTTGACATTAACTCGATTATTTCATTTTGAAAACTGTCGCCCAGGTAATGGGGCATTCTTTTATTTTCTTCCTTCGTTGCTTTAATTCTTCGTAGATGTTCTAACATGGTTGGATCGAACTTGGCCACCATCTCCACAGCTTTTAAAAAATTGCCATTATTTGGTTCATAAAGGGCATTTGAAGTACCACGTAATGGTAAACAACAAGTCGCAAGGTATTGAATTATATCAGTCTTTCAATGACAGCATACCAATGTCGTTGTTCCATGTCAAATAGAGTTTGTTGAGCACTATCAACTGTGGTTTTATTTTCAAGTGCGGATTTTAGATCTTTCCATTTTTTAAAAGAGGTTAAATATGTTACAGATTTTTCATGTTTTGATAAACTATCCGATATGTGTCTCCAATCGTTAACACCTTAAGCAACATCTGTTAATTTTATATTTATTTGCGGACTAAAAATTTTACAGCAAAAGCAAAAAACGCTGTCTCACTTGTGAGAATACATTAGCCAATCTCGAATTACGTCTTCGCCAATTCTTAGGCGACATCTGAAATAATTATTGGAAAAACTCCTACCACTTTCATCTTGAGGAAATTTTTTTCTAAATCAAATTTGGGGACTGTATAATGCAATACTAAATATTCAATATTTTTTTGTGCCAATGGTAAAGGCCAGTTGGAAGGTTCATTGAAGGAAAATCGGAATCACTACCAGCACGTTGTTGGGCTAATGGAATTACGTCGTCACAACTCGAAATATTAGGGCATTCTTCATTCTTAATAATGGCATAAATCAGTAAAATTATACCAACAAAAATGTATGACTTATATTGAAGCTGCATATAGGTAATCTCTTTACCTACCCAATTATCTACAACATTTGACACTGTTGTCATTTAAGAGGTAAATTCAGAAAATAGAATCGACTATAAATGACATTTACTCAAACTGATGACATGTAAGATTATGTAAAATTTACATGTAAGAAATTAATATTTTTTTATATTTGTCTTTCTTTGACTACTTATATATAGGTACACATTTTGCCTTCTGCAATAATTCCACAGTCGCATTTAGCAAAATTTACATCAATATCTTCATAGGCCAGACAATATATCATTTAACCTGGAAAAAAAATCGGGACATTTATTATTAGTACATTTGTCGCCGCCATTGAAAACATTACGCAAAAATCCGTTTTTTCGAGTTCCTACACCTTAATAGAAAAGAAATTGTAATAGTGGGAGATTGAATTCTATACAACTTTAATTTAAAACATTGTTTGTAAGATTTTTATTTTTGGAGTTAAGCGGCATTAGTATTTAAAAGTACTTATACACTATACTTAACATGCCGCTTAACTCTAAACATATTAATCTTAGAAAAAATGTTTTTAATAAAAGTTGTAGAGTACTCAATCTTCTACAGTTTTAGTTTATACTTTTTTTCTAGAATGTTTTGTTGAAGATATTTCGAAAAAAAACGGACTTCGCACGGATCATATTTCCAATATGGCACCGAACGCAGGAGGAAGGGGATAAATTTTGTTTCTTTATCAGGATCTCAAATGTACTAATTTATCAATTACCATCTCCCACTGATTTTTTTTAGGTAACCTATGTTTAAACGCCTTGTTGCATGGCCTATCATGTATTTATAAGCATTTTGTTTACTTCTGTTCAAATATGTGTGGTTGTTATTTAGATTTTACTTAAAATGGCAAAAAATATAATATACGACAGTACAAATAGACACTGAATTATTCATTACAGTAACATAATACGAATTTAAATTCTGTTTGTGCATATCTACTGCCGTGTTCCATAGGCAATTTTATCATGTTTTAACGAAAGCAGTTTATCACAAAATTATAATTTTACGGAAATTTTCAAAATGGAAGCATACCTATATACTTTCTACAAGAGTTTACACAGTTTTATGCTAAATTTACCATTAAATATTTGCTTTTCCATACTACAGGTAATTATTATGAAATGTATACGTTCACTTGCAGTCTGAATACCTATTACCGGGTGTCCTATATTGATAATTTTGTTGAGGAATAAATTGATATTTCCATAAACAGCTTTAACATTTGTTTGCAGCAACCGCAAAATAAAATCGTATCTCTTAAATATAGAATATATCCAAGACCGGTCAAAGACGTTTTTCTGATGTAATTTTTGTAGATTTCGTAATTTTTTTTTGTAGTTTTAGTAGATAATTTCTAATTATTTTATTTGTTTTTATGTATTTCCTGATAATATTGAACTACTCTAAGAAATCTAGGGAGACCACAAGTGGACAGGGCATCATACGGAATTGACACGCATTTTGCATTTTCCCTTTCGAGGAAAAACGAAAAAAATCGAATAATATCGAAAATGGTGGAAGCATTTTTAAGGTTCTTCTAAGTTAACGTTTTCTCATTATATTAGATAGGTATATTATCAACTGTTACGAAAATCCGTAAAGAAGGGGTTACTTTGGCACCGCATCCTACTTTGGTAGTCGGTGAAATATTTTATTTGTTTAATTTTTTGTTTGTGTTTCTAGGTTTATTTTATTGTTATACTCGTAGGTCTAGAGTAACTCAAAATGCTCACAGTATTAAAAAACATTCTACATTTTGAGCACGTGATACGTGTGGCTAATTTTTCTGTGTGTAAGAGCTATGAATATTAATTATATAGGTCTCGTCTGTATATATATATATATATATATATATATATATATATATATATATATATATATATATATATATATATATATATATATATATATATATCTAATGTTTCTTTTTTCTTTTCTAAATGTTATTTTTCTTACAAATTCGATTTCAGTCTGACGTAGAAAGATTCAATCAAAACCAACCGATTGTCAGAGCTCTTCTTCCATTCAATTCCCATTTTTTTAGGAAGCTTCCATAAATGCTTATATATATATATATGCTATATATATATATATATATATATATATATATATATATATATATATATATATATATATATATATATATATATATATAGCATATATATATATGCTATATATATATATATATATATATATATATATATATATATATATATATATATATATATATATATATATATATATATATATATATATATATATATATATATATATATATATATATATATATATATATATATATATCTAATGTTTCTTTTTTCTTTTCTAAATGTTATTTTTCTTACAAATTCGATTTCAGTCTGACGTAGAAAGATTCAATCAAAACCAACCGATTGTCAGAGCTCTTCTTCCATTCAATTCCCATTTTTTTAGGAAGCTTCCATAAAGTAAAATTTTTAGAAAAGTTTTTAGAAAATATAGGTACTTACCTACATAAATGATAGTTGAGTATTATTAAGTAATTAAATCATAAAAATACATACTCTTTTAAGATGGTCTAATTTTTTCAGTTATGTAATAATCGTTAATTGTTTCTCGTATTGAATAAATTTGGCAAATATCCTCTAGATAATTTTCTGGAGAATTAATTGTCCTTTCCATTTTTGGAAGAAAATGACGTACCAGGTGTTTCCACAACAGCTTTTTGTTACTCACAAACTTTTCTATATCTTCTGTCGGATATGCCCAGTGGCTTTTAATAATCGCTTCTTAAAGTTGCAAAGTGGAATAGAGAGACCACCACTTGTCATAAAATTAAACCACTTTTTTCATACACCACTTTAACCAATAAAACGCCACTTTTTTCATAAAATAAAATTTGTCTAACATTAGCAATTACTTCTTTTGTTTGGCTATGAATTATTTATCAATTGCCAATAAGTGACTTTTTGTAGGACATTTTACTCAATGCAGTCCTGTAATATAGACCGAATAACAAATAAAATATGTAAAATATCATAACTTAAAAAAAAATTATTTACCTTAATATGGTTAAATTAATTTCTGTTATTTAACGAAAACCACTTAAAAACCATACTAAAACAATGACTAGTTATGTAAGTATCTTAAAAAATCGCAAGTATATATAATATATAAGCATAGCTGAGGATTTTGGCTGATTTCGATTATATCTAAAACATGTAAATACAGAAAAATCAACCTCAATGAACGCAAACAACAACTACCTAATACGAAAAATCCCAGTCACGCGCTCTGCCTCTGAGAGCAGCGCTGAGGTCGAGATCAGAGAGATAGTTTGATCGACAATCTGCGAGTCAGTATATATGCGAGGTGGAGTGTCCCGCTCCCCCATCCCGCTGCGATACATCTGCACAGCATCCATATCGGACGAATCTCGAGTATGTAACTCATCTATTGCCGTGTAAATATTTTAGCAAGTAGTATCCGGCCTGTTAGTTATTGCCACTACGGCCGTACACGATTCTAGAATGCTATTATTTACGGAATACAGAATTCTTTACATTTTACGTCTACCCGCGACCCGCAAAGACCAACAAGTTAGTGTCCTTTGGATTCCACACCGTAGGTTTGTTACCCTGTCAGGGGAAAATCTCACATGCTGTTGCTTAGAAAATTGTAGCGAATATCATATATCGATCCAAATCGAAGATTTGAAAATGAAAGTAACACAATCGTTGATGTGTTTGAAATTTATTATCAATATATATATACTACTAGGAAAATTAGTTATGATCGTTCTACAGTATAGGCCGCCATATTGAAATCAGTACATTCAGTAAATTTCTAGTTTTTAGCTCCATACTTGTCGTAATGAGCCTATTTTTGGCGGTAGCTTTAGAATTAAAGTTTACACGGTTCTTAATAAGTTCATGATGTTATGTAGAAGTTGGTCAAAATGACTAACTTTGCACCCTGTCTAATAATATACACAAATAAAAAATTCTTTCCCTTAAAATTTTTCAAAGTAATTTCCAATTTTCTGCTATTTGCAACTGTTTTTCCAATTAAATCCATTATTATTCACGTTATGATCGAGATTTGATAATCTGATGTATAGCACCCTTAAGCAAGTATAGGAAAATATAGATATATCATAAAAAACATAAGAGTTTAATATTTCAGAAATTCAAACGGAATTTCACTAATGTCGCATTTCTAGATTAATTTTTCTTCAGTTTTTGGGATCTCTAGAGTGGTGTACAATTTAGATGTCTGGATTTCCTACAATGGCAACAAATCAAAATAGATATTTCACAACAGGTAATATTTAAATGAACCTCAACTTATTGCTGTTTGGCAAGCTGTAAATTCTAGTGTAACAACAAAAATACTGACTGAGCAATAATTTTTGTGACTCTAAGAAAGTAAAAAATATTGCCACCTGTCTTATGACATTCTGAGCAAGTATTTAACTAATAAAGCATTTAAAAAATTTGCACATAAAAATTTATAACCTAACGGAAGCTGAGCGTAAAATTAAGTAAAAATATATATCTGTAAAGTATATTATTGCCTCATTTTTTATGATGCAACATTTTAAAAACATGTTAGTTGTACAACAATAGTTGAACATCAAATAAACTTCAATAATTCATACAATATAACCCTCAAAAACCCATATATACCTAGTCCCAATTTTGGTTATCATTATCTCATTATCAGTGGGTTGAAAAAATTTTTTTTTTAATTCACTGAAGGTTTCCCATTGTTTTCCAAACATCTATATTGTCTGTCCACCTGGTACTAAATATGTGTTCTTTTCCCTGTCAATGTGTAACACCTAAAATTTGTTGTCTATCTTTGCCCAGTGATATGCTTTAGTTCAAACATTAAGATGAACAGAAGGAGCTTATGAAAAAGATTCTCCTGTATGTTTCTGGGCCCATTCAAGCGATGCCGCAACGAGAAAACGAGATAAGGGGAAGCGTTCACGCATTGTGTTACTATCTTTTATAATTCTATTCGAGTGCATTATTTGTAGATGGTGATCCTGGCGCAGCACCTAAGTACCAATTGCAATTTTCAGTTAATCACTCTCCTTTAAAATGCTCAATAAAACGGTTTTGATTCCCCATTTCTCTATAAAAAGCGGTGTAGCGGCAATAAATTCCTCATGAGTAGTGAAAGTTTCTGGATTTTTTTCTGAGGTTAGTTTCACTCCTGTTTGTATGTTCTTTTTGGCGGGGGCTTTCTAACGATGGGATCAGTATCTACCAAACACTTCGCTGAAAACATTCTGGATATATTCTGGCTACATCGCAAACTATTACTGATGCAAGGAACAGGAATAAACTTATAGAAAAGTGTTATGAAAATTTATTGTTCGAATAGCCGTTGAGGTGTGCCAAAAGGTATACTTACCAAAAGCAGGTGCCCAAAAGCGGTTAGGTGTTAAAACGAAAATGTGGTGCTTAATCAGAAAATTAGAAACACGACACGACAGTTTTGTGGTATGCTGAGTATGAAAATTTAATAGCTGTCAGTTAAATTAAATAGATGCTGTATTTTGTTGGCCATACATATTTATATTTGCTTCTCATTTAAAAATTCCCCATTGATAACGTTGAAATTTAGTAGTTACCTATATCAGCAGTTACTCATATTTATTCGTAGCTTTAGGCGCACTTCATCAAGAACAGGAACAAGTGTGAAAATCTCTCCAACCAAGTGCATAATATGACTATCTTTGCTTTCGCCTAATATCCACTGTCCTAAAAACATTGGAGTAGAAAATGGCTCAATTATTCTATTAAATTCCTTTGTATACTTTTCTTATCCTTGCTTTGCAGTAACATTCCATATCGTTTTAACCACATGTTCCTTATAATTTTCCATTACATTTTCGCATATTAAATGCCCATTCTTTTAAAATTGTCGCTATCATTTCAGAGGAAATTGATTCATTCAGTACGTAATTTTTTCACTACAAAACGTACCTAAGTAATTGTTTCCATATGTACTTTTTGTTTTCACATTACAAGGCTCACTGTTTTGTATACCTAATATTGTCTATTGGTCTTGAAGATACATCTCCGAGTCGATTGATTTTTTAACAAATATTGATAAACATCAAAATTTGATGGCGCGCTTTTTGTCTACGTCAAAATTAAAATTTATTACTATGGAAATGAACATCAATTCTAATTTATTATTGGTACAGCTACTCCATGTATATTCGTGTATTATTGGGGGTAATATCAAGAGCTCAGATTTAGCCGGATATTTTTTTTGGGTACTTACTGTCCTGGAATTTAACGACAGTTGTTGCGAGAGCTGTTAACGACAAAATCGCGAGAGCGTAGCTCATGTGATTTTGATGAACAGCTGGAATGAAATTACCTATGAAAGTAAGTACGAGAAAACAAAATAAAAAACTATCAGGCTGAAAATCTAAGCCCACATGATATTTGGTCAGACAATTTCATGAATGGAATAATACTGAAAGTAATTTATCCGCTTTTTTTATCCAGCATTTCTCGTCCTTCCTATTTAGCAAAATATGCATTTTTATTATTAAAATCACATTATTTTCATTGCAAAACCACAGTACAGGCTTATCAGAAAATTTTGGGACAAAAAACTTATATTTGAATCGTCACTATAATAATAGCTAGTAGGTAGGTAGGTACCTAAAACTATTTTGATTATCAGATCGTATGTAGATTTTTAACTAGGTATTTATAAGTATAGTTAACCAAAATAAATGCGTCTATTTGCTTCTCACTATACAAAATCCCAACCATAATAGAAATATATTAAAGAAATAATTAAAAATACAATATATGAAACATAAATTGTAGGACATCATATATATTATATAGAGTACTTATATACATTTCAGTGTATAGGCGAGAGATGTACCAGATTATATAAATTATAAGTAAGTATAATAATATAATATTAATTTCAAACAAAAAATTAAATACTCGTACTTAGGTATGCTTATCTTATGTTTGTTGAGTCTTGAATGGACGTACTTAGGTATGCATGTTGATGTGCTCCCCCCAGTCCTTTTCTCTCTAGTATTATTCTCTAAATATTAATTTCTATTAATCCAAATCTGAAAATGTATGATGCACATGTATATTAAGATGATGCCCACAAAACAAGCTTACAATTATTTGTTTTCTAAGTGAAGAAATAATTTTCATTCCGAATAGTCTCGACCAAAATAATTATTTTGATTTTTAATGATACCTGGGGAACCCAACAATGATTTGTTTAAAAAAAGGAAATACGTTAAGTTGCAACTTGTTGGTGTTATATACCTATAATTAAAATATTTCTTATGTCTTCAATACTATGATCGAGACAATTATTAGATGGCACAGTCTTAGATGACTCTTATGGTCAATCGTTGATTGAAAGAGTCCATAAGGTAATTGATTCTGATACAAATAGATAGAAATAAGTAAAGGCAAAATATTATACCTACCTACATGCCAAAGTTCAATTCATACAAGACGGAATTAAGATGTTATTGAGTTTCTTAACAATGTAATGGGGGTATCTATACCTACTCTTGATCAGCCAAGGAAACGTAACTAAATTAACTTTAGGAACTTCATGATGGTCAGACAATCAACTAGTTTTATTTTTTATTTAACCTGTCACTATCACAGATGTTTTGGTCTAGGTATATATCTTATCTACACCATACACTCTTCCCTATTAAATATTTGAGATTTTTGAACATTAAGACTACGGTACCTATAATAATATGTGTATAATAATTATTAAGACGCTTTATAGGTACACGAATTGGTATATAATAACTATTATGAAACAGAACCTATATAATGTCAATACCTGTACTTAATTAATGGAATATGTATGGAATCACTGATTGAGTGAAACAGTAGCTAGGTACTAGAGATGCTCAATAATCACTGGTATTTGTTTATTTAATTGCATAATCTTACGGTAATAATTACCTATGTTATCACTTCATTTGTTGTTTTACCGATAAGAGATTTAACGATTTATTTGACTTATCTATAATAACGATAATGTGTTAACTTTTGAAGTGGGCCTCAATCAGATAAGATAACATAATTACCGTCGCCGAAAAACACAATACCGGATCGTATTCTGTTAATGAAAAACTTTGGAAGAACAGGAGAGAAGACCAATCAGTCGCGTCGAAAAAACGGAATTGTTGCAAAGCACAGAAAACGGCTCGAAACTTATTTCGCGTCCGTTCAACCGCGCTCCATCCCCACCGCGGTCCCCACTCTTCCAGGTGTTTCGTGGAGGGGGTGTTATCCCCTCCCGGTCCCGCCCCTCATTGGCTGTCAACATTATGCACAAAACAGTTGAAGCTCAAAGCCGGACCGGTTATGTTGTCCGCGTTAAGATATCACACGTTTTAATTGTTACACTTTTGAACACCTGTATAGTTTGCTCCTGTTTTATTGTGTTCCACCAGCGTAAAGGATTCATAGTGCTGTGCTAAGGACTTTTATTTGTTTTGTGTTAGTGTTTCGTGTGTTTCTCATTAGATCTGCAAGTTTTAGTGACTCCCGTGTTAAGGATTTATACTTACACTCAATAGGAATGCTTACAGGTAATTCAAGCCGATTTCCCTATGCAAATTTATGTAGTGGCAGGTAAAATCGGGATATATTCAGCGGGCACGTGTTGGAATCGGTAATCGGGTGACTGAAAATCGGTGCGGTCTAGGTAGTAGGCAGTCAGGTATTGCTGGCGTGTGGCATATTTTGCATATTCAATTCTGTAGCGGGAAGGAACACACTTTGCGGGAGACCCAAACGGCATGGGTGGGAAAAAACAGGCGGATAAACGTTACTTGCCGGTAAAAAGTTGCCGGTGATAAGCAGGGGGTCACACGACACGGGTAAAGGCGTGTAGACAGCTAAAAAAGGAAACAAGTGTATAAATTGCCCCCAATCTTTTATCTGAAATAAAAATCGTGCGGTTACCGACTAATCGACCTAAGTAACTCAAAATGTACGAAGAGTGAAAAAAACCGGCAAAGTTGTTTTCCTGCAAGAGATCGCAAAAATTTGTGTTTTTCGGACACAGCGGAAAATGACAATTTGTAAGACGTGTAGGTACCTAGATATAGCACGAATAGGTATAGCATTACCGAATAGGTGATATATGAATTTCGAATTAACTACCTACCTACATGTTTTCTAACAAGAACGTTAGTTTTTTTAAATTGTAAATACCTATACGTATCTCTGGGAAAAGCATAAAATTTGGTTGAATTTTTCCTAAATAAGTACCTAGTTGCTCTAAAAGTTGTTTTAGAGCAAAAATAGTTTTTGTTCTGTTAGTTTGTATTCAATTTCATTCATACCTAGTAGGTATACCTACCTATAAAAAAATAATCTTCCTCAAATGTGTCACGAATCCTGGAATATGCCCAGGCTACGAGTGCCTACCTGAATCTTATTGGATTTTGGCACAGCTTCAGTGACAGACAATGAACAATTTAGAATACGTTATTTTGCGAGTTACTCAATCACGTGAAATATCTATTATTTTCTCCGATGTACCTAGGCGAGCCCATCGCAATACAATTCCCATTCTCACATGTATAAATTTCACAACTAAATTAGGTACTCAATTTCTTTTATGTTTTGATAATAATTGTAAGAATGGCGTAACACGCAAAGAAGACAAGTTTATTTTACTGATAAAGGTGAAATATATATCTGTAACGAGTTATGAAATCGGAGAAAATAAAAGCTGTAGTGCAGATTCTAAAATACTACCAAGTACCTATAGTATCCACCAGAAATATTTGATATTCTTATAAAAAGATACCGCCAGGGAATACCTATCTGTAACGAGTTAGGAAATCAAAGAAAACAAAAGCTGTAGGTATAGGTATCTATGCCGTGGTGCAGATTCTAAAATAATACCAAGTAAGTACCTATGGTATCCGCCAGAAATAATTCATATTCGTATAGAAAGATACAGTCAGTACTAATTCCAAATATTTCTCTTTGTTTTCATATTTCACAAAATTATTTTTTAACATAATTAAAAAAATAGGTAGGTATGTACTTTATTCATTTTTCTTATGAGTTTACTATTTGATAAATAATAATAATAAAATAGGAGCTTTATTTTGCATAGAAAATGTACTAATTTATAAAGGTAGTTATCCTCAATTGAAGCGTTCACCTGAGAAAAACATCTGTATCATCATCCGATTCCTCTGCCAGATTGATAATAAATCTTTAACCACCATTGATAAGAATTTGTTCTAGTTTTCTATATTCTTCTTCATATTTACTTACTTTTACAATTGCCTTTGAATAGTCTTCTTTTTTTGAAATATTTAAAAATTCTTCTCTCATTTTTAATTGTGACCACATAAGTTCAATTGGATTGAAAATACAGTGATATGGTAGTAACCTTAAAATAGTGTGGCTTTTTTTTGGTACCTATTTTGTCAATCACATACTGTTTTTCCCATTGTTTGGTATTAAGTGCATACCTCCAACAATTGCCTTTTGGTATATGACTTCGAAATATAGGCATTTTTAAAAAGAAATTGAAAATTATGAAATTTAAAAAAAATAAATTTAAATTGAGTTACCTGTTTTTAGGACATATAGGATATTATGGGATCTTGCCTTGAATGGTAGCCTGCATTATCTAATAAAATGACACGTTCAGGATTTATGTTTGGAATTAAACTTTTTTCAAAACACTCCTCAAAAATATTTGAGCCCATATTTTTGTTGTGATCCATATTACATTCTTTTTACCACAGAATTTAACGTCATTTTGAACACAACCATCCGTAGATCCACTCTGCAAAATGACTTGATCCTCTGCTTGGAGGTACATATTTTAGCTGACATCTGCTGAGTTTACTCATCTGATGAGTCTACCCATTCGTCCAACCTTTTTTCGCAACCCTTTGTAGTGGGTGTCATACCATCAGGTTTAATTCAAATAATAAATTCTGTGTTCTAAATTCTTTTATTTTCTCTAAACATTCTATTACGATCCTTTGACTTTCCTTACGGCAGCAAGATTATTAACAATTTTAAATTTGAAACCCAATTGTTAAACCTCCATCATAAAGTGCTTTCTGAAGCTATGTAAATCTTTTTAAAATTATTTCTATAGTGGGAACTTCGTTGTTTTTCGTATTTTAAATTTCTTAAAAGTTTGCTTGTGGCCAAGTCCAAATCTCTGGATATCTGCATCAGATCTGTTTTTCCTTGTTTTGATTCCATTCTTTACAAACCGACATAAAGTACTGTAAGGAACCTCTACTAGTTTTGGCACTTTTGTCAGCACTGTACATTTGCCAGCTCCTATGTGCACAGGATCTTGTTTTAATTTGTTATATACATTTTGACAAATTTATTTTCCTTGGTAGTAAAACTAAATGTTTCTTTTTTTTGAAGTTCCTTCTTCTAAATCCTCACCTAATCTGAATCGTCTGATTCAACATGGTGTTCTACCAAATTCATAGCAGGTTCGTTTTCAAGACCAGGATCCACATTTACACAATAATTCTTATCGAATGGCCTCGAAACAGTAGAATTGTTCTCCCACGGTCGAAACATTGTTTACTATAAACTATTATAGAGTCTGGTTAACAGTGAAACTCTGCGGGCAATACGACATAGTTAATTTAGCGTGGGGTTGCTACTATATTTACACTCCTCAGAAAAACCAAGCCCGACCCTGCCTCGGATTTTATTTAGGACCAGGTAATAATCCGATGCTTCTTATAAGAACTTTTACGACTTTTTCCTTATACTTACCTACCTTGTTTTATATGAATATGAATTATTTCTGACAGGTAGGTAGGTACTATATATACCCTCGACTATACCTATCTACATTTTACAAGGAACTGAGTTTTCGACAGTAGGTAGACTATCATGATTTAATTAAACCATCTGGCATGGTAATGATAGCATAACTTAAGTCAAACTGCTTCTATCCATCTATAGTTGCTGCTCTTGTATATGTAATATTATATAATAGGAAAATAGCTTAGCTTAGTCATAAGAACCGAAATAAGTATTACTAAGTACCTAGATATTTTTACCAATTTTAGACCCTTTACTGTTAAGTAAACTAAGCCATTAGCACTATACTGTAAGTAGATATACCCTTAGAAAGCTTCAAATAATTCCATCTATAAGGTGCCTTCAGGCAAAATTTATATTACCTACCTATATAATATGCAGTTTATCAACACGTTTTAAACCGTTATGTACACCATGTAACTACTTGTTACGGATTTATTGGGGATTATTCCGATTACAATATTACATACGCCTCTCATTTTATCTCGTTTCATTATTAATTAAGATACATAACTTCTCATACCATATATTCTGCTTTCTCATACCATATACTCTGCCATAGTTTTGCTAAAAATATATAATGAAATAGTTACATTGCATTTACTTATGGAAAATTGCAAGACAACCTGCAAGTTGAGTTTTTCTCTTCGGATACCTAGTTTTGAGGTATAGAATGTTTTTATGGTTCTTTATTAGGCATGGTATATTTGTCGGAATTTCTACCGTGCGGAATTATTTTTAAGTAAACACTTTTTTATTATATTGTAAAAGCGCTCTAAAAACTATTTACTTCTGGATAAATAAGCACTGAATACTTGTTAAGTTCTTGGTATTGTAGCCTGTAAAATTTTTTATTTATGGCGCGACTTTGTAGAAAATGACAACGCTATAATTTATTTGTCCCAGATAGATACCTACTTATACCTACCTATCCTAGGTATAATTTATAGCAATATCTTGGGAAAAATAATATTCTGAAAATCTGAATGTTCAAGTTTTTAAACAATTTATACTGTTCATGTCGCGCCATTACTTGCAATTTTCTTTGAAGCCAAGTGTTAATGTTCGAACGCAATTTTCAGTTCCATACGCATTATTAGTTAATGTAAATATATATTATATTACTTACTTAAATATGGACACAAATAATTTTGGCTCGAGTGTACCGAATATGTATAGGTAATGCGTTAACCAGGTGAAAGTTCCGATGTATGTATGTTTATTTCTCTTGACAATACTGGTAAAATGTTACAACAGTAAGTCATGCAATGATAGCTATTAAGATACTAGTATGAAAATTATAGTATACGAGTGAGTGGCTTAATAGGCGTTAATAATAAGAGTTGCATATATGGAAAAATAAACACTTGGTACCAATATTTTCAAAATTTGTAGCAATAGTGGACTTTAAATTTTAAATTGTTCTTATATTTATGGTGATTTAGGGGTAAGTTTCCGGCTCTTGTGGTCTGTTTAACATTTTCTAGTGCAGTTAAATTATTCATTTCACAATTTTTAAGAAACTTACCAATGTACCACCTATTTGTACTTGGACGAACGTTATTGGTTATATCTATATTTGCAAATTGAACTCGAATACGGAGAATGAAGATAATGAAAGTAAAACCTATACACGTATTGTTAATTTGTTATGGGTTATTGTACTTTAAAAACAATAGGCTGTAATTTACTGTTAGCCTCCTCATGTCAGTAGAAATATCAGTTGAACGTAGGTAGGCACAATGTATGTATGGTATCTATATAGACGAAAATGTGGCATATTCTCGGAATTTAACACGAATATTGATACATAAACAATAAAGATCTTATAATATGAAAGTGTAAAAAATTATGACTGTCAGGATAAATGGAGGTATAATATCGGTGAGTAGGTACCCTACTACATAATATATTAATACAAATATATGTGGCTTTTATCACCTATTAGAGTTAAATTAAGTACATACCGAGGTACATACCTACTACTTACCTACATACTTAAATATTTTACTAAGTTCCTTGCCCTATAGGAAAAGTCCTAGGCACACCTTGGTATAAGTATTATAGGCTGATTATAGATATATCGCCAATAATCACAGAAAAAAGAAAATACGTTTCAGAAGGAATTTTCAGTGTTCGATTTTTAATTTTTTATTATTTTATAGAACCTAAACAAATCTAATATATTATAACGTATTTTATAATGTTCCCAATGGTACCTATATTTACTCGCATACTACTAAATTAGTTCTTAATTTCTCCGCTAGGTGCATATCGGTTATATTCTATTCCGAATTGACCATATTAGTTAGGTTAGGAAAATCCGGGCGCGAAATTTGAAATGGGTTCCTAAACACACTTCAGCAAATTTGACTGCCATGTATTTCTTCTAAGAGATTCAAAATAGTGATTTTCAGACGGGAATTTCTCGGGTTTTGGGTATTTCTTAGTATTTAAACCTATTATTATACGTCAAACTTTGAACATATTTCTCTACAATTCAAGCCCAAATTGTTTTTAAACCTATGAGTTAAATATACGAAAGATTTGAAATTAAAATGTCTGTTTTCCATGGACGTACGTCGCGTATTAGTTTAACATTTCTTACGCAAGAGCGCCAGGCCAGCTGAGCTTTAAAAATTAAAAAGTCAAGTTAAGGGTTATGTCATGGATTGTCGGTGGATAGTTTATATATTTATTTGTTTATTACTATTTTGATCAATGTTTATTAAAAAAATATTAATGATGGAACAATATACCTACTATGTCCACTTTTATAAAATAATAATGGAAAAAAGGGCCCAAATGAATTCTCCATATAAATAATAATCCGGTAAGTACCTACATGGATACCGGATTATTATTTATATGGACATTTTTTTAACTATCTAAACAAATACCGCACAGTAAACTTGATGATACTGATGGAAAAGGCTCGGAAAAACAATGGTATTGTGCATTACACCTTTCGATCGAACAATTTTTTGCACTTATTTCTTACATATGAATACTCTGTACAGATTATGTCTTACATATGAATACTCTGTACAGATTATGTCTCTGTACAGATTATATATAATCCCGTTTTAGAAATACATGTTCCTAAAATGGGAAATTTGATTGGAATGGATGGGAATTTCGCGCAATAAAAAAATATGTTGTTCTATGTTTAATACTTTCATATGTTTATTTTCATAGGTTTATTTTTTGAATAAAGTAAGTAATGTTTGGTGTATCCATCATGAGGGTTGTTCGTGATTTTGTATTTAAACTTTTTTTCAAACCAGGTCCAGACACAAACCTTACGTATCCCATTTTAGGTAAGCTTCCCCTACATGGCTTGGTGTTAGTATATAGCAGGTCGCGTCGCCTTTGGTAATTTGTTGGTATTCTATTATATTATGCGTAGTTATAGGTTTATGACAATTTATTACATATTTTATTTCTAAACATGTACATTACGTCTATCACTCGGTTCATGACGATAACCATTGGTTGAATAACCTTTTTCAAACAGCGTTTATTTTGTAAAAGTCCTCCGTAACTTAACTACATCCAACATCATTTTCTAAGTGATATATAACCTCGTATATAACAGAATATTACGTTAAATATACGTACATTTTTTACGACATTTTAGATGCGTTTTTATCCGTTTCGATGAAACGTTTTTATTACGTAACAAATGTCCCGCAGAACCACGTAATATCTAACACAATTTTCTAAGAAATATATAACTGAAAATATTACGTTAAATATATGTAACTTTTAAACAGCAAAGTATACAATTTGAATGCGTTGATTATCCGTTTCGATGAAATGTATTTTATCACCTACAAATGTTCGGCAAAGTCAGGCCATACCTAATGTTATTTTCTGTGATATCATAATATATTATTACGTTAAATACCAGTTAGTTATGTTAATTATTAACGTTAATTATTAATAATTACCCATTCCGATGAAACGTTTTTATAACGTACCCGTATAGATTATTACAAAATACTATTGTCCATAAAAACACATAGCAATGGATGTGTGAGAGGGCCATAATTCATGACTGTCTGAAGTAAGCGAACCAGATATAGATACCTAGGTACTACCTAGATAAATATTGCCTCATGCCTGATATGCTCAATTATCGAATATGCAGTAATTTTAGGACATTTTGTGTATTAAGAATTCCATTTTGTGGTTTGGATCGTTTTCCAATAACCATGACTGACATCAAACTACCCATGGATCATAAATAAACCAGAAGCTTAACCTACTAGCAGGCACTGTTTGTAAGGTAAATAAGTGACAATCGCTCACGCAACCCTTGTTCATGGGACACTGCGACGTCCGATAACAAAATTGCAACCCTCGGCGGATCGCAACAGTGCGCATATTGTTTCTCGGGGCTCAATTATACGAGGGTAAAAACTAAAAGGGGGTGATTTATCATTAATTTACTCGCGTATTTCGATTGATGATTCATTGATGGCGCGACATCTTCCATCGAATTATGAATGATGAATTTCGGGCCTTTTCAATAATTTTGCACAGTAATCGGATTGAGAGGTTTCGCAGAAGTGGCAAGATCGGGGGCGAAAAATAATTAAGATCGGAAGATAAGTAGCCTGTGAGTAATCAGCAGGGTTGTTTTCCTAATGCAAGTATAATTTGTCATAATCAGGTTATCGGATGCAGATCTGTAAAATTTTAGGCAGTAATTTCAGTAATAAGGTAGTAGAAGATTTTGTTTCGTATAATTTACGGTACCGGAAGAGGAGATTTACCTATTTCATTTCCTGTGGGTTATTCGGTTTGTATATAAATAAAACCATTGATAGTAATAGTGTTTACAAGCATCACCTCTGCGATAGCGTTTTCATGGCCCGTGCAAGTTTATGATTTGAACGTGGCGTATCTATAGACAATTCTATTTTCACTTTATATTTTTATCGATATTCCTTTCGAACAGTCTACCCAGATTGAAAATCGATGTTTTTGCCTCGACAACTATTTTCAAAGTGGGGATTTTTTTACAGATATGTAAGTACCTAGCTAAAGAATGCGGGAAATTCAGAAGTTACTGTATCGCTTGCTAGGCATTTAACCGGTATTTATTAAAATAGCAGGCTGCTCATCATTGATGATAATCTCTCTATTTATTATCTAAATCATATATGGGCAACCCCAGGCCCCCGGGCCGGATCCTGCCCTCCACCAGCTTCAATCCGGCCTGCGAGAGATTCTTAAAATTCAAGTAAATATATCAATTCAAATCGATAATTAATATTATTAAGCGTACGCAGTGGAACGCCACAGATCGAGTCAGAAATAGTCGTTAGAAAGAGGCAAACAGATAAACATTCGCGAAGCCGCTCGTGCACTTGAAACACTCGTAAGGTCGAGAGTATTCTAGTTGCTTATTGGAGGAATATATAAACCGCTCAGCGCGCGTGTCATATCATTACTTCTTAACAACTGATAAAGTTCGTATCGCATAATCGCGTACGGTCAAGAGTACGACCCGAGAAATATTCAAGCAAATTCTATAAAGCTGTCTAGTTTAAGAAAGCAGAAAGTGGACACAGAATGTCATCGATTCCAAGACAAATGGACTGATGAATACTTTTTTTATCTTGCACAGTGGCAAACCCCTGGGGTAAACCTATGTGTTTGTTGTGCAATGAAGCATTGTAAACATTGTAAAAATTGCTGTTTTAAAAGAATAGAATATGAAGCTCCTGTTTTAAAAGAATACATTACTCCAGCAATCATTTCGTTCAATATAATTTACTCACGGGCCAGTTAAGAGAAGATAAAATGAAAAACTTCTTTTCGATTTAGGGAAACAGTAACAAATGTTCCATTGACAAAACTCAAATCTAGACAGTGTTGTTAAAGCTAGTTATAAAATTAGTTCCAAAATATCCAAAACATCGAAGTCATTTTTTGGGGGATAGTTTATGTTAAAGAGTGCCTAGTAGATGTTGCAACTTTTGTGTCCCGAAAAGAAGAAAGAGTTTGAGAAAGTATATATATATACGTCGACGTATATATATATGATGACTAGTGATATCAAAAAAAAACATTGACCGATAGATTGGCTGATTTTCAAGCATTTTCGTTTGGATGAGAGTACAGATTTATCTGACACAGCCTAGTTACTTAGCTATTTCTATACGAGGTGCTGATGAAGAATTTGCAGTGACAGAGGAATTACTGGCTTTACGGCCGCTACAAGGGACGAGAGCTATTTTCAAGCTTCGTAGCCTCAAAAACTTAACCTAACTTACTTTACTTTAGTTTACATTACAACTCCGGTAGAATTGCTACATATTATAGGTAGAAAGTGTTAAAGACGATAATATATGAGTCAGATTTATATTTATTCCAAATATACAACTTACCTGCAAGCTTGATAAAAACATAAAACACAATAAAACATTAACAAATTCCCCTCATGTTGCTCTAAGTTAACAGCAAGCCCGAATAAATGGTTGGTGCGCTTTTTTACTGCATCTGCGTCTTTATAGCCACTATATCCATTTATCAGTCTTGAGCATCTTCACCAATTTAACCAGGTTGATCCACATTCTAACTGCGTTATTATTAGAGATACAAGTCGTTCAAATTTTTATGTTTATAATTCAAATACATTTTTTATAAATGGAATACCTATATTTTATTACTTTTTTCTTATACAACTTGAGCTTAAAACACAAAAGGTGTTATTGATATTTTCCCTAAAATTAAAGAAAAGATAGACAAGGACATACATTAAGGACATACACAAAGTTGTTTAATAGACACGAAATTTATTTTATACCTATCACATAAATAACAGTGGGTAACAAATAATTATCCAAATAAGGCTCTTTTAGAAGACCTAAGAACACTACCTCGTTCTTAAATACATTTCTGAGATTATTTATGAAGGGTTCATCAACATTTGGTTCTTCTTTTCCCTAACTACATCTTTTAAGGTCAATATTATCAAACCTTTGCATGTAAATAAGATTTTTTTAAGTAACCCCCCACACGAAAAATTCAAGTGGGATTAGATCAGGTGACCGTGGAGGCCATTGAACGGGGCCGTTTGTTCCTATATATCCATTAGTCATCAAAAATTATACTCCGAAGATGATAATACGTCCTTCCGTAATTATATATGAACGGGTGATAATGAGCCCTCATAAAAGAAAGGTCCAGTAATTCTTTAGGCAGTTAAACCACACCAAACATTCAAACTGACGGGATGAAATTGCAGGGGTCTCCTCTTGACCAATAATTATATCATCAAGTACTAACGCTTGAAGTGGTCGGTACTTATATAATGTATAGGTAAGTAATAAACTTGTATCAACTTTTTTAAATAGAGCCTTGACAAAATCTCGTATAGAATTCTCATGGTAGGAGTTATTGGATATTTTAAAATATCCAATAACTCCAATTTCCACTGCCCAACTAATTATTCAGTTCTTATTTATCCGCTGCGCGCCGTCTGATGAAAAGTGCATTACTTCGAAATTTTTGTAGTTTTAAAAAATATCGACGACTAGGTTGAGTGCGACGTCGATATAATAAGCTGCTAAAATGTGGCATTTTTCGGAAATGGAGAAAACAATTATCTTTATTGATACAACTAGCACATTTTTTACAAATGACGTTTAAAAACTAAACATATTCGATTGAAATTATGATTTTTTTTACCTCCACATCCTCTTAGTCGCGCGAGTGTTTTGCAACAATTGTTGCTTATTGTCACTATAATCGAAAGATCCACAAGCTTCATACGTTCGTTATTTTCCCTGTAGGAGAAAAATAATATTTTTTTCTGTTAAGTTACAAAGCTCAAATTCTACAAGAAAAAAATATAATATACCTACCTACGGAATATTTCATTTAAAATGTAAAAATGTTATGTTGCTGAAGAATTCAAAACAAATTTGTTCAATTATTTATGTACAATAATAGTTGTTTGATATTTTTTTATCTTAATGAGCGTTAAAATGCCGCTAGTTTGGTAATGTAATAGAGTTTTGAACCTCTAGTAATAACAAGGAGTTAGCAAGGGTGTGAATACGGACCTGGAGAGGAAAAAAAATATGCACTTAATTTGGATCAGCCTGTATATATTTAAATATTTAAAGCTGGGATTTGGTTTAGGGTTTAGAATTAAGTAAAAATAATAGATTATGAATCTTAAGAACCTAATTAAGAACCAACGGTTTTTCATAAGTCAAGACTACAAAGCAGAATTACTTCATATCCCCTGTCCATTAAGTGCATTTTAATTTTGGCTCTTTTATGCATTCGGTAGGTACTTTACGAGACGACTGTATCACATTATATACAACTAACAAAATTCTCTCGGCTTGTGCATTTGTAATTTTGTACAGGTGTCGTTAAAACGTTGAGGAAAACCGAGGTACAACACTGTTTTCAAGTTCCGAATATGCTGTAATATTTAGTATTCTTGTTGGGAGGGGTAGCCCGAAATGCCGCGCCTCCAATTAATTGCCGCCTCCAAACAGAGTTGCCAAATTGAAAGCAACGTGAGAACTGAGAACGCTGAGAAGGGCCATGCGATCTCGTATCTTTTTCCAATAATTTAATAATGATTTTTAGAATATAGGTAGAATACTTAGGTATGTAGAAGAGTACTTAGGTATGTTCGCAAGTGATGCGTCACTATTGCACAAATATTTGTTTTTAATGCTGCAACGTTCCTAACAAAATGATAGTCCGCTGACAGGAGCATCTCTTTACTGTATTTAACACATGACTGAAATATTAACATTGTTTAGTATTTTTGTTTATTGTTATATAAAAATGGTACTTTGTCATATCCCGTGACCTGCGCCAGGTAGTAAGAGATGCCACACAATAAAATAATAATAAAAATAATAATATTAATAATAATAACTAGGTATCCTAAAATAAATTTCCGGTCCTCATTCCGACCTCAATGATTAGCTGTTTTCACTTGCCACATGTTTCTCACATGTTTTCTATTGTATTGTTATATTTATTTATTTATTTATTGTATTTATTTATACATAGGTCACGCAACACACAAAGATTAGGTAATAACAATAATGTACCTATAGGTACATAATAGGTACAGGTGAGATTGGATTATTTAGGTATCAACCGGTAGTGAGTACACAAAAATAATAAGATAAAGTACTTAAACTTAAAAATCAATATGTTCAAGGATATCATTAGATGACCGCATTGCACATCACATAATAAATAAAATAATGCCGGTGTCTATTAGGTATACCATAATTATGTAATGGCGTTAATATATTTTTTCAGGATAAATTCAATTCTCTTAATGGATTTACCATACATAGGATTCCATATTGTAGAACAATATTCTAAATTAGATCTTGCTACAGAATTGAACATAATTATAGCGGATGAGTGATGACGGAAATTCTTAGAGCGGTTCTTAATATAAAACCAAGGTTTCGAGGCTTTCGGATTTTGGAAAAATAAATTTAAAAAAATACTTTCGAAGCTGTTTTTAAAATCTAAAATCACCCCCCAAATTCCTGATTTCATTCACAACGAGAAAATAGAATTTGATGACATTTATTTATATTTCCAAATAATATATTTAACATAGAAAAGTTCGAACATTTATATGTCTTTTTGCAAGTAAAATATTTATCCATTTATATAGTTGCAAACCATCGGCATACAAAGAAATTTTACGTGAAGCAAAGCGTTTATATGCTGTTTAAAAATATACCTACTCAACAACAAAGGCACCAGGTGAGATCCCTGAGGAACTCATAGTGATAGTTGAAACATCATATAAGTTATATACCAGCTAAGTAACAAGAGATCAGACCCAGATTACCATGTATATAGGTACTCCATTCTATAGCTTATATCGACAAGGCTCAAGTGATGGATCTTGTCGAAAGCCTTGTCTTTAGCCTATGTTTTCAGACGACTCACCATGATAAGTCGCAATTTGTTCAGTATCAATCGAGCAGCGTTGCAGATCAGTAGCTTAACTCTCATTGAACCGATAGAACAAATGCCTTACATTTGGGACATTCTTCGGGACGTATCATGCTTGTAACAATGGGTGAGTCCAGAATCGCCGATTTTTCCGGCGAGTATCTGTTTGTTTAACTTTTGCGATTCTGTTCTTCTGTTCTGTTTCTTCTGCGATTAAGAATCACCGTAAATGGACTACGCCTTCCTTACACGATACCTTGCAACATACTGGGTAACTACGGCAACACCGAATAATTATTTTATTTCGTGGAGTTTTATGGTATCCATCTTATCGTTGTGAGTCACAACGAAGAGAAAATAGAATTTGATGACATTTATTTGTATTTCCAAATAATATATTTAACATAGAAAAGTTCGAACATTTATATGTCTTTTTGCAAGTAAAATATTTATCCATTTATATAGTTGCAAACCATCGGCATACAAAGAAATTTTACGTGAAGCAAAGCGTTTATATGCTGTTGAAAAATATACCTACTCAACAACAAAGGCACCAGGTGAGATCCCTGAGGAACTCATAGTGATAGTTGAAACATCATATAAGTTATATACCAGCTAAGTAACAAGAGATCAGACCCAGATTACCATGTATATAGGTACTCCATTCTATAGCTTATATCGACAAGGCTCAAGTGATGGATCTTGTCGAAAGCCTTGTCTTTAGCCTATGTTTTCAGACGACTCACCATGATAAGTCGCAATTTGTTCAGTATCAATCGAGCAGCGTTGCAGATCAGTAGCTTAACTCTCATTGAACCGATAGAACAAATGCCTTACATTTGGGACATTCTTCGGGACGTATCATGCTTGTAACAATGGGTGAGTCCAGAATCGCCGATTTTTCCGGCGAGTATCTGTTTGTTTAACTTTTGCGATTCTATTCTTCTGTTCTGTTTCTTCTGCGATTAAGAATCACCGTCAATGGACTACGCCTTCCTTACACGATACCTTGCAACATACTGGGTAACTACGGCAACACCGAATAATTATTTTATTTCGTGGAGTTTTATGGTATCCATCTTATCGTTGTGAGTCACAACGATAAGATGGATACCATAAAACACAACGGATACCATGTTGTGTAGATGGGCACGACATACCTAACGCAAGTGGCTTTAAGCGTTGATTGAAGAGAATAATTCCGTAACCCAACGCTTTAAGTAAAACCAGAGTGTGGGCTGAATGTAGGTCCTCCTGAACGTCAACCTTTACGGCCTTTTGCATAAAATGCGGGGCTGAGATGCGGATGGACACAGCGGCAGTCGCAGCGTCCGCGTCAGCAATCCTGTCTTATAGCAATTAAGGAAATGTTAGAATATATCTTAAATGTTCTTAAGAGTTAAAAGATGATAGAGTTAAAGTATGATTTTTGAACTTTGTATGATTGTGACATTTGTATGATGTGTGATTTGTTCGATGTCGCGTTGTGAACACCTACCTAATACGGCCAAGGACACTAACTCATTGAACACCTACAACTGCCACTGAAACAATAACAAAAAATATCCGTGTTAATAAACGTGCAAAATTATACCTATATGCGTGCGTCACCACGCTATAGATGTCTTTCCAACAGATGAAACGTTCGCTCGGAAAAAATAAAAGCAAATACACTTGCAGTTCCCATCAATTTGCAATTTGTTTTTGATATATTATTAATTAAGTTGAGTTAACATCATTGTTTTTTATTTTATTTCCTATATTAGGATACTTGCGCGCGCCACTGAGCACCGCATTCAGTGAGTTTGCATATCAAACGAAAGCACTATAGGTTACTACAATTAATTAGTTACCAAAAAATTTATAATTTTTGCTAATTCCCAATGAGTTAAATTCATTTATCATGAAGGGGTTTCGCTAACTACATATTATTATGCGTTTAACCTCGAATTTAACACCCCATAAAAAAATCTGAGTGAGTCTCTTTAATATTCGATTAGTTGTGTTTCGCTAAATCCACGTACATAAACTATACCTACTTCAAATTGATAACAGTTGTAATAGGCAGACTTAAAGTCAATTATTATATTATAAATAATCTCGAAAATAATTATGTAAAGTGTATATACAGCGCAAACCAACCGTCTTCGATCATTGGGGACTACCACGCGAATTGACATTCCAACGGATATAAACTAAATGTAATGCCCAAGTGCTAATCTATCGTCTACGTACCCACTGCCTGCCAAGAACAACCAGCAAAGTGTGATTGGAAGGTAATCTCAGCTGTACTTTAATTGTTTAAAATGCCTTTCGAGACAGCCGAAAAGGTTCAAATTGTAAAGTATTTCGCTATGTATCTGATTCGGATAGAAAGATAAAGATAAGAAGTAAATTCGCCCTTTACAGCATTACTGACCGAAAGCGAAATAATTCGATGGGAAACAAACCGGTTACCATGTCGCTAAATCAATGTTGCCAGTATTTGGTTTAGGTAGTCAGTGTTTAATTTGTCTTGCTAGTGTTTTGTTTCTCAAAATTATATTATTATCTACGTTTTGTAATGATAAAAACGTAACTGAAATAAGAGTAAATGTCACATTTTAATTAATATTAGTAATCGACTATTTTATTAAATTCCGATAACGTCGAAATAAAACGAGATATGTCAACAGTATCAGGTAAACGATACCCTGCTGTTACGTGCAGAATTTGATTACGTGCCAATTGCTCTCTGCTCTCCTATGATCGAAGACAGCGGTGTCGGTATACAATATAGCTGCATACGTTTAATAACAATTTAATTCAGTTTATTATAGCTATGGAAAGAAAGCTGTTGTAAAGGTCACGGCAAATCGTGAAATACGTGAAGCGGTGGGGCAGCACTGACCATCAAAAAATCCACCCCTGTTGATTGCAATCCAGCTGGGGTGACGCGCTACGGTGCAACGGCTCGGGGGAATTCGAAGAGACAATCTGCGTGTAAACGCGGTTGCGTGCCGGACCATAATTAGAAGTATAATCATTTCGAATTGTCATTACTCTTATTAGTAGTAAAACGGAGCAAAAGCGCGTATGTCGTCTCTTACCCCTGTGATTGATTTAAAGGCTTTAATAAATACTTGGAACGAGGACAAATATATTTATTATTAATTATTATTTGAACTCTATCGGTCCACTTTATGATGCTTGTAATAAATTTATGCTGTTCGGGGGGAAAATAAATAATTTATGGACACTTGGTTAATTATTAAATAGCCAGTTAAATGGAGTGAAGCATTTCATTATTGTAATAGGTAGGTAGTTCTGAATAAATGTAGTGGTATCTCCTACTTTCGATTAAATATTTAAAGGGTTGGTATTTTGAGGTATTGCGTAATGTTACTTATTTATTGTCTAATTACATAAGGAAAAATAATGAGTAACTGAACATAAATTTGGAGCCAAAAATACAAGAAAAAATGTAGGAACCTTCTTATGAACCCTTACCCTTAGGTACCCTTTTTATATAAGAAGAACGCACTTACATTCATCAACCGAATTAAAAAATCTCCTCCTTTTTTGAAGTCGATTAAAAACAAACAGAGAACACAACGCCGTTTGATTTTTTAAAATCGATCAATATTTAGAGAATTAGAAAAATGTTGCCACTTGACTTTGAGCCTGGCCCAAGCCCCCCACTCCTCCCGTTCTCCTGCTGCGTAGTAAAAACCCCTCCCTAGCTTCCCTCCTAATCATTCGATTTTGATCTAGTTGGGCTGAAATTAAAGGTCGCTAAAAAGCTGTCGACCGGTAAAACAATTATTTCTCCCACCTTCTTCCCTCATACGGGAAATACCGTTTGAAAAAACAGGCAAATCATTTTTTTGCGCGCTATAGACGTTTGTTTGTAGCAAAAAAACGATTGATTTTTGTTGATCGGTCAATATTCAGAGAATTTATGATGATTTTAAAAAAATATCGTTTTACCCCTCTCCACCCTATCACAAAAAAATGAGCCTCCAACTCCCCCCCTCCGAGCTTCAAAGGAACGTGCGTGTTTTGTCGTACTCTTCATTTTTTATTGTTAAGTCAAAATCCGCCGAGATAATGCATTAAACACGATTTTCCCATGCTTTTAATTGATCGTTTCCCCCTCCCCCCCATTGTCACGGTCTGTTATACTGGCATTGTTTATACTGTCTTCTTTTGTAACTGATGACGTGCAAAGATTTTTGTTTTGAATTCCCTATAAAACTTGGCTACTAACACTAGATCGCGGTACACCATTTAGGTAGACCTGCCTACCTAACAGGTAGGTTGACAACCAGGTATTAGGTAGGTACAGACTGTCAAAAAATAGCTCAAGTCGAGGAATAATATTTCAAGTCAAGATCAGAGATATAAAAAGCTCTTGTATTAATATACTTATTATACCTACCTACTAGAGTTGTACTCACATAGATATAGACATATATTTACCTAAAGTATATATATTTGTAAACAAATTGTAACAAAAAATATCTCGCTGCTAGGTACTTGACGTTAAATTATTTGTTAATACTTCACGATATCAGCTATAACATTACTCGAATTTTGTTATTTTATAAGTATGTATATACTCCCAGGTGTAGTTATACAGTTGTAAATTAAATACACAACGGTGAGTAACTGTTTAATATTATGTATTTGGTTTATAATTATTACCTACTATAGATATTTAACTAGTATGTTTAAAGGAAGTTCAAATTAGTGTTAAAATCGATATCAAAATCCATTCAGTCAATACGTAAATGCTTCAAAAAAATTCTACTTCATATTAGTGGTAGCCTACACCATCCTTTGATTTTGCGCTGCAGAGAATTGTAAAACCATAGGTATATAGTTAGTTCATCGATCAATACCAACCTTTGAATTTATTATTATATATTCCAGAACGATCAATTACGTGCGAATCAGTCTGAGGTTTGTGTATTTTAATTGTTTTTATTTATTTTTGATTATTTAAATTCTATCTGTGCAATGTGCATCGAGTTATCGCACGCCTGATCTGTAGATCGTCTAGGTTTACCCTTTGATTAAACTACATTGTCCTAAATCATTTTTGCGACTCCCACTTTTATTTAAACATTACCGTAGAATTATTCGCTAACTTTCAAATGCATCAGCAAGGTATGTTAGAAAAACAACGAGAAAGATCCGTTGCAATTGTTCTGTCATCGAGTGTCATACTTTTTGACTCGTTCGAGAATATAGCGACATCGTTTATTCATTATGCGTCATTAACCTCTTATTTGCATGAGCTATATCAGCAAAATCTACGAAGCACTTTCCCACAATTGAATATTTTAAATATCACAAACTATATTATATAATAAATTATCGGCCCTACCCAGTTTGTCAAGACTGTGGTTTTTTAATCAGGCGCAGCTTGTGATAAAATTCGATGATTTTATATCAATAAATAAGCAGTTGATTCAACAAAATATTTGTGTTATGTAGGTATAAGTACATATTTTCACACATCTTTGTTTGTATAGTGATATTAATTTTTTGTAAGTATGTATATACATAATCGGTATTTTTATGTATCAGTATCAAGGTAGGGTAGAAAATTGCCTTTTGCCCAATAACTTCACTGACTTTAGTAACAATTTTCTAAATATTTTATAATATTAATGATAATCATATAGAACATATATGGATAGTTATACATAACATAAACATAATAATATAAACAATCATATGGATAGTTTTCATTCGCTGGTTCCCTTAATATTCAACAGTTGTCAAGTATTCTAATAATTCTATAGTCTAATCGAATAAATTTTCAATGAGTGAATGAAAATATTAAAATGAAACGAATTTTCAACTAATAATGAATACCTAAACCCATAAAAAATAGGCTCTATAGTAAGTAAAGCTAAGCGTGGTTTGGACACACAAGCAATTTACACAAGGCGGTACAAGTAAATGTATTTGTTCACGCGCCAATAGTCTTGGCTTAATATGTGACCTCGATAAGAGGGGGCCGAGCGGTACCATCGCTCTTTACCCCTAATATCTATGTAGGCCAAGACCGCCTCGTAAGGGGTAGGCCGCGCGTTTCACGTGACCCTCCCCACAAATGTGATCAGTGTCACGTGAAGTTGCGCAGTCTCCCCCGTTCCTGGCTGATGGGCCCCACCGGCAGAGCTTTGCTCCTGGTGCTCTTGTCTTTCTTCGCAGGTGTGTATTACCCCCGGGGGTGTCGTGTCGGGTGTAAATGTAGTAAAAGTAAATAAATACAGGCGATAACAGACATGCCTGCAATGAATCACCTGTAGCGCCTAAACTATAAAACTTATGAGAAAAATGTATGGGACATTTCTTATAGCAAATTTCCTCTTCTTTAAAATTTAATTTTTTGCACTCAGATATACCGGAAGATAGATATTTTGAAAAAAAAAACGTTTTGGGCGCCATCTTGGGAATATGGCAGCGCGAGCCGCAAAGATACGAAGGGGTATATCTAGTATGTTAGTAGAGACACTAAAATCTATCGATTCCCAAAAAAATTAAAACTTCCTCACTTAATCGTACCAAAAACCGACTGACTACTGGGGGGGGGGCTATGTAATATTCTGGAAAACCGTGCACCGTACGTACAAATTGGCTACTTTTACTACTTTTTTCTATTACTTAGTACCTACATGCAATTAAAATAAAGATATTTTTTTTTATAAAAAAACTCAGTTGGCGTACAAAATCTAGACATAAAAGGTGTTGCATGCCTCAGTTTCTACTAAATGGATATTGTGAAAAATGCGTCGTATTGACAAAAAGATATTAAAGATAGAGCTATTGTAGGTAAATGATACCTTAGAATTAGGTCTGCTATGGATAAGTTCTGCTAGTATATACACGGACACCCTATATAAGAATGTGTATAATAAGTGGCATAAGTTCTGACAAAAATACCACAATTTTCTAAATAAATTCAGAAGTAAATATTAAACATAGTTTACATTGTGGTCTAACACAGTTTCCCTATACTTAATTTCACACTGTAATTTTTTTACCTACCTCATTAATTCGAAACTCTATTTATTCATCGCCTCCCGCGGCTTGAATGAATCAGAAGTGACATTATAATACCCCGTAGGGTTTCAACGGGACCCCTTAAACCGCTTGTGAAGTTTAATTTGTAACTTCTTTCTCGCGCTGTACGTGTTTTACATTTTCTTAACGAGGGCTCTAGACAGGATCCAAACCGAAATTAAAGGAATAAACCGACTCCTGCATTCACACCATAGCGGAGCCAGAGGTGTTAACATACATCATGTCGTAAGCTGGTATATTAATTTATACCACATAACGTGTTAGCTCAAAAACAAAATGATCGGCAGAATATGACTCAGCGACGATCATACTGAATATTGATAAAAACCGACCAGTCCGCATCAACTTCCGGCGAATTAGATGGATGGCAGCGTCTAAAAACTCCGTAACATTTCAAGCCTCAACCGTGTCCGAATACCGGTCAAAGGAATTCCGAAGAACGCAGTACGCCGTGAAAGTATGACATTCCCGACTCAAACAAATGAGCTGCGATTGTGCGAAATTAATTCCGCGCCGTACACGTGTTTCAGAGATAAATTTTAAGTTGCAACCTCGAAAACAGCTATACCAAATTTTATAATTATCGTATCGGAATCTAGACGAACAGGTTGCGGCTCGATCTCAGGGTGCTATGCTCCTGACGCGCCATTTGTTTTCGAAGAGCGAGAAGCAGGATCGCTGTCTGCACTCGCCACTTCACACCAAGCACAGCTAACTCCGATGAGACGTACAGTGGTCGTTTTTCTGGGTATATTTTACTCGGACGTCTTTGGAATATCAACAACCGTTGATAATATTATAAACTATAACAAGTTATGCCGTTTACCTTCCAGCTATATCGAGGATTGTAACAAATGCCCATTTCCTTGTGTGCAGAATTGTTTAACTGGTAATATTGATAATCATTAAATTATAGTTACAGCGCGTATTTATTCGTTCCTTGATGGTACCGGTAGGTACAGACACCTAAAGATTAGTAATGGCGATTACGGATGGTACTTGGTTGATTTGTTCATAAAACTGTTGATTATTGAATTGCCATAAGTATAATAAATATTCTATTTACTGGATACAATAGATCAGTACGTAGTGCAAGTGAATAATTAGTAGTTTTTATAAAAGCTATATCTATATACTAATAGGTAGTTGGAGAGCTACAATGCCTCTACGTTTATTGCGCCTTCCAGATTTTTTTGTTAAGAAAAATTATTTCGGCTCCTAATGATCGTAGAAAATTAAATTCATGAAAAAATACCAGGAATTGATTCCTGAACCTGCCATTTTCGCCAAATAAAAATTGAGAGATATTAAAAAAAAAACATTACAAAAATGATGCAATGTTTTCAAATTAATTTATTGAACTTACTGTCCCTTGAATATTGAATTTACTGACCCTTAAAATAAAAAAAAATCGTTACAACTGTTCAGCTGGATGATAGCCCATCTCTTCACGAATAAACCTCTTACTCGATGCTCTATCACCACCCCCCGAGAAGATATAGCGAGCTTAAGAGGGCATCTTTTTCTCGAACAATCGATATATCTCGATAAATAATCAATAATTTAAATTTTTTCAAAAAAGTTTTTTCTTAGCTAGCCATGAGCTGTATCTACGCCATAGTAACAAGTATGGGAACGTTATAGTTAATGTACAGCGTGGGCCATAAAAATTCGATTTTTAATATACAATTCGATTTTCAGAGAGAGAAAAAGAGATCAGCTGCCCTTGCCGCCTCGCGAACATCTTTGCGGTGTATTTTGAAGATAGACCTTAAATTGCACCCTTATAAGGTTCAATGAGTACAGAAATTGAAATCTAATGACGTGAATTTACGGTGTGTTTTTGTCGCAACAATTTTGCAGCATTTTCGAAGTTCTAATAACATTTTCTTTTCTGACGAAGCCCATTTTCATTTAAATGGGCATGCCAATAACCAAAATTGCCGGTATTGGGCCCCGGAAAATCCTAAATCGGAGCATCAAAAGCCTCTACATTCCCCAAAAGTCACAGTTTGGGCGGTCATTTCAGCCCTTGGAATAATTGGACCCTATTTTTTTGAAGATGCGCACAGCGCGGCAATAACCGTCAAATCTAACCGGTAGGTAAAAATGTTACGAATTTTTTTGTTATCAAGAGTGCAAGAATTTGAAGCCTACAACAACAGGACATGGTTTCAACAAGAAAGGCAAAGGCAACATGGTTTCAACAAGGCTGTCATAAATGAAATGTTTGCCGGTAAACTCATATCGCGTAGAAGGGATATTCCATGGCCTCCGAGGAGCTCTGACCTGACTCCCCTTGACTATATTCTCTGGGGATACTTAAAAAGTCGGGTTTATAGCAACAATCCAGCCACAATAGCCCAGTTGAAAGCTAATAATTGAACAGAAATGGTTGCTATTCCACCCGCAAAGTGCCAGAAAGTTTTTACAAATTTGAGGTTTAGATTTGAAGAGTGTTTGCTACGTGATGGTGCACACCTGGGTGATATTATTTTGAAGAAATGATTTTCACGGATGTCTACTTTAATCCCACCCGGTCATCTTTATCGCCCACCCTGTATATAAGTACGAAAAATATCGAAAATTATGATTTTTGCGTTTTGATAATTTTTTTTAATATCTAGAACTTTCTCATTTATCTTTTTTCGTTAGCAGCTATAGCTTTTTAGTTATTTACAAAAAAACGTTTTTTCCAACTGCGAATTTTTTAGGTTAAGTTTGGAATTCAGGCGCGATTTGAAAGAAATACTCATTTAATTTTTTTTCCCATACGCCCATATTTGTTTTATTGTGACAGAATGCTTGGACTAATAATACCCGACTCAGCGAAGAGTACACATTTTATATAACTAGTTTTCCATTCTATTATGTCCCGATAATGAATTATGGGGAGTCTGATTGATAAATATTAGTTACCGGAACAAGGTACATTTTACATAAGTGTAGTACAAAAAATGGTATGGTGTTGACAATTTAAACCCATACCTACTTTAAGAAAATACAGTGTGTAAAGCCCATGTGACAATTGCATATGAAGGGTATAATAAAATTAATGGAAATCGATTAACACATGTCAACTATAAATTAATAACGCGATAGATCTACTAAACTTCGGTGATTATTTCATCATTCCGCAACAATATTCTATATTAGATATTCTAAAGGGCCGATTTAAATTAAGTTTCTTCGTATACGAAACATTCCGACTTACGTAATTATGCAAAGAGTAACGACATAAGCGTGACCTGCAATCATTCCGGGGTCAGACTGAACGGCGATCAGCTGGCCAGCTGGTTTTGCCATTTTACATGCACGGATATCAATGCGGGGGGATGTTTGGGGCACTTTGACAAAATTCGTTTCCGTTAGTTATATGGATCTCGAGGATTCTGGTAGATAATAATCTGTAATAATTATTAATAACTTAATTTTTGGCTCTTTCTTTAATTGTTTGTTATAGCTTTGATTATAGATAGGTATATATACCTTAAATCATTTTAGACTTTTTAGAATAAAAAAAATGTCGGTTTAAAACTTTGGATGCAGTGGAATTCGCCCTCGGAGAAGATGAAGAAATCATATTCTTGTTCATTAATTAATCATGGGAAGTGTCCGCCATATTGGATTGTGTGTTTTTGTCATTCCTCATATATTCAATATTCTAAAAAAATATTTATTGCTAATAATAAGCAAAAAGTGTGAAAACATAGGAGTGTGACGTTTTTTCACCCGAGTAAACCTACGATTTTAAAAAATATGTAAATCATCTATAGTTGAAACTACAGTTGAAACGGATATCCGGAGACTATCCGGTATCCGGACTCAATTTAATATCCGGACAGATTCCGGATATTCAAAAACTGCGACACAATTCCCTAAAATCAACTTTAATACATTAATCTTTGTGTGGTAAATAATAATAAAATGGCTTATAATTATGACTGCTTTTATTTAAAGTAGAAAAAGTTACAAAAAGTCACAAAGAAAATAAAAGAACTTTCTAAAGAACTAAAATGTTTTAAAACATGTTCTGTTTTAATTGTTTTTTGTTTTTACGACGCAAATCATGCAGCAAGCAGCGAGTAAACAACTGATACTGATACCCGAAACCGCCCGAATCGATCGCGTTCGCTGGGCCTCGCCTGTGTTGGACGGATATCCGGCCGCCGGATATTCGGTTATCCGGCCTCGCAGCTCGTCGGACATCCGGTATCCGATATCCGGCCAAACAACTATCCGTTGCATCTCTAGTTGGAACATATATTTTGAAAAAAAAAATTCTTAAATTTTAGATGGACAAATTTTGTGCCTCTTGAGTGTATATCGTCAAAACGTACGCAAGATTTAGGAACATAGAAACATCTAATTTCATAAAGTTAGTCAACAATTCTGCCGAATGATACCATACACTTTTTTAGTTAATAGCATTGATGATGGTTCAATCTTACCATTGCCATTTTATGGCATTTCCAATGCTTTCGTGACGATTCCAGTATATCTGTTTATAGCGGTGCCGGCAAATACTCCACACAAGACCGAAATAATGTAATTCATGTGTGTAAATCCAGTCGTCGGCGCACAGTAGTGTAAACAAGCAATCGTTAATTACTGTAAATCGTCTGTGTACCCATTTTACGAGCGCTCGCATTAAAATTACGACTGTACGCCACTTTACGGACTGCAGGCCGGTCCCAATCAACTGCAAACAGTCGTTGCCGTATGCCACAAGCTGCCCATGTATTGCCTGTTCTTCGACCTGATAGATCTGTCTTAGCCAGCGTTTTCGCTATTAATGGCCAACAGAAAACACGCTCACTGAAATGCGTTTCTAATTATCCAGGCAGGCCGAAAACGGCTCTGTATTTTCAGCAGCAAAATGCCATACAACTTGTCAAGATACTTTTACAGTAGTAAGAACATATTTCGTTAATAATCTGCTTCTAGTAAAATATTCTACTGTCAAAGTTCTGGAACAAAAAATAAAGGGTAGAGACTCGGATAAAGGTAGACCTCAGGGGTCTTGCTTGGGATCCATGCCTTACATGTTATTTATACAACTGTCCAAAATATTTTCAAACGTAACGTTATACCTACTGTACGTCGATGACACCGCTGTAGTATCTGAAGATAGTGATGATGTCAGTACATCGAGTCACTGTATAAAATGTGAAGTACCTGCCTACTGAAGTAATTTTAATAAGCGTATAAATTCTGATCTCGTAGTTAAATATCATGATATGTATGTGAGATGGAGATATAATTTTCGGTGGTATAGTAATAGATGACAGGCGATTGGAATTCGCAGAGTAGAAAATTTTATTGCACCCATTGCTCTACTCCGAAAAATGTGCAATAGTTATTCTAGTACCCACTGTATTCTCAACTATATGTTTGATATAGAGCAAAAAATTGTGCGGCATTTTACAAATGAAACCCGTACCAATTACTACAGAAGCGATAAATCACATCACTATGCAATGCAAAAGGATATTTAGTGTAAAATTGTATACCGCCAAAATTTCTTGTGAATAGAACTAGGATCTCCAGTCCGCGTCTTACCATATCGGTCGCTATCCCTCTACAACTCATATAAATACCATTTCCCTTCTCGCTCACTTAGAAGACACCTTCATGAACAACCCGGCGATTTACTGGCTTTACTGCTCAGTGGCGTATCATCATGCGCAACCAAGGCGAAGCACTCTTCACAAAAACTCACATCAGAAATTCATATCACTATTCACTATCTGAAAATAAGTCACTTTCACTACTGTCTTCATTTATATTTATTATGACTGGTTTAAAGGGAGTATCCGGAGTATCCATCATAATATCGAGATCCCACAGTCTTGATTCCACTTTTTTCACATGGTCTATACATTTTATACAGTTAGCCGCATTTACTTCTTTGATTGCACCATTGAAAAGTTTTTTTCACATCAGCTAACTTAAATGTTATATTTTCTCTAGCAGCTTTCTCTTTTATTTGCACCCAAATCAGCTCAATTGGGTTCAGTTGGCAGTGATATGGAGGCAATCGAATTACCTCCATTCCTCTTTCCTTGGCCATTTCATCCACTACATACTTCTTGAAAGCTGGAAAGTGTGTCCTTGCCAGTGTCAACAATTCAGCTTTAAATAGTGAATCATCGTGTTCAATGTTTCTTTCTTCCAGTCAGTCTTTAATTTCCGCCATGCAGTTGTGGGCAGCGTTCTACGAGAATGATAATATTATTGTTTTTATTTTATTTCCCATATTAGGATAATTGCGTGCGCTACTAAGCACCGCATTCTATTAGTTTGCATATAAAACGAAAGCACTATAGCAAATTTATTTTATTCTACTTAAGCGACATTTCAGTATTTTTAATTTATTATTATATAAATTTGCTTTCTGTTATAACATTATTTTATGTATCATAAAATCTTTTCTATGCAAAGTTATAAAATTCCTAAAAAACTGTTTTATATATATTTTATAAACGTGTTTATCATTAAATTACTCGATATAATAGGTACAATAATAAATTATTTTATAACATTTTTAAGCCGTGTTATTATTTCTTCTTAATTTCGAAAAGGAAATTTGCATGCGTGGAAATTTGCGATTATAGATCAGGGAAAAGCAAACAACAGTGATACAACTAAATACCAACATTTCGAAGCATTTATTTTTTTATTGTCATAGACTCAATTCGTATTGCTCTGTGAGTCTTTGTAAGAGTAAGTTACGAAAAACAACCTCTATTATAATTACTTATTATTGTTAACAAAACATATAAAATATTTGGAACATAGATTAAAACTTATTGATAAGGACAAATACATATTAACATGTTACTATAGAAAATCTTTTAATGTGTATTTGTTCATAACAGTAAGTTTCGACCAGAAACCAGTCATTTTGCTATGAAGTCGAGACGTCCATCAACTAAAGCACCATACACATTTTAAGAACCGTTTAAATGTTTGGGGCAAAATGTCAATATTTGAAGAAAATGTCACACCTTTACTTTAAAACCCATAAGATGCTTTATTTTGACTCGTTACCATGGCAACCTGAAAAATTTCCGGAAATTTTTTCGAGCGGAGATGACAAACAAGTGGAAATTTTTTGACAGTTGAAAAGGTAAACATAATAATATATTATATGCTTTACACATTGCCATCTTATCTATTTTCTTTAAAACCACTAGATAATGTACTTGTTATTAATACGACATATCTAGGATATAATATTTTTATTTATTATTCTCTATAGTTGGGGTGTGAAATTTTCTTACCGATTATCACACGAGCGTAAATTATTCCTGTAATTTTTTTTTCTGGCACGAATATTTTAAGAAAATTATCCCTCTTCACTGCGTGAATCGGGATAATTTTAAAAATATTCGTGACCTTAAAAAAATTTCCCCTATTTAATAATGTAATAATTTAAGCCCCTGTGATATTATAAGTGAAAATTTGATTTTTTTCTTTCCAAATCATTATTTTTCATCTCGTAAAATTACGTAAAAATTAATGGAATACCTAAATAAAAATGTTTCTTTATGTCTTTTTACCGCCAAGTATCTAATAGCTATAATACTAGCGTACTATAGTTTTTATATAGTTATCGAGTAATTCAGCAGTTACGCACTTAGAAAATAAATAAACAGTTGGTAATAGATTTCCTGATGGTGAATGGGCAAACACATTAATTGTTCATGTATTTCTTAATCCTTTTTCTTTTGTATTTAAATAAAATAAACAAGTATGGACAACAATTAAGTAGAAATGCTGTTGCCACTGACGCAACGTGTTTTAAATATGTATGCTCCACACTTAATGAAGTTAGTTCCTTGTCAGATTACTCACACTTTCTACAATAAATTATATTAATATTTCATTTACGAAATTAAACTTATTATTGTTAACACGTTTTTGCGGCTGCTGTTATTCTGGAAATATTAGAAACTGTAATTTGCCGCAAAGAAGTTAATTATAGTACTTACATAAAATTATGACAAAATATTATATATACTTTTTTTTGCATTAAGGAGACCTATAAAATACATTGAACTAAAACAACAACCGCAAGTTTTTACTTTTTCTTAATTAATTTTAAGGAACTAAATTTAAAACTTCATGGCCAAATGAAAATTAATTTTAAAAGCAAGTGTTAAAAAATTAATTATATTTAATTATAAAAACTTATCGCAGGTGTATTATAGGAAACAGTTACACATCCTTTCTAAAGGCTGTCCAAATTGGCGTATTATTATACTAGGATTACAATGTTTAAGCTAATTTAACCGCGCTATAAGAAATACTATTACTACATTCAAATGTCTGTAGGTGCGTAATTATGCGGCAATAACATTTGTTTATTAAAAACAAAATTACAGCCCTCATTATTTCACCATTACCCGGACAAAAAGCGACGGTTAAACAATGTTCGTGTACTAATAATTCAATTATTCCCCGAAAATATCCAACGCAACACAAATTGTGGGTTCTAATTGCTTTTTTGTCATAATCAAAGAAACATTAATTGTTAATAGCCAAAAATGAACGGATTCCGTGTCCGATCAGATACCAGCAACAAATCTAAATTATCCGGGGAACAATAACTGACAAGACAAAGCCAATTTGATTTCATTTGCACTCTCACAAAAATAAATGACAATCTGGAAAAACAATCTAGATAGTATCGCCTTGTATGTATATGTAGATTGTTGTTTGGCGCGAACAGGCATTAGTCCGAATCACGAACGCGCTTATCTGATCGTCCCGATATTTCTTAGAGGGGAATCTTATAAGTTTTAGATACATTGGATTATACAATTAAATTTTAGATGTTTAGATAAACGTGCATTTTCGAATTAATCTTCAGACGCTTTTCGCGGCCGTCTTGGAAGTTTCTAAAAAAATTGTAAATTATGTTTTCCATGCCCCAAAATGCCTTTCACAAGATAGCATAGGTTTCATGAAGTTATACCTCGGTATCACTCGTCATAATTCGACTGTAATCTAATTCTAAAATTTCAGAACCTTATAGAACTGTATTTATCTATTTGGTTTCCTTCTATTATGGTACATGGCCGAAGCTCTGCCAAACGACACAGACGAGACGGTAGAAAGTTTTTTCAACGGGTATCGATTATGATTTTAATAGTTATATAGGTATATATTTATATATGATATAGGTAAGTGACATTTTATTTTGAGAGAAGGGTTATTTTGTGTCCCTTCCCCCGAGTCTCCCATCCCTTCGAACAAAAGAAAATAACTTTTAGCACATAGATATATCATACACTATTTTTTCTACAAACACCATTCAAATTAAATAGTCCAAAAAGTTTATTGTCTCTTTGTGATGTCAAAATAACAGCTTTTGACTAAATCTATATGAAAGTACACATATACGATACTAATTTTTAATTTTTTTGTTTGTCTGTCTATCCGTCTGTCTGTCTGCCTGCCTGTCAGCTTGTCTGTCTGCCCTGCCTGCCTTGCCTTTGTGTCTGTCTGTCTGTCTGTCTATCTGTCTGTCTGTCTGTCTGCCTGTATGTCTGCATATGTCTGTCTTTCTGTCTGTCTGTCTATCTGTATGTCTGTCTGTCTGTCTGCCTGTCTGTCAGACTGCCTGCCTGCCATGAGCCATGTTATAAGGAGTAACTTAGGCTACTTTTATTTTAGAAAAAGAATTAGGGTTCTGCGTAATAAATTAAAATCCATGCAATTGTGAACAAAATCCGATGCAAATAGGGAAGTATACATATAATAAACTCCAATATAAACGCTAATAAATAATTAATTAATTAACGTAAATCTCCCGTCTAATCTTCGAGTTATAATAACATAAACTAAAGTAGCAGTGTCCAGCACTGCGCGCGCCCCGCGCCCAACTCTTTGGCTCCACAGAGGAATGGTATTCAAAGTCATCGTTATTGTCGTCGTCGTCTGGTTGCTCGGACGTTTTTGATTGCACGACTCGTCTCCGGATCATGCCAACTTGGTTGGCGAAACGCGCGTCGAGCGTAGTAAAAGTGTTTTGGTGTACTTACCTATTTAATATATAAAGAAGAATTCGATATGAATACAAAAAATGCACCTGAAATCTGAAAAATCCTATTGATTTAAGTACCTAGGTATGATTCTTAGGTACCTAATCTGATTTAAACAAAAAATCAGATTAGTGAAAACATGGAATGTACGCTTATATTTAGGATTTTGTTTTTGTTTTTAGGTCAATTTCTAGATGCTTCTCGGATTCTATTTAATCCATATGGATCGGTCTGTCACGTGGCAGGTTCTTTTACATGTAGTTACCCAGGTGATGTTTTCTCTAACAAGCCGCCTCGTCGTTCCTCTTTCTATAAATATAGACCGCGTGCTGTAAACGTCACAGCTATATAAGAAATAAAAGAATTCATACATGCACATGAACCAATCAATACGCATACAGAACTGATAGAACACTGTCCTGTTCCTAGGTAATACTTTTATGTCTTTTGTCTGTAACCGTCTTTTTATATTTCTTATATTTAAGAGATGTACTGTACTTAAATATAAAATAGCAAGAAACAGCAATTCGAAGGTTAGTTAGGGCGGCATAAAGGGCTCGTTAAGGGGCATCGGTAACATTAAGAAATTATATAATGAACTTCCCTATCTAATTTCGTTCTAATTTGATTAATGTTCGATCGCATACCGTAATTTGTTAGACGCAACTAATGGCGTTATTAGTTACTTTAGGGGTCATAAATCACAATTATGCGAAAAAAATGGAGAGGCGAATTCTTTAATATTTATTTAAATGGATTAAGACATGCATACGCTGGAGTCTCACACGCAATAATTGCCGATCGAGATTTTTATCGCAATCGTGCTCAGGAATACGCGTACCTTACGGGTTTTATACACATTAATGCAGAACAGTAATTATAATATTTTATGTATTAGGCTCCGAACGCGAACGGTTCGGGATGGTAAGTTATTCCAGTAAGACGCCTTATTAATCGCCGCGTTGTCATTATTACTTCACAGTACATTTATAATTACTCATTTCTTGGTTTGTTGGGTGCCCGGGAGTTTAATAGCTCCAATAAAACAACCAAGACTAAATAAACTCGAACGGAATGGATCGTGTTAGAAGTGACGTCCAGTTACGTGCGTAAGTTTTCATTTACATTCCAGAGCTAATATTTACTGAGCCGCAATAAGCATAATGAATAACGTGAACGATAAACGTGAAGGATATTTTCAAAGTGTCAAAAAGTGCGGTTATTAATTATATATACATATATAATATATATATATATATATATATATATATATATATATATATATATATATATATATATATATATATATATATATATATATATATATATATATATATATATATATATATATATATATATATATATATATATATATATATATATATATATATATATATTAGGTTGTATTTTTATTATATTTTTTCGGTCCCATTGGCTAATGATTTAGCATTGGATCTAAAATAATTTCTCCCAAAAATTTTAGCTTCCTAGATCAAACCTGTGAACGGCGCTAACCGACTTTGTTTCCCATTTAGTTAACATGGGAAAATCTACGTTTTTACTCAAACATGAATAGCTGGTAGATTTTTTTTAAAAAAACATCTGAGCAGCATTTTATAGAGAATTAAATTTCCTACAAAAAATGTCCTTAGTAGGTACTAGATCCGCGAATTCGTTATTTTCAAAGATATACTCGTTTAATAATATTAATTTTAAGTAGTATATCTAAAAATTTTTGGACTGGCAATGGACAATGGATGGCGAAGGCAATCTCTTGTCTAAAAATGTTCATCTTCAGAAATCAACTCAATCTCACGTCAGAAGAAACTGAAGGATTGCGATATGTTAGAGCTTGATTTTATGCTCCATATGCAAAGCACCGTTTCATGATCTGAAATTTCTTCAGAATTTAATGAAATACAAAATAAAATCATCAAAAGATTTCAAAATCAGCCGCTTTTCCGAACATCTATGTATTTCCGATTATCTATGTACATCTAAAGTTTTGGCGAACATCTATGGTATTTATCTAAAGAACTCGCTTCTCTGTTCTCTTCTTTTTTTGATGAAGAAATACCAGTAGATGTAAAGAGGAAAATGGTTAAGTCGTTGAAAAAACGAACCGGTGCAACGAAAACTATGAAGAGATTGGAAATAGCAGAAACTGATTTTCAAACGCTCCGCAATAAAGATATCTGTTATTTTATTACGAAACGATCAATGACGCTATTCAGTCAATTTGATTTGATGCATAGCTTTCTTGATTTAGATCCTGAGTTATGGAAAGATGATGAGAATTATAATAATAATTTAGAAATATTAAAGGCTATGAAGGTCGTAAATGATGTCGCTGAGCGAGGAGTGCTGCTAATCGAATATTTTACTAATAGTTTAACAAAAAATGAAGAACAAACTAGATATTTGTTACAAGTAGTGAAAGACCATCGCCAAAAACATCCTACTTTTAATAAAAAAAGTTCGTTAAAAAAACATATTTTATTTCACAGAAAAATAATTGTTATTTTAGTGAAAGATAGATTTCTTAATTTTTTCCAATGAAAATTAAAAAATGCTGTAATTTATTTGTTGGCTTAATGTTTGGAAGCCATTTTACCCCACTACGGAAAAGCTACGGAAAAATGAAGACATTCATCTTGACTCAATGATTTGTAATACCCTTCTGTCCTCTAGCATGAAAAAAAATATAGTGTACTTGTACGTTGTAAAATAGATCTTTCCTTAAAATTAATTGAATGAAATCCGATTATTAAGAGAATGTTTAAACGAGCATATATTTGAAAATAATTAATTCACGGATTTAGTACTAAAGACCTTTCTTGTAGGAAATTTAATTCTCTATAAAATGCTGCCATCAGAAATTATTGTTAACAAATTTTCTACTAGCTATTCATGTTTGAGTAAAAACGTGGTTTTCCCATTCTAATTAAATTGGAAACAAATTCGGTTTGCGCCGTTCACAGGTTTGATCAAGGAAGCTGAAATTTTGAGAGAACATTTCATTTTTAATGATCTTTCTATACTCAAAGATGTACTGGTAATGATTAATATATTATATATTTGTTTTAATTAACGTTTTTAAAGCAAATATTGCGTAAAAATCTAAATAACCATGATTTTAGGTTACCTACTGATTTTCTGATTTTTTATAGACCAATTATTACAATATTTCTAGTGATTTATTTAACTAATGTGTAGACATATAATAGCATAAAATATCAGACTGCTCTCGTTCGTGTACGTACAGAAACATAGGCAATAGTTGGAAGCAGTTACCAGGCATTTCCATATGGAGCAAAGGCTCAAATGCTACGCCTAGCAGTTCTCATACACATATCACTTTCTAATGGGACAGGTGATAAATAAAGTAGCAACAAATGTGTCGGTCTCTCAGCCTCAGTCACGAGAGCGATCGGGATTTTTGCGTTCGCGGATTCAATTAAGGAATTATCAGCTCATGCATAATTACTCACGTACATCTTTTGAAACGCTCATTTGCCGCAGTATCCTTACACGCGGATTTCCATGCCGGCTGCAAGACGGGCGGTAGTTGGCTAATGACGGGTTGTCATAGCCTGCTAATCACACCGGATGGATCGGCGTTAGTCGACCATCAAATCTCTTCAGACGCCTCGAATTTAGTGGAACATCTGTATCAGTTGTAATTTACTGATTTTGTAACTCGAAATGCCTTGTTAACGAAGTATATTATATATGCATATATTAAGAAATTACAATAATAGAATAAGGTACTCATATAGTTTTTGTTCCAGGACCTTCAGGTTAGTCTTAAAGTTGCTGCCTTATCGCAGTAGATCACCGAAAAAGAAAAACTCTGGATAAATAGGGACCTATGACTACAGGACAGGTATCAAATAATAATAGCGATTCTATATAATTGAAATATAACGTAGACAAAAGACCTTTCGTATATTATGTACCTATAGACCATAAGTGATATTTTTGTCGTGGTTTAATATGTGCATCTTTTAAAATAAGGAAAGAAAATTACTTTACTTTCGGATAAAGGAAAAATATTTTAGAATATCAAAAGTTAAATTTAGTGCGTAGTACATACCTAAATGAAAATTATGAATTGTTTAAAAAGCACCAAAGTTGCAATTTAAAAAAAAACTATTTTTCATAGTTATTTTTAGTTTATTTGGATACCAAATGATTCCAGGTCCATTGACTTACCAAACACCATAGATATAAAAAAGTTGCAACAAAGATTTTTTCTCAGATTTCGAAAAGTGTTCATCACATACAGACATGTTTCCACATGCGTCATCATTTTACCATCTACGTCATAATATCATAATGTGATGGGTGATGTATCTAAAATCCTTTGTTTTTCTTTAGTCCTGGAAATCGGTTATACTTGACAATGCTGTTAAAAATGCGGTACCACGGCGGCAAATGCGGGATCGGCGGCTCGCTTTATCGACATAATGAGGCTTTTCTGCTCGGGTTTTTATGTCTCATATTTCGATGTTACAAACTACACCGTACCTTATAACATAGTCATGTTAAAATAACCACGTATGATAATAATTTAATTTGATTATATTAGTTATATGTACCCTATTCGTAGATATGCATCTGTTATTTGAATGTGGAAAACAGGAAAACTGATTATTAAATAAAAACAGTATTTTTCCGACATTTTTTTCTACTATTCTGATTAGCTTGGAACAGATATTTCTATTAGCAGTAAGTAATTAGAATCAAAATTAATATAGACATAAAGTTTAATGATTGTACTAAATATATTTTCTATACTTTAATCAGATTGCCAAAAAAAATCAGATTGTTGTAGATTGTCCTGTAATTCGCACTATAAACCGTTCATTGCTTTATTAAATAAAGTAAGAGCAATCGTTAGACAATGCAACAAATTGTTAGTAATAAATCTTGTCAGATGCCTTCTATTAAAGAGTTAATTGAAAATATCGTCAGAAGTATTTCTTAACAAAGTAAAATAATGAATTATATAAGAGTTACTAATAGTTTAATAATTGGAATTTTTGGGGCGTAACTACTTCACATATATATAATCTTTAATTATCATGCAGGTACTCGCAAAGAATTTATTTCATAATTCACAGAGTTGAAGAAATCTATTTGGAAAAACAATGGTTTCGATTATCCTTATACTTTCCCGAGAAATACGACAATGCTCGGGTTAAATAATACGGCATTTGAAATACCTGCTTCTGTTGATTTAAATAGATCAAATCGACACTGCACAAAATATAACACGTTGTAGTTATTTACTACATATATGTTCTGCACGACCATTTGATAACTCAATACTATATTTGAAAAGTGTTGTATGATGGAGCTATTATACAATAGTATTAAATAATAACACTGTTTTTCATTATACAACACTTGATTTATTAGCACTACATTTGGTTTATATATGCTGCAAGGCCAACGTACAGGAACAACATTCCGAATATTTGTATTGAGAAAAAAAAAGCAATGTGGCTATATGATCGCCGAATCTTGCCAATTGTTGGCATGTCGTTTTAAAATAGAATTATTTTTGACATGTCTCCCAAAAACGCGTTAGAAACTGAAACTGAACAACTTTTTCTATTATCGCCTCAATAGTAGGCTTTTGCGCTTTCAATTCTCAACGCAAAGTACGCCATTTCCGATGATGACATAATTGTCGCTTTAAAGCGGCAATAGTGTCAATTCCCGCTCGCTTCTTTATTATAAATTCCTTAGCAGGCGCTTGTCAGTCAAAAATGACACATGAGAAATGTAGCTAACAAAAAAAACTTATAAAAATCGGTTCATATATAAACATATGTCAAATACATACAAGAACAGACTGTATTAAGCGATTGTAGAAAAAATGTTGTATGTATTACGAGCACAAACTGCCATTGCCGCTTTTGAAAGAATACCTTAAATTTCTTTCGCAAGCGGTAATGCAGTACTTTGCGCTCTTAACACACAAATAACTATTTTCAATATAAAAGACGTACAGTCGCGGACAATTTATAGTAGGTATTCAACACTTTACGTCGCCTTAATATACTATGAGGGGATAAACATTAGGTACAAAATTGTGACAATATTTCGCAAAATTGAGATTTTCAAGGTATTTCGAGAAATTCTGGGCAATTTTAAGGATTTCGCGGATTGCGAGCGAGTTCTCAGGATTCGAGCGATTTTGAAGAATAGCGAGCGATTTCTCAGAGTATCGAGCAAGTTATAGCAACAAAATTTCCTATCGATTTTCAGAGATTTCAGATTCATCAGATAGGTTGGATTTTCCAGGTTACTGTTATAATTAAGGTTTTCTTTATTTTTGTTTTCACCTAGGTATACGAGACATTTTCCCTAAAATTATAAAAATTGTATAATCGCACTATCCAACTTCCGAGATAGCTATATAGATAGATAAAAAAATAGTTATTTTTAATAAGCTAATAACTCACATTGTTTTGTCAATATTAGAATTTAGCCCAATGGTAAAAGCACTATGGCCTCTTCGCCATTGATATCGAATAATTTTTTACGGCTTTTTCTTGTTGTGCAGGGACGCGACCTTTGTTGTGACTTTAGGGTCGTGCAAAAAAATCAGTTTTATCCCAAGGATGTAACAATTCAGAGTAACCCTAGAAAGTTTCCTTTCTAGTTCAGTTAAAAGTAGGCTTCGGGACGTTTTTGAAATTTTTTCAATGGATACGGATACTTCCATAGAAACTGTGGAAATGTAGTACTTGTAGCATATTTTTCTTTTAAAAAATGGTGCTCTTTCGATTCAATGCCAACATATTGTGCATAAAATTCAATAAGTTAAGCAACGTCATGAAAAATATTATCACCAGTGACGTGTAAAAAATTTGCCTCCAGATGAGGCGGAATTTTGCGTGATTTCGCGCGATTTATCGTGATTTCGCACGGTTTCGCAAGATTTGTGACAAGATTTCCACACGTGGTTACCCCCTCGATATGGGTATGGGTACTATGACAGAGTCGTCTAAAATCTGGACTAATGCAGATCATTTATTTAGTTTGTCCCCTTTATTTCGTCCGTTCTACGACTCTAAGTAGGAATTTCTCGTTCTGCACCCTCACCAGGCCTATGGCTGTGATACTGATACACTTCATAATATACGAACTTAATTCTAATCTAATTACGAATATAAAGATCTTTTCAAAGTGTCATTAGACTGACGTTAAAGATAGCAAACTGGCATTTGCTATATCGAGAACAATAGAATAAATTTTTAACAATAATTATCTCGAATTTGTAAGTTGTAAACAAATGGGTAACTTAGAAATAAACCAAACTACATGCGGCTATTAATGATGTGTCCAATTTGTTTTTGTAAAGGCTCAAATTAATTCGATTCGTTCTTGATCAGATGAATATTAAAATATTTAAATTCCTTAACGATGCTATGTATTATCTGTTATTGTAAGTTCTCGGAATGTAATGTGTCTAATATTAATTAATTAACGTAACGGTCTTTATAGATAATCAATAGAACAGGGCCGGCTGAAGGCTTATTTGAGTGATACTTCTTTGCACATTACATTATTAAATTATACATTATTTCATTATTTGATATCTCAGCTACAGTAAGTAGCTGAGAAGTAATCTTTAGTGTAAAGAATAATAATGGGACTCAGTTATTCCTTAGTGAGAAATAAGTGCAAGTAGAAATACTTAAAACATGTTTATTTGGGGAAGTAGGAAGCTTAATATATTTTTTTTAAATCTCATTTTAATTTTTCCTGTTAGAAAAATTTAATTGTTTAATTTATATTTAAACCATAACTGATTATATTAATAATAATTCTTTTACACTACACAAAAACAACTAAACCCGTCTATGACATTCTACAAACTAATGCCGACTAGTACTGAGAGCATTCGGGCGATAGTTTTAAACGCATTAGATAAGGACATATCACAAAGGTTCAAGTCTAGCTGGCAGAAAATTTTCATAGTACGGGTAGTAAACGTGAGAACTTACTGAGTTATTTACTTAAACTGAAATTTATAGATACACGAACTACATGTTATTACTTTTATTATTTATTAGTTTGACCGGTTTAAAAAATAAACGGGTTTTTACACAATTTTGCGTTGTTAAATTGCGAATTTTCGTATGAAAGTTGAACATGCCATTATATTTGCCCTATACATATTATAGTGGTGCATTAAATCCATTTCAAAACTAATGATACCTACGTTTCTTAATTGTACATTACCGCTGAAAAGAAGCCTTTGTGCAGTTAATAATAATACAGATATTGTTTATACAATTATGGCTTTGTTATTTCAGACCACTTCATTACAGATTGTTTCATCCTATTAAAACGGGTATTTTAAATATCTTTGTTATTTTTTATTAAGTTACGTCAACCTGTAAATAAAATTAATATTTAAAAATAAATATTTGTGTCTATACGTAATTTCCGAATTATATGTATTTGCCTACTTATTTGCTATAGATATATACCTACTTGATTATCAACAATATTTAGTGGATCTATAGAAATGGATTCAGATAAACACTTATGTATAAGTAGCGAATAAGTAGTTTACTTTACTTATCGGCGACTTAAGTAATCCTCCTGGGAATCTATGAGGTTTTACCCGCATACTTCTTGTAGGTAATTCTGTAAGATTTATTTTGTCTTGCTAGTGATTATAATAATATGACAATATTAACAATATAGCACGCCTACAGAATTGGTTTCGACATACATCTCGAATTTGTTTAGCATATACAATGTGTATTTAACACATGTTTATATTTAGGTACCGTGGGTTGGAATTTCGGTCCGGTTCGCGACTATATATTCAGGTTCCGGTACCTGAACCCAAACCAATTCCGTCACTTATTTTTTAAAATATCGCTGGCAATTTCATAATTTTTATTTTATATCAATATTAATTATAATATATTATTAACAATATTATTAATAATATTATTAATAATGGGACGTCCTCGTGCCCTTGCGCAGGGATGACCCACCACCACCACCCTTATTGCTAAAACAGAAATTAAATTAAGGTCTAGTTTTCATAAGAAATGATCTGGGGATTATAATTTTAAAACAATTTCAATTCAATAATCCAACGGGACTGTATGTAGTGTTACCTGCTTGATATCCACTCAAAACTTACAACAAAAATTTATTCCCAATGGGTGGACCATCGTCATTTACAGACACATCTACGTTTTTTAATAGTCCCTGATATTTAATTGGTACTGCTATATAACCAAGTAGCGTGATAACTTTTCCTACGCGTAAAAACGTTTTTTTTTTGTATTTTGAAGAACATAAATATTTAACCCGATTTAACCATTATGTTTTAAATTTTTCCGAAATAACAGTAACGCTAGCACATATATCTAGTTCAAACTGGAATAGAGTATTTTCAATTTCTATTTTAATTATTATTCTATTTGCAAGTGTAAATAGCAATAGTATATGATTCGACGAGCAATTATTGAACGATGACGTTTAACGTCATTAGCCAAAAGCGATCGCTCAATGTATTGACAAATTAATGGCGAGTTGAATACTTACTATAATTTTTTTATTCGCGACCGTTAAACTTTTTTCATCTAGGAGTTGTTTTTCAGTTCTTAATGCGTTTTTTGAAACTGTCAGAAAAAATGATTTCTATTTTAAAACGTCAATATCATCAGTTAACATACAGCCGGTAAAATATACGTAGACGGTCAAAAACCCTGATGAGCGTGACATCTCAAAAATTGAGTTAATACCTACCTTGATGAGCAATATACAGTCGCTGTTATGGTCGCACATTTTTCAAATGTAGACATGCTAGTTGATTGCAAGGAGTCCTTTTGCAATCAACCATCAACCAATGACAGGTTTATTGTTATTATAACTTACACCATCTTATCTCTTGTCACCATATTATCAAAACTGCCATAACATCATAAATACTCTTGCTTATAGTTTTTTACTCGTTTTAGACTAAATAGTATTATTATATTTGAATTTGAACATCCGACAAATTGTTCAGTCGCCATCTGTTGACGAGTAGATTTTGATCCCAATGGAAGGCGTTTGCCAAATTTGTAGGGTGTTTAATTCAAATATAATAACACTATTTAGTCTTAAGCTAGTACAAAGCTAGGAATAATAGTAGGTATGATGATATGACATAGTTTTTCTTGCGATAATATACGAATATTTCACAAAATATTGAAAAATCCGCCTTTCCGTTGTTGTCAACATCGGATTCTTAAAAGTCCTCCTCTTATAACGTCCACTCAGGGCATATGATCTTTGGACCAAATAATGAATTACCCCACGGACTTGGGGAGAGATTTTTCTCAACTCCCCTCTGTGAGTATATGTGAGTCACAGGGAATGGTGACTAAGTATTACAAAAGAAATTAAAATTTTTATTTTAAAATTTATTTCCAAGATCAAAAATAAAAAATTTCTACTTTTTAGTTTTAGAGCACCAAAAATATATAGGGGTTAGCATTTAAAAAAGTAATCTTTTTGACATATGTACTTATACAAAAAAACGACGTTTTATTGTTTTTTTCATCGCCACAATTTTGATCATGGTTAAAAATGCATGCTACGAGTTCGCTAAACCAATATCGCTGAAGTAATAACTGAGAGGGCAATAGTGCAGACTTAGTTTAGAACTGTTTAGAGTATGTAACGATGCCATCGTTACAAAGTACCTTCCTTTACAAAGGGACGTATAATACCAAGTGGCCAACTAAGAATTACACCGGCTGTATCTCAGAAGCTACTTATCGTAAAACTTGGGGAAAAAATACTAATAAGTAAATCGACCAAGAGAAATCGCTGACAATTATTTTAAAATTCTGAAAATGGCCGCTAGAGGGCGCAATTGTTATGACCAATCAGAAAACGGCATTTTTCTCAAAAATATGCACCCGAAAATGTATTTTAAATATTGCTGTCGTAATCACTGGAAAATTTGTAATGCTTTTTGGTATAAAATATTTCGCTCTATCTCATAAAATACAGCGGTGGGGGAGGGATGAACTTGCTTTTCTTAATATAAGGAAAACTCTGGTTTGGGTTAACGGGATTAAACAAACTGGGGTTCGTTTGAAAGAGCTTTTCTTTCTTTCTTCCTTAACCATCTGCAAAATAAACTTTGTCTCAATATATTTTGCGGTGGTAGCTAGAGAGATGTTTGACATCGTAACAATTATTGCGTTTGCATAAAAAATTTAATATATTTTTTCACATATTTAAATAGGGCACAAGTCAGGCTGCCGCCTGGGCCTATAATAGTCTAATTAAAAATTATATTAGTAGGCTACGAACTACGAAACAAAAATAGGTAGAGTTACTTCAAAATATTAAAACGTTTTAGGTCCATGTTAATGTAATTTAGTTGTGATTTATCGGTTCTGCCTCCTGGAATTCGACAACAAATGCTATTTCAGCATGATGGTTGTCTAGCTCATTTCGCTGTGAATGTGCGGGACTTCTTGGATTATGTCCATGGCTGCCTAGGTCGCTGGATTTAACATTCATGGACTTTTATTTATGGGGTCGCGTAAAAGGTATAGTTTTTGCAACCCGACCTACTACAAGGGATAATATGATAGCACGAATAAGGGACTGTTTACAAAATATTTCATTGGTAGAAGTAGAGACTGCATCAGTTGGTTCCACACAGGAAAGAACGCTAAAGTGCATAGAAAATGACGGACGACAGTTTGAACATTTAGGACATCATTGATTAAATTGGGGTAATTCCATATATCCGGTTCTATAATTTTTTTTATCGTTTTAACATTACAGATCCCGGGTATATAATAGCATATAGCACTTTATTTGTTCTCATAATGTCTCCTGCTAGAGAGAAGATATAAAGTTGCGGTTTTGCGGTGACTTTTTGGAAATTTTAGGCTCTATTTAACTATGTAAAAAGAGATATAGCCTATTATTTAAAATTTTTTATGCGAACGCACAATAACTGTTACGATGTCAAACAGCGCCCTCTAGCTACCACGGCAAAATCTATTGGGATAAAGTTTATATTGTAAATTATTAAGGAAGAACAGCTCTTTTAAACGACCACCAGTTTGCTTAATTAATTCCGTTAACCCAAACCAAAGTTATCGTTATTTTAAGAAAAGCAAGTGTAACCTTCCCCCCACCACTTTATTTTATGAGATAGAGCAAAATACGTTACACCAAAGAGCATTACAAATTTTCAAATAATTACAATAGGAATCTTTAAAACACCTCTTCATGTGTATATTTTTTGAGAAAAAGCCCATTTTCTGATTGGCCATATCAATTGCGCCCTCTAGCGGTCATTTTTCGAATTTAAAAATATTTCTAGCGATTTCTCTTGGCCGAGTTACTCATTAGTATTTTTTTCCAAAAGTTATACGATAAGTAGTTTCTAAGATACAGCCGGCCCGCCCATTCCTTATGAGTCCATTCTTAGTTGCATGGCCAATTTTTGAAAATATATTTAAAAGAATATTATAGAATATTTAAAAGAAAATATATTTACAGAAAATACCCATACCTACGTTGTTTGTTAACGCGTTTTTCAGTATATCAGTGTTGTGCAGTAACTTTCCCCTTCATGAAGTGAGTTTTACTTTCTTTTTTCCATACTGCAAAGAATGTAACGCCAGTTCATAAATGTTTACGACAATTTTATAGTTTTCGGTATCGGCACACATCAAGGGCTTTTTACAGATCGAACAAACTATTTCTATTCTAGTATATTCCTTTTTAAATTTCATCAAGTGAAACACTTGCTATACCATACGCACAAATTGCAATAGATTAAATAACTTGTAGGACTCATGGACAGTGGCGGCCCGTGAGATTCGCAAAAAAAGTGAGTAAGTCTCGACTCTAGTACTATCATAAGCAATTTACTGTTTGCTATTTTATTAAAAACAATTTATATTATTTAACATTGTATATTACACTCACCTGTTTTTAAAATTAATATCCTGAGAACCTGAGAATTTTACTTTCGACTGGGTTGATTTAATCGTGTATAGTATTATTTTCTTCGTCAATTATTGTCAATCCTCCAGTATTTTGTTTGTAGCCATTCATCAATGGCAAAAATACGGCAAATTTAAAACTACAACAGCTTCTTTTTAATTATTTTTTTATTTAGGTGACCTGCTAGTCATAATAAAGTTCGAGACATATTAAAACCCCTATATTAAAAGCCTATATTAAAAAAAACGGTAAATTATTTTCTCTTTGCATTAATTAACAGCTTAAAAACGGCCATTGTTTATGCCATTCCGACACAACTTTATTAACATACCAAATGGTAGTTTAGCTCGCGTTTAGTTATGGTTGTGCATAGAATCTTGCTTGTCGATGGACTCACGAATCAATCGTCCCGTTTCGTCCAGGGAAACCTGGTGGAGGACGTATAACAATTCTTCTAGTGCGTGTTTTATGCAGGCGGATTTTTAGGGGCCCTATTTTTATGTCCTAACATCTAGGGATTCTAAGGCATTTTTAATGGTTGTTATTTAGATGTTTAATGATTTTAGTAAAGAAATGATAAATGATTTTAAGTTTACAGTTTCTGTGGGCGGAATCCTTTAAAAAAAGACACTTCACAAAATTTCAGGTGGTGCGAGAGTCCTCCCGCACGGACCGCCCCTGCTTGTGGAATGTTAATTGACATAACATTTTTACCGACCATACTCCAAATTGTGACGAGCAGAAATTATAGTAAATCACAAATCATCTCAGTTGATTTGCCAATGATAAATGACGCAGTACGAAGAACGACACCTCGACCAACCCATGGTGAACCGCCGGACAATTCTACCTGTGTGTGCTTTACGCACCAGCACCGAACAGCCGACAAGTATTTCTTGTTTTCTACGGTGATTTTGTTTGCTATCGACTTGATTTATTAATGTTGATTTATTTACGTCGAGGCAGGTGGGCAGCTGATTTTCATTTGTTTTTCATTATCAAGACCTCTCGAGGCTTGGAGGTAAATCATTCCTTCAAATAGTCCGTATTAAACATGCATGTTAACATTTTAACTAGGCATCACTTTAAAAAAATCGTTTTGGGATCACAAATCTGTGGCCGGATCAGTTGAAGCTATTAACAAATAAAATCGGTGGTTCAGTTTATAAAAGTTAATATCAACCTTTATTTTTATAATTATTTCACTCACAGTAGGTGACATCGAGTGAATAGTGCTTCTGTCAGAAAGTGACTTTGCGATGTTGAGGATTTTTTTAGACCGCAACCGATGCCAGCGGTTGACTAACCACATAAACAAAATTTCAATAGTATATGCACAGCAATTAATTAGGTATGTCTTGAAATATTTTTCTTCTATGTAAGATGTGAACTTTAAAAAAAATGATAATCGAGTGTAAACTTAAATATTATTTTTTACCTAAATATTTTTTTATCCTACATATTTATGTGACATCGAGAGCATCATAATCATTTGAGTTTACAATGGTTGCTTAGATGTTTCTGAATCCTAATAAAACAGTTTGCTTTTTAAAATCAACATTGAAAACTTTAAAAAACTGGGTGTGTATGACCACACGATAGAAGTGTAAACTTCTAATTTTCGAATTTTGAAATATATACTGTAACCGTCGCACCGCACCCGTTAATACACGTTGACCGTACACGCCCGTGGCACAGATGCTTCAGGCAACCGGCGCTAGATGCGGCCTCACTGTATGTCGCTCCAAAATACCTACTCATAGTTAGCAAGTCCTGCGACGCACCATCATTTCGGCAGTCGATTCCATTAAATCCAAATCAATTCAATTCGATACAGAGAGGAAAACAATTGGACGGTATCCCGACCAGATGGAACCTCCTGATATATTGTTTTCTGATTCTGACTGTATTGTATTTTCTTTTGCTTACTTAGGAAACAATAAATATATATTCCTCCCTTAAGAAGTATTATTATTTTAAATAAAAGCGCTGAGCGCGCCTAAAGAAGTTTTCCCTCCAAAATACTCAAAAATACTCTTATAATACCTATATATTTACATTTATGTTATATAATGGATTAGTTCGGTGAATCAACAACAGTTTTTGCTAAAGTGTCAAGTGTAAAAACATAAGACGAATTTTCGAGTTCGGATTGGTATAAAATAATGTAATATCGAAATTCGTTCAAAATATAAAATAGGTAGGTACTTATCTGTGTTATCTGACAGTTGCTTCAAATATTATCTACAGCCAGTGGCTAAGGTATCATATCTGCCGAGAAAATGAGAATACATTAGCCGAAGTCTGCTTTGTAATGCTATGAAAATCTGTCTGCTGGCAACTAATATTACTCTGTAAGTCTCCAACTGACCTTAAAATTTGATTTTGACATTTGTGATTCTTAAGCATAGGTAAAAAAATACATAGATCAGTCATCTGAAAATTACTATTGCATGCTAAATAATTCACGAAATTAATCAATGGCATCGTAAATTCAAAAATATACAGTGTAAGCCAAATTTTATAGTGAGACCCTGCGTTAGTTGCCCCATACGACGAGCCGCCACTGGAAAAAATAGGTTATTCAGTTTGTTTTATCTGGATGTTATTAGTTTTAAATATAATTAATATCCTCTTCATAGTTCTTCTAAGACGTTCCGGAAGCAAAAATGGAACCCAGTTTTATATTCTTAAATAGATATATGCATACTAATAATTTATACTATTACATGCTATATACTAAGACCTGTTTTGTTGCGGATTGTCTCACACCAGACCTGAGCCCTGCAGCACTCATGTCAGAGAGGTATATAAAGGAATTCTCAGATTCCCATCATCGTTTTATAGTATGACCGGTCCGGCCGTTGTGCAACAATAGAGTAAGGAAGGGCATATCATGAATGGTCAGCCGTTGAATGGGGGTAGTAAACCACTAGAGCGGCGGTCAGCGAGGGGAGATTTATCCGCCACGGCCGGCTACCGAGACGGGGCGCGACCTAAAATAACAAACCAGGTGCCCTTAGGTTTGGGTCAACAACATATCAGTAGGGTTTTGCTAAAAGATAGGTGACAGCCGCAGAAATTTTTGCGGGGATATTGAAAGAAGCAAATTGTATACTTTATTATTACAATATTGTAAGTCAGTAGATTATTCGTTTTATAAATCCATGTATGTAAATTCTTAATAAACCTATTTTATATATCGCGTTATAGAAGTAACGGTCATATCCGTTACTTCTATAACGTCATCGATTTTTTTTAAATGGCAACAATATATTTTTCCGCACATTTTTATAGATGAGCTGATTTATTTTCTAGAAACAACCGTAAACGAATTAATAAAAAAATAATGATCTCTACGGGTACCTATAAAATAATAAATCATGGTAGAGTTTAAAAAAACATACATAAAAATTATAATGAAATTACTCTTTCTAACGAGTTATGTATATAACTAATAAAGCATTTTGGTATCAAAACGCTTTAAAATCACATGCTAATATCAGTTAATAACAATAACAGGTAGACTTACTTACTTATCGAATGCAACAATTCGTGACTGATGTATTAGATTCGCATCTGATGTCATTTACATTGATCTCTATCCTCTATAATATTAAATCATTCTATTTAAAATTAATTTTTCCAGCTACTGCTAAATATTATAGGTATTATTAATTTTATGATTTACTCCACTTCGTGTATACCTACATTTAACAAAGTAGTGGACACGATTTTTTTCTGAAAATATATGGGGTGTTTGTTCCGGTACATTTTAGGAGAATCCATCATCGTGTCCACTATTTTTAAAGGGTTTTATTTAGCTTGACTTCTTATATTGATTTGTTTCAAATCTGGCAACAGCGATCTACATATAGCTAGAGACTTGAAATTTGGTAGGTGTATAGTGTATAGTAGGCTAGTCATATAGTACATTGAAATCGCAAACTAACGGCTAGTTCTGATTTTTTAATATGTTGTTAGGACCACTATACCAGTAGTGTATATCCAAGTTTGCAGCTTCGAAAGACTTGTGCTAACTTCATAGCACTCGAAAATGTTCGCACTTTTTTTCTTTTTTTTTCACTATATCTTCTGAAATATGCGTTTTTATAATTACGTATTTTAAAGTAGATTAAATTTGCTACAATTTGAGACCAGAACCAGCGCTATAGGTACAATATTTACCAAGATACAGTCCTCCAAAAATTGGCATTTTTTTCCCAAAAAAGTGAAATTTTAAGATTTGGCGAACTTTCGTCCCCGAAAAATTTTCCGGGTAGTATCACAAGGGAAGATATAGCAAATGTAGTTTGCTTTAATGTAAGCACAGACGACGTCCATAGGCGTGCAATTTTTTCCCAAAAAGTGAAACCCATATACCTACCGAGTGGTCCCAAAAAACCGGATTTTTCGTTAATTTTTAACCGATTTTAATTGTTGAAAAACTGAATTATAACTAAAAGATCATAATAAGGTAATAGAATCATATTTTAATTTTTATAATATTGTAGGTGGTGTAAAAAAACTGTGTTTTTTTGTAATTCGCTGAAAATTTTTTTGTTAATAAATAATAGAAAATAGTAAAAAAGTATAATAACATAAGACATTTGTGAATATTTTAAGACATCAAACATTAAAATCGACGGGTAGGTTTATACTCCATAACATAAAACCATTTACTTAAAATGGTCTTAGAATATTCACAAATATTTACTTTATGATACCGTTTTAATATTTTCGTTATTTTATCAACCAAAAATTTTCAGCGAATCACAAAGGAACGCTAAGTTTGGTGATTAGCGCCACCTACAATATTATAAAAAAATTAAATACGATTATATTACCTTATAACTTGATCTTTCAGTTATAATTTAGTTTGTCAATAATTAAAATCGGTTAAAAATTAAGGAAACAAAAAATTCTGTTTTTTTTATCCACAAGAAAATATGTTTAGCCTATTAATAATACATTTGCAATGTTATTCAATATTTTTGTTTATTGATATATTATGTATATCATATACATATATGATATACAGTGACATACAGTGGCGGCTCGTGGGTATTTTCAGAGGGTGGGCACAAAAAATAAATTAAAAGCTCGGAATCATAACTCCGCAGATATGAAATAAAGTAAATTTGCAGTGCGTGAACAAATTACAATAACTTGTTATTTGTGTGACTGTACCGTGTTGCAGGTTATATGTATAAAATCTGTATGTGTTTCGCATTATAGTAAAATTTGTCTAAGCAGATATGAAATAAAGTAAATTTGCAGTGCGTGAGGAAATTAAAATAACTTATTATTTGTGTGACTGCACAAGGTTTGTGTCCTAATTATTTTGTAGTCTTTCGTACAAGTGATGATTTAAAAAAAAACCGTTTGTTAAAAGTTTTTACCTATTTTTATTTTGAATGAGTTGAATCGGCAGATGAAAATTGATATCAGGGAAAAACTGCAAAAACTAATCGAGATCTAATTAATTGTTGGAACGTTTTTATTAAATTTTTAATAAATCATGTAATATGTACTTAGGTACTTCTTTTTGAACAATGTTCTGCAGCATTATAAAAAATTAAAAATAATTGCATAATTTTGAAACATTCAATTAGTGTAAACAACAGCCGATAAGAATTTATATCAAAATTAGTTTTGTTTGATTAATTATTAAAAAAATATAAGAGGAAAACCTGATTATATGTCCGTGGAGAAAACATAATCGGCACTAAATATTTTGGGAGCTGGTGTGTGTATATATAGCATGTAGGTATCTAAATGTTCCCGTCATCATGATATTAATAAAAATTAATAAACCGACTACCCGTGACTTCTAGAACCTTACACTCATTATTTTATATTGTGTTCTATAATATCATTAATTTGAGATGATTTGATCTTCAGGTAGATTATATTAAATATAAAGATAAATAAACTTTGTTTAGATATGAGGCTTAGTTTTAATAACGGGATCCCTTCACAACATAAAAAATAGAAATATTTAAGCAAGAGTGATCAAATACTCGTACTGTCAAAACAAATCAAAAAATTATAACATGGTTAATATGAATTGAATAGATTTCGAGATCGAAGATCCAAACGAGATTTCTAGTTAAGTACAATTTACGGAAATGTTAAAATATGAAAAATATAATTACTTACTTACTTGTTTGTCGTTATCAACTTCGTCTTGTTTCCAATGTAATTTTTACACTTATTAAACTACTAATGACTGGTATCAGTATTATATAAAAAATCTGATAAAATAAAAACAAAACATGTATAAAAACTCCAATTGAAGAAGCTATTATTTAAAAAGTTTATCCCAACAAATAGACATAAAACTATACAGTCAATATTTTTTTATGAAATATCCTAGCGAGCTTTACCCCAGCCGTTTTTATGAAATATCCCAGTCAGTATATAAGGTATATTTTTCAGTTGTGTTTTTCTATGATCTGTCAGAAAGAGAACGAATATGGGGATTTCGGTTATCTAAATTTTATCGTATACCTACTGTAGTTTTCTTGAATTCGTTTTTTTAACGTTAGTTTTGAGTTATATTTATGAAAATTACCGATATATGGCAAAATGTGCGTCGTTAAAAAACAAAATTGACCTATCCTAGCGTTTTTGTCAAACTACGTAAAATGTATACGAAGTTCACTGACCGGAAAAACGGCGAAGGCTACCCTAGTCATGGGCGTAAGCATTTTTTTAGGTGGTGGGAAAGTAGAAGTAGAAGTTCTACCACTCGTCACTATTTTTACTTTATTATCACTATAACTCACCACTATCACTACACTATTGTTAACAAAACTTAGAAAATCATTTCCTAAATGTAATAAATGTCTAAATTTTCCTTCCAAAGATGATTCATCCTCCAAGAAACTATTTCATATATTTCTATGAATTACTTATTCTGTCTACTTTTCCATACGTTAAATTTATGTCTTTCTAAATTTTACTACTAACTATAGCCTTGCACATTTTAGGTATATCAGTTTCTTTTATATAGTCAATTTTTATATATAGTCAATAGTCAACTTTTATATAGTATTGTGGAATTTGATATTTGAATTGAATATTGAGAAATTTGAGAATTACATGTGACAACAGCGATAGTTCCTTTAGTTCCGGCGGTCAGTGAACTTCGTATAAATTTTATACAGACTTAAACGGATAAATTTTTATCGAATTAGTTCCATACTTTGTACTCACCCTGTATACTAATATATCCATGTAGCGTGCTTATAGGAGTACATAGCATTATTAAATATAAGTATCTATTAATATTTTCATGTGGCGTGCTTATACATTTTCGTTGTAATTTAATTTATGGAAATATTGTGAGACAACTATCAACACTAAATGTGTCACACCACCGTCCAGTGCAGTAGAGTGCATGGGTGCTCGTTGATGCTTGAAATAGTTTTAGAGAGCATAGGCGTGATCGATTTCTGTTGTGCTACAGATTATTACTTATTTTTATTATAGTGCTTTCGTTTGATATGCAAACTAATGTAATGCGGTGCTCAGTGGCGCGCGTAATAATTATCCTAATATAGGAAATAAAATAAAAAACAATAAAATGTTAACTCAATTTAATTTATAATATATCAAAAACAAATTGCAAATGGACGCGAACTACAAGTGTTTTTGTTTTTATTTTTTCCGAGCGAACGTTTCATCTGATGGTATCGCCTGAAAGACATCTATAGGGTGGTGGCGCACGCATATAGGTATAATTTCGCGCGTTGTATTAACGGATATTTTTTGTTATTGTCCCAGTGGCAATTGTAGGTGTTCGAAGAGTTATTGTGTCCTTGACCGTAGGTGTTTACAACACGATAGGTAGATAGGTAGGTGTTAACAACGTGACGTGTACGTGAAGTGTAAAAGGCGTGCTCGAGTGTTTTTATAATAATTGTGTCTAGTTGTAAAATCATTGGCTATAGTTAATATTTTATTGTTTTATTATAGTATTATAATAGTATTTATAGAATATAGTGTATAGTGTTTATAGGTTATAGTGGTTTTATACAGAGTAATGCAATGGAAGAACTAGGCACATCAAGGAGTAAAAAAGCAAAGCCTCGAAAAAAATCTCACTTCAAAACTAAATAATTTTTTGGCTTAGCACATATTTGAAGATTTGCACATATATATGAATATGACATAATAAGACATTTTTGAAGTCACTTCACCATGGTTGCGCGTGATGATACGCCACTGAGCAGTAAATAGTCTGCTTGTTCATGCAGGGGTCTGCTAAGTGAGCGAGAAGGGAAATGGGATTTATATGAGTTGAAGAGGGATAGCGACCGATATGGTAAGCCGCGGACTGGATACCTTAATTCTATTCACAAGAAATGGTGGCAGTATACAATTTTACACTAAATATACTTTTATGTTGCATAGTTATGTGATTTACCGGTTCTGTAGTAATTGGTACGGGATTTCTTTGTAAAATGCCGCACAATTTTTTGCTCTAGTTTGTATATCAAACGAAAACACTAGCTTTGTATAAAGTGATGTTACCTACGTTATAAACTCTACTAATAAAGAGACGTGTGTTTTACCTTACCTGTGTGTTATTTAAGTTAGTACAGCCCTGACTTTTACCCCAGTATGGCGTCGCCAAGGTAAAATTTTCATTTTTATTAAATACACGAGCCTCTATACATACATATACTGCTGATTGTTTTCTATGCTGTGGCAAAGTTTACAAGCACGCAAATTATACTACCAACAAACACCACCATTACAGTTGATTTAAACCTCCAATCGACGCTATTACTTTATAGGATGGTATGATTTGAACTTGATTTACGGAATATTTATTTCGTACGAAAACTATTAGCTGGATAACTGTTCGATGAATACGTCATCTTTTTTTATAAAATAAAATAAAGTAACATGTTGTGTATACCTAATGCATGAATGAATTATTAATACCTGTGTTGACAGCGTGGTATTATTAAATCAGTTCGTGTACCCATAGTTATAAAGGTGTACGAATAATAATTTACCTCAAACGCGTCAGGTGTTAGTGACAGTATTCAACCATGTTAATTTTGTTGTTGTTAATGTTATTACGATACTTTAGAACTGTTACAAAAAAAAACGTATTTATGGAAGTTTCCAAATCCATGATACACATGTCGATGTAACTAATAATTTCCAACAAAAATAATTTTAGGGATAATGAAGGCTTTCGCGATAACTTTAATACGCGATGGTTTCTCGGATATTGTCGCATTGCAATATTATTCTACAGTTGATATGCGGGAGGACCCACCACCACCCACCGCAGCAGGCGGCACCGCATGCCTGAAACATAAATTAAAATGACGTTTCGCCGGATATGCTTCCTTAAAAAAATATTTCGCAAGTAAGGATGTGCCTTTACTTGGGAATCATTTCCGTCGAAGTCCTCTGCATATACCGCGAAACGTCATTTTAACGTGGGGATGGTGGTAGGCCATCCCCTGTGCAAACACGGTGCCATCTCAACAAGAAAACAGTTTGTCAAACTCAAAAAAGCTCTTGATTAATTTTCCATTAATTATGGTAACAATATCCATTGTTCTGGTTCGTGTTGCGTCACTAGAGCACAGGAGTGTTGTTTAAAATGTATTTCATAGACAAATTAATGCTTGAAAAAACTGTTAATTAATCTGTAGCTTTTTACGGCTTCACTTATTATTTAATATTGTTTTTAGGCGTGTTCTGTTTCTTGCTGTCTTCATTCAAGGTTGGTTAATTTATTGAAGAGTTTTTATAATTATAATACCTAGTCAATATACTTATGTCTATGATAATATATGGTTCATAAAAGTAGGAGGTTGGGAAAACTTATAATGGTATGATACATGTACGTACATACAACAGTAATTTCTCTATTAATATTACATTATGTGGAACAAGTAGGTACGAGGGGATAATAATTTTAATCGAGGGACATAGATATACACGTGAAAACTTAATTTAATACTTAATTATTTTTTAACAATCCCTGGGCGATGACTAGCAGTCGGTATATTGTGACAATTGAATATGCGAAAAAACTGCAGGAGCTATTAATAATAGTTTAATAATTAAGATATACGAATAGGTTGTCAAATTCCATGAAGTCCATCCGGTTTTTCTTTGTACAGACTACAAAAATTAAGAAAACGGCTCCGGAACGGCTGGACCGATTTTGGCGGGACTTTCACTGGCAGATTGCTGACGTTATAAGGAGTAACTTAGTCTACTTTTAATTTAAAATTTGTATCTGTCCATCTGTCTTGTCTATTCCGGCTAATCTCCGAAACGGCTGGACCGATTTTGAAGAAACTCTCACCGGCAGATAGTTGGTGTTAGAAAGGAGAAGCATAGGCTACTTTTACTTTAGAAAAAGAATTAGGGTTCCGCTGAAAAAAATAAAATCAAAAGGGTTCCGCCCAAAAAAAGTGACCAAAATCCTATTCAAATAGGGAAATATGGAAGTATACATCCAATATAAACACTAATAAGTCATTAATTATTAACGTGAATCTCCCCAGTATTTCTACGTGCTTCGATAATAGTTATAGATAATAATGATCTTTTGTTTTGAATTTTTAGGAACATATTTTTTTATTTTTTTCATAGGTGTTTTCCACTTGCACGAAAATGTGCTGAAAGTAATGGTAGCTCAGATGATATAGATTCAGCCACATGTGATATTAGTGAAAATGTCACACTTAAATTAACGTCAACATCACTTTCCGGCTGCCATTTCTTTATTTATTAACTTGAACTTGATTAACTTATTTATTGATCTTGAACTAATGAAACGACAATTTTTCATGTAATTTTCAAGTTTGTACGACTTCCGGTTTCACCGGAAGTGTCCCCAACTTTTGATTTCTAAATGGGATACCCTGTATATTTTTACTCATTAATCTCGTTTTTCAAATCTTGTTTTTCCTGTCCATACGGTATGTTCAAAAATTAAAAATGTTTTTATGTTCAATTTTGTGTAAATGACATCGTGACATCTCCTTTAATATGTAGTTTTCGTGTTGCAAATTATTATTTAAATACCCAATCTTCGTTTATTACACAGGCAACATTTTATTGTATGTATAATAATATAACAAGTTCAATTTGTACGCAATTTAATTTTAAATTATGTATTAATGTTGGCTATTAAAATATTTTTTACATGCCTAATAGATAAAAATTGGCCATCATTATTGATTTATTTATTTATTTATTTAATTACATGTCTCAACAGACAAAGTCCATTAATAGGGCTGAATTACAATGACAAAAAAATATATTCATACATACAGATATACAAACATACAGATATACAAAATGTAGTGATACAAATATACCTACTTATGTAAGTGATGAAAATAAGCTATGGATAGATAGAAGAAAAATAAATAGATATATACAAAATAGATAGTGTAAGTAAAACATAAATGAAAAAAAGTAAGTAATTTCACTGACATACAAGTACTTGCTTTATATTAGGAGATACAGTTAAAATAAAGGGAGATCCTGATAAATCGTACATATGAATTTTGGGAAACAAAATATACCTACCTATTATTAATCAGATTAAAAATTTTGTACATTGAATACATCGGTGACTTTAACATCATTTGTTTTTGCCTGTGAAATGTAGAAAATTGTGTTTCTAGCATTAAAAGAAGAAATTATAAATGTTTCTCTGGAATTAACTTGCAAATAATCTGGTTATTCAACAATTTGTAGAGAAATACTAGTCCAGCTACTATTCTTCTAAATTCGAGGGTATATATATATATATATATATATATATATATATATATATATATATATATATATATATATATATATATATATATATATATATATATATATATATATATATATATATATATATATATATATATATATATATATATATATATATATATATATATATATATATATATATATATATATATATATTATTTATATATATATATATATATATATATATATATATATATATATATATATTATTTATATATATATATATATATATATATATATATATATATATATATATATATATATATATATATTATCAAAATCTTTGCACGATCTTATTATAAATCCCAGTAAACGCATCGGAGAAGAGGCAATATTATTTATATGGATGTTAAATAGTCATATATATATATAAGACAGTCATATAGTACATTAAAATCGCAAACTAACGGCTATTTCTGATTTGCAGCTTCGAAATACCTGTGCTACCTTGGTATAAACCGTGAAATGTGAAAGCAGATGTGACATCAGAACACATCAATTATCATGCACAGTATATACCTAAATTAATTCAGCTACTACCTGATAGTGGCGTTTACAGCGCCAACCTCTATGGTGTGTGTGTTGTGTTGCTTACCTTATTAACAAAGTCATGATGTGAGTATCGAACCAGCGATCCCTGGTTTGGACAGCGGGGCTTGAACCGCTGCACCATCATATGACTGCTATATGCTTAAATTATATTTATGAATAAACCGCATACCGTTACCGCATACGAGATGTTTACACATCAGTGTCGAGTACTAGCAGACTCGCTCATTTTTTTTTTGGATTTTTAAGCATTGTGAGGAAACTCTCAGATATACGGACGTCGTTCTGTGCCTAAAGAAAGTGCGAAAATTTCGCGATTTTTCAAATGCTCCGAAGCTAGCACATGTCTTTCGAAGCTGCAAACTTGGATATACACTACCAGTAGTGGTCCTAATAACAATACATGTTAAAAAATCAGAACTAGCCCTTAATTTGAGATCTAGCGATTTCTACTGTACTATTTGATTGTATTTCTACTGTATTATTTAAAGTTTATTGTCAGATTTTATACCCAAATCTAAGGTATTTAGACATCGTTCAAGTTGACTGGCATTAATGACGTCAAAGTTAACTGGTATTAGTTTTCTTGTAAACGTCATAACTTTATATGTATATATGTGTGTAACTTTAATTTATTATATCCACATCATTGTACTAGGTATAGATAATTCAATTTGACTTGTAGCACCTTGCAGTCCCGGATAGTGTTGATCTCCGTAAACGGCTTCAAGTCATCAGCATATATTTAATACAGATATTTATTACTAAATTGCACTATCAGGTCATTAATGAAAATATTAGAGAGCAATGGCCCCAAAACGGAAACTTGGGGAACCCCTGATGCAGCAACAAATTTAGATTATTTGAAGCGTTTGAACATAATATATTATTTTAAACGATTTAAAAACTGAAACAACTTGTCACTAAATCCAATATCAGCAATCTTTTATGTTGTGCTCGATCTGTTATTATTGGCTTAATCAGAAACTGCCTCGCTGTTTTGTAAGAACCAGCAAAATTAGTTAGGCATAAATACGTTTGATACATATTACGTTTCGTGCTTTTTGTGATATGTTCTTGCATAATCTATGTTCAAATTATATCCTACCGAAAATCCTCTGTAAAGGGCAATATATTGCGATCAAAGTGAAAATTTTAAGTTTATGGGAAAAATATATTAAAGCGGGCCTCCCAGTCGGTCAGTTGATTCTTCTCTGTTCATGGCGCGGCAACAGGCAGCGTTTGATTCGGTGTGCTGCTGGTACAGAGAATATACCACGTAAGTTATGCATGAAGTTCACATATTTTATATGGCCTAAATGAAGTTAGGTACATTTGCCCTTAGCAGAACTCATACCGCCTCCAAACCTCCTTCATCATAATACACCGTATTTTATAACGAATATACGTGTTTTCTTGTTATTTGTTGTTCCCTTTTCTACCCTGTTTTCGGTTCGTATTACTCCAATGAAAAATACGGCGAAATTGGATTTCGCATGGGGAAATTTTGTTTTACATTAATATTAACTTATACTGTGTATTGAATACGAGAGCATAAACCTAATATACAGACAAAATGAAAACATCTTTTCTGCTTGTAATTTTTCATTTTGGATATTGCTTTCAAATAAGTATAGCAGCAAACATTTTTCATATTAAATATCTCCGGTCTGCGACTGCTATGTTATTATCTCAAAATAATGCTTTTATGTGAACCAATTCCTTGACAATAAGTTGTAAATTTTCAGGTCTAGAGTTATGGATCAATTTAAGATCATTTTCAGTTTAAGTCTACATTTTCTCCGTTGTATATGAAATTACCAAAAGCAAAAAGTTTTTCCATTGGTGAAAATTTTCCTAAGTAATTTCTGAACTGCCAAACTTATCGATGTTTTAAGCATATATTATTTAAAATAAAGAAATCATGTCGATAGCTCAACTAGGTAAGGAGAGTATTGAAGTGAATATATAAGAACGCGACACAATTTTATCCATTATTTACTCAATTACACCTACACAGTTTGACGTCATTGGCGCTGTGTCACCGCTAGAACCTACCAGTAGGTACTACCAGTAGGCTACGAACCCAACCTATTATGCAAAAAAAAGATCATCAAATCGGACGGTAGCGTAGGTGCGGAAAAAAGTAGCATACATTTTGCCACAAATTATAGTGGTGCGTAAATTTATCTAGTTTAGTAGGCCAGTCGGCAAGTGCAGTGATAGCGGGAACAAATCCAGACAAGCTGGAATAAATTTCAATCTGTGTTCCTTCGACCAACAATACCTATTAATTTTGCACCATAATAGATACAGGCCCGGATTTAGCCGATATGCTGAAAAAATAGCAAAAAAAATGTTTGTTTCTTAATACATATTAGTAGATATCCCGATTGGTATCAACTTTATGACAAAATATGTAGTTATCAAAATTAACGAAGAGTAAATTTTCTATAAAAAACGTACTGTATTTTTATACGACTAACTATTTTGAGGTTATTGGGCGTCCAACTCCCGAAACCTGGATAATTCTATAAGCACTTAATAATATTATTATTTTATGCATTCTTAATCGAACACATTCAATTTATTTTTGGTGATATACATTATTATGTGGTAAAGAAATCATGTCACATACTTACTTGTACTTATTTGCACACCACCTAGAGCTAAAGTACCCGGAGCTTTTTTTTTAAGTGGTCCCCCAATAGGCCTCATCCACTTTGCCACCAACTGAAGTTTCTTGTGAGGTTGAAGGATCATCAGAGTGTTTTCGCCCTTTTGATGTTAAGGGTTGTTCAATATAACCCTCAATATCATCCTGAATGTGTTCAACATTGTATCATATGCCGGATCTGGTTCATAATGTGCAGAATATTCTGATGGTCTATATCTATTTCTATATCGCTAAGAAGGACATTCTCCTCGTAGTCTTTTTCGTCTTATTCGACCACTTCCAATGTATGGGAACAAGATTTGCCATGGCAAAATGCAAGCATTATTGATAATACAAATCTAGTCCCGTGAATTTGGCGCTGCTTTTTTAAAAATCACCCATTTTTTGGGAGTTCCTAATAGAAATAAAATAGTTCCATGTGAAAAACAGCAATACCAATTTAGGTCGAGAAAGCAGTTTTACGGCGCGGCGCTAACTTCACGGTGCGCTGTTTTTTCAAAGAAAAAGAGTTCACGATGCATTTTTCGGTAGAAAAGAAAGAGTTCAGGATTTCACAAAAAAATATTGATTAAATTTGCGTTGTAAAAAAAATTTTTTTTTTAATAGTTAATCCAAGCAAAGGCGATCTTAGAGTTCGTATGAATCACGAAAGAAAAAAGTTACTATTTAATTTCGATGGATTTTAAGGGGTTTCTGATGAGAGTTCAGAATGGCAAATGGAGTTCGTGAGAATCCCGGGAAAAAATTCCTATGGGGATAAATGCGATTTTTTAAACAGAAATTTCGAACGACTTCAAAGGGCTCAGGACAGCGATCAAAGAGTTCGTGAGAATCCCGAAAGAAAAAAGTTTCTATCGCAAGAAATGCGATATTTATTGCAAATTTTATGATAAAAAAATGCAAGATTCTTTTAAAAAGAATTTTCAAAGGGGTTCAAAGGGCTTCTGATGAGAGTTCAGAATGGCGATCGAAGAGTTCGTGTGAATCCCGAAAGAAAAATGCGGTTTTTATAACAGCATTTCCTTTACTTTAATTTACTTGAATTAAATAGCCTCTCACCCAGAAGATGTATGTACTGGTCGATTTTTATTTTGCATATCGGCTGCTCAGATTTTTTTTTCCGGAGGTCCTGGATAAGTGAATAGATGGTTAGTTAGAGGCTCTCATAGCACTTAGGTGCCCTTAGATATATCACCTTCGATAGAGAAGTCACAGCTTGACAATTACTGACTTGATCTATCTCTACTTTTAATTTACAGGTATTTATATTTTTAAACCATTTAACATGATTTTAACGTATAAGTAGAGTATACAAATGTTAGATAATGTTCTGAAGTTTCCAGAACCGTTGTATAAATTTCGATCGGACGGTGGCGACCAAGGTTGATTGCCTGCATAAGGAACAAAAAAATATGTAATTGGCAATTGTAACGAAATATCCGTCAGACAGATCCAGGTTTTTGCACAAATAATTGACATGTTTGTAATTACTCTTACGCGCAACAGGGACGAAACTTGTAAAAGTTTCGAATTTTCAATAAAACGCTCCTTTATTCGCGAACTCTCCCGTTTTTCTCGGCTGAGAATGAAGCTTCAGAGTTTCGATAGAGCACATTTTGTAGGTTCTTCAATTCCCTACAACTTTTGTAGTCAAAAAGACTGCACTTGTTCCGATAGAGCTCATTTTGTAGGTTCTTCAATTCCCTACAACTTTTGTAGTCAAAAAGACTGCACTTGTTATTGCTAGAAACTCAAAAAACATTTTTATATGCATTTTTTACAGTTTTTCAGAGTCCATTTTGCTATAAAGAATAATTAGGTCTTTAATTTATATACGGTTTAATCTATGTATTATACTTTAAAACACTGACAGGTCGTTACCTATTATTTTTTAATGCCCTAAAAAACTCAGCTTGCATGACTCGTAGCTTGGCCTAAATTGGCAGCCCAATCGAGAGCGTAAGTAAACTACATTTCGGTGAAGAGTTTACACGGGTAGGTGCATTACGTATTTTCGCATGTAAGTAATGTTATTTCTGTGGAATGCTTGTTTGGAGAAAATATGAGTTTCGTGCGCCGCGAAGAAAAAAGCGAATCGTGAACGGCCCTGGGAAAAATCGTACGAAATCAAAATACAGAGCGAACAAAAAGACCTTAATTATGAGCGTGATTAGAGCACCGTGGTGTGGGAAATAGTAATTACAAGTACCGCATTAGGCCATCTAGCGTACCATCAATTCCAATTCCCCGGTTGATTGGTATCTCTAAAGTGACTTGGTCGACTGAGACGGTGCCCAGCATATACCCTACCCTCACTTATAATCAAAATTACACATAATTATAAAATTTTTCCAACGAAATCTTTCAAATTGGTACTCTGGGCGTTTGAAAGGAATCGTCTTTTGTAAGTATGTGCCGGGTCGCTTAGGTAAAACCGAATTTAATAACCGACGGTTTTTATTTCTCCTTGTAATTTTATTAATAACTGAAGAATACTCGGCTAATCTATGATTTAAGTCAATTACTGTAATTACAAATACTGGATGTTCGACGAGATATTATCTAGATCTTTTATATATTCGCAATTTTTGATAATGGGGATGGGTCGTCACACAAAACAGAAAATGGTCATCAAGGGATAAGTTTCTATAGTCTCTTTGGAAATGAATGAGAGTCATGTATATCTCGATGTAGAGCTAATGTATATCTAATATATATCTCGATATTTTTTTACAAATTTTATTATTTGATTTACAATGTCATGAAATAAATCAAGTTTCGAGTTTCTTTCGAATCGAGTTTCTTTAATCCACGTTTTTGTTTTCTTTTTGATAATCGCTTCAAAGTTATGGATATTTTTAAGTTGTACCATTATATTGTAGAGGAGAGGGGTATAATGATTCCTATAACCCAAATACCCTAATACACAACTATAAAACAAAAGCTAAAAATGTAAAATGCGACGGGTTGTTAATCTCTAAAAAATGTGTACACCGAATTTAGGAATTCAAAATAGTTCCAATGTATTCAAAACAATTCCCATGACTTCAAGTCATTTCAGGGAATTCGATAATTCATTTCATAGTGAACGTGAATTCATAAAAAATTTCAATGAGTTCATGAATCCGACTGAATGCAGTTTATTTTAGTTGAATTCATGTAAATAAAACCAACTCTCTCTATGACAAAATAGCTATTTAATAACCAAAGAGTAATAAAGATATCAAATTAAAAATAAAATCTATTTAAATAAATTAATGCAAATTCTCAACAAATTTGTATTCATCACTCGTGTAGTTTGTCACTACTCTGTCTATGGGTTATTTTTGCAACATCCAACAGTGCTCTTTACGTTGATTTGATTACGTTGATTGATTTAAAGGATCAGCCTGGTCAATCAAAGATGTAGGTATAATAAATACGAGTATTATCAATTTCCCTCACAGTACTGGACATTATATACAATGAGGTGTTTCATATTACCACATACTACATACTAGGGATTGCAATACCGAAGGGTATTGGGAATACCGGTATTTTGGTATTTATTTAGAAAATACCGGTATACCGGTATTATACCGGATATTTTAACGAGCCATGAAATAAATAATTTCAACGAAATTAAACCATTTATTGACGTTAACTTTAATATGTCACAACAGAAAATAATGTTTCTAATAACTAACAAAAATGATGAAAACCCCAAACAATAACAAAACAAACGAATAACCATATTATTATATTAATAAAAATGAAACAATATATTAAAATAAAATAATTATCGCTGCACTTTTAAATTCAAAAGAATATTTAAATAATATAGCTCTAAAATTTGCAAATATTATTTAACTTACTACTTCTACTTGCTCAACAAACGTGAGTTAAAAAAATATTAAGCATCTATGGTGTCATCGTTTAGGTTGGATCGTATTTGGATCCTGTCGCTGAAAATGTCGGCTCAGACTGGACGCTGGTTGGCGGAATTGTTAGGAGATCATATAAATACGTGGTGGATCATATAAATATAAATACGTGGAGTAAATAATATACCATATTTTAAATTGTTATTGGCTAAATTGAGCAATAAGTTGTACACGCAGCATGCAAAATTTTTTCAATATATTTTTAAATACATTAAAAACTAAATAATTTTTTGGCTTAAAGTTTTGCACATATATGAATATGACATACTTATAAGACATCTTTTGAAGTCACTCCACCTTGGTTGAGCATGATGGTACGCCACTGAGCAGTAAAGCCGGCTTGTTGTATGCAGGTGTCTTCTAAGTGAGCGAGAAGGGAAATGTGATTTATATGAGTTGAAGAGGAAAAGCGACCGATATGTTAAGCCGCTTAGGAGATTAGACTGGAGATTATAGTCCTATTCACAAGAAATTGTGGCGGTATACAATTTTACACTAAATATCCTTTTGTATTGCATAGTGACGTGATTTGCCGCTTCTGTAGTATATTGGTACGGGTTTTCTTTGTAAGATGCCGCACAATTTTTTGCTCTAGTTCGTATAGTAAACGAAAATAGTATAGTACAGTCTGTGCAATAAATAAATTGAACCCGTAATAATAATAAAAATACCGAAATACCGGTATTTTCCGGTATAAATACCGGTATCTCGGTATTGGAAAAAATCGCTAAAATACCGGTTTTCGGTATACCGGTATACCGGTATTGCAATTCCTACTACATACATTTTAAATATAAAAAAAATAATATAATCTACAAACCCCTCTAATATTTGGTTACTTACCTCAACAACCTTTAATGGTTGTACCTCAGGAACTATATCAGATCTACATAGACCGAATTGGTCTCGTTTTGTAACAAATTTAGTGTATTTTAATAACGTATATGATGACTTTTGCCCTAAAATTGGTACATTTCTTCCGTTACCATTTGGTCTACTGGACCATTTGGACCGCCATCATTGATGGTAAAAATTGAGAAAACTGAAAAAAGTTTCTGAAACAGTTTTTAACAATGATCCGGAGGGCTTTCGAGGTGGAAAACTTGGGATTTGACATTACCACTTCATCACATACAACATAAAAAACGAACTACCTCATTTAAAGAATTAGGTAAATGATATTTTTCACGCTTTTTTTCAGATGACGTCGCCGTCAGAATTTTTGTATTGTTAAAATTACTTTTCGCCGAGGATATAAAGAGGATATATAGCCGAGGATATAAAGCAATACAAACTGCTTAACTAACGATTTTTTGAGCCGTAAGATGCATCTTTGTGAGTTAGATTCTTGAGAGCATCTATAAACTTTGTGAACTAAATTGATGAATTAATTTTATAAAAATACATTTTTGCGTATAAAAATATGCATTTTAGAAGTGCATCTGGAAGAGACAAAAAATCAAAAATTTACAACTGTAAATATTGATGGAAATGGGTCCAGTTTTGCTACTCGGGGGGTCGCTGAACACCAATATCATGACGGCAACGAGGTACCTGGTGCCCAGGGTGGACAGTATGAACAGCTTCTAGAGTTTTATGGGAATTCGTAAAATTTTAGGAAAATTATGTTAATTGAAAAAAGAAAAGTTATATTATATTCAAGAAATTAACAATGAATTATTGTAGAAACGCAAACATTTTGACATATGCTGCAAAAAATAACAGAACAAACTAAGAGTTCTTCTGATGTTTGACAGGAGCAACATTATTATGCATGGAAAATACATCTGGGACACGCGTATTCATCTTCATCGCCGCTATCACCGCGGCGCGTAGAACACTGAATCCAACCTTCCCCACAGCATTCATCATCATCGTATTTCCTTCCGAATTAGTTTCCTTCGTATTTTTTTCAGTTTTAACTGTTCTGCCAGTCTTTCTTCTTTCTTCCCCCTTTTTTCTGCTTCAATTTTATCTGCCTTCTTTTTCTTAACTTAACTTTTATGGAGTGTTTGTTAGCATTACAGCGCCGGTTGACATGCGTTTGTTATTGCTTCTTCTGTTAGGAATTTTTGGAGGAGGATGACAATGGAGGCAATGTTATAAATCAGTTGGTGTAAAATTATCCTGGGATCATTTTGCACGACCCGCAAGGGACCGTTTTACCCCACAAGCACCGCGCAACTTACACCCATACCTAAAATGTTTAGTAAGAATATAATATGCATGTAAATAACTACCTAGTGATTTCAAACTATACCACAATAAACTATTCAATAGATCCGAATCAGTAAATAGAAGTACATATCGATTTAATAACGAATTTAAAATAGAACACCTTATATCGAAGACAAAAAAACAAACGAAAATAACAGTTTTCAAAACGTGTTTTAACTAAATGTGTGTTATATGATACAAATAACATATATGATACAAATAAAACAGTATCCTTTAATGTAAATTATTAACTATAACTTAAAGTAAAATTGACGGTTAACCTGTCAAAATTTTAGCATTATTATATAGGTGTGTAATACAATGCAATGCGTATGTTTGTATTTGAGTAGGTATATATAATAGTAGTTGTTTTATGTTTTTGATGTGTACCAACATACACATTACCAATATGATCATGCGTCAGTACAATATACAAATGCTTATTAATATTAAATATGGACGGTAAATTGCAAGGATTAATAAAATACCGTAAATAATAATTCTTCCCTCCTCGTGACCGTAAAAATGCCAGGATTTGCGCTTATAGCTGTCATTAAGCAAAAGTACGCCATTAGAAAATGGCAGATATGAATTATAATTTACGTTGTAGCCACATAAGGTTCTAATAATCGTTCACAATAAATGTGCTGCTCAAAAAAGGATAATAGGAGCAAATTATCGATAGTTATCGTTGGGTCTTAGCTGCTGGGCAAATAGGTTCGCAATCTGCGGGATGTTATACTGTAGTAAACTCAGCATTAATTCTAGATTATTTGCGTGCATACGATATAATTTTTGGTTTTAATATTCAGATGCCAATATTGTTCGGGAAAGAGCTCGTGTTATACGGCAACAGCTTGAATATTTAACCACTAGATCGGGCTTGATTGCACTGCCTTAGGATATCAATTACATAGATCGTTTTTCTCTTTAAAAAAAAGGGAATATTTAATGCCTCCATTTCGCCAGACAAAGGAACTTGGCCAATTACCCCGTGCATATATAACGGTAATTATAACGCGTGCATTTGCGGTTAATTGGGATCAAATCAGAACTGACAGGCGGACGGACGGTGCTGTTAATTTTCAAGTTATTTCACAAAAAATAATTTAATGCAATTTTAAAATAATATATGCAATATTTTCTGCATTATTTAGATTACGTTTCCTTGTATTAGTATTGCAGCACTGAATTAGATATATAATAATTATGTTAAGTGGTTCCTAAATATTTTTTAACGAGGCCTCATTAATACCTTGAAAATTATGAGTCCACATGCTTTATGCAGTTATTAGTCTTTTTACTTGTACAATACTAGGAAAGTCACTAGATTCTAGTAACATCATCTACGTTTAAAATTTAAAATTCTGTTTTCATATTAGGTACATTAAAACTTGCATTTCTGCCTTATTTGAAATGGGTTGTCCATTAGTTTGATTGATGTTATGATGGTGATCTGATGTTAGCCTGCTTATATGTTGAGTATGATTTTATTCCATAAATGCGAAATAATAAATTTGAGGTTTACAACATTAAATCCATAATCTTTCATTCCTTTCAGAAAATCAATATAAATCCATACTGGTTTTTACGCCCGAACAAAACGCTTTCATTCTGATGGCGCGTTTTGACGTGTGACTAATTTTTGTTTGAAGAATCAGGGACATAATTTTCAAATAAAGAATTATCATTCTTTTGTATTTTTTTAAATTTTGTATTTTACGTTCCAGGCTTTCAGTGTCCTAAAATCATAAGTTTAGACATTTTGTCCTAAAAACATCTTAGAACGAAAATATCTGTCGGAACATTCGTGAAACCAATTAAGTACGTTTATTTCATATCTTATAATAATTACAAGTGTAGTTTGAAACATCGAAATATGAGACATAAAAACCCGCGCAAAAAACCCTCATTATATCGATGCCTTCACACCTGCTACCGCATTTTCAACAACGTTGTCAAGTATAACCGATTTACAGGAATTTAAGGAAAAACAAATGATTTTTATATACATCGCCCATCACATTATGACATTATCATGTAGCATAACAAAATATTGATCACACTATATACCTTTGGTCATATCATAAAACAATTGGATGGTGAATGTGATGCAGAATAAGAATGTTTCCCGTTACGGATCCATTTTACACGTTCCTCGGCCGTGTTACATCGGTATCATTGGCATTCATTGGATGCCTAAATTGCCTAATACCATCGAACGTTTTGGGGTAAAGTGGGGTGAACAATAATTCTTGAAATAAAAGTAATACAGGTATTCTTTAATTTAGTGTATTATTTTGATGGTTTTTGTGTCAAAATTTATTAGTTATTAGTATTCTATCGAAACATAACAACTTGTTGAATGAAATTATGCGCCTTTATAGTGACGATTTTAGCATGCTGTAAGGCAAAGTTATACTGCCCCGATCTCCCATTGCGGCAATTGTGGGTATCTTTTGAAAATTTTTTATGTCACATATTTCGATGTTACAAACAGTACACTAGTATTTGGTGAAGGAGACTACATTTGATGGAGGAATGACCACACTTCCCTATAGTATCTCAATAGTTGTTCTTCTGTGTACTTCTGTACTTCTCAATAGTTTATTATGTTTATTATAATGTAATACAACTTGTAACTTGAAAGTTAGGTATATATTTATTAACAAATTGGGGGTAGGTCACATATTTGCTATTTATTTTGTCATTAACACCTCTATAATGATAGCAATTAATAGTAATCTTAACTACGATTAACCTTAATTATCTTAAATTAATAATTCACCGTGAAATGAGTAGATAGTAAAAATGCAATTATGTCCGAAATATCATAGAAAATTAGTTACGTAGCTTAAGCAAAAAGAATTTTTAATTTCACACATTCACATCAGCAAATTTCTTAAAACGTAAGTACCTACGCTCAAATGGCTAAGGTACGTTACATCGTACTATGCGAAATTTAAAGTAACGGGACATTCCGACAACAGCTTGAATCGGTGACCATACCAGCTACACATTTCAGTGCTAGGTTAACATTTAAGCCTCTATATCACATCTAAACGCAGAATATGTGCAATCTAAGACGAAGGTTGCATAGTAGATATACCATCCTTCGGATGGAATGTAAAGCAGACGTTCCTTGTCTATAAGCTGTTAAGTAAATAAAATATCTCTACTCTTCGGTGATTACCCGCAGTTGCGAAAATAAGAAGAGTATAGACCTCGGTAGAGATTGACCCGAAGGCGTACCTTGAATATCTAAATGTCAAAAAATAAGATTAATCTATGCAAATACTGACGCCAGAGTTTACGTGCATCTACTTCTCTTTAATTCCTCAAATGAGAATCTCCATTTTTTAAAATTTAAATTGATGATAATACTTGCCCTTAATTTATACATATAAATTGAAAATCCTTTGTGTTTCAAATGTGGAAACGCGACGCCTTTAATAATGTTCTGTAACCAGAGATTAACAAAGGACCTTTTCATTCCCCAACAAAACCTTAGTAAATTGGCATCGCCTTCTGTTAATTCTTTCCTTTGGTTGTTTTGCACGCGAGGAATAATAGACTTTTGGCACATGCTACATATCAGTTTCTATGGGAAGGGGCATAGTTAATTCAATTATGTTAATATATAATGTCAATACAGTTTTTTCAACAGTCCATAAGGTTAATTAATGGTTTTTTTGCTGAAAACAAAAATGAACGAATAGACGAGCAAGAAAACGGATGGCAATAATTTTAATAATAATCATTTTAGTAAATGTGTCCGTCCTATTCACTGAATAATAATAGTAATAATGTGAATATCAATTCACAATGATTTTCTTCATTTTTCTAGTCGTTTTTACATATAGAATGGCAGTTCATCACCATTATCTAGGTACTTAATCGCTAACTTATTTACTTCAATGTAGACATAGGTCCGCGTTATTAACGGAGTAGAAATGTGAAACTGATTGGAATACCATAGTGGTTGTAGCGTCGAATAGTTAGTTCTGTTATTTGTATTAGAAATGGTGGGATGGTAGCAAATGTTATAATGTTTATTTCTGTTGCAGGGCGTCCTTTTGGCGAACATGTGATGCGCCGCGATGCCCACTCTGTCCGCGGCGCCTGAGCAGAGTCCCGGCGGCCGCACCGACCGGCAGAATAGTCATTCAGACGCCATGAGCCCTGAGCAGGAGGCGAGTCCACCACCTGCAGCGCCGGGAGCATCTCCACCTCCGCCGCCCCCGACGCGCCTACCGTCACCTGCCATGTCTCACTTGGAAAACACTTCTGACGTGGAGCAATTCGCCGGCAAGATAGTCTACAACCCGGATGGCTCGGCGTACATCATCGAGGACTCGGAGAGCGACAGCGAAATCCAAGGCCATAACACCACCGTGCCCGAAATAGTGCCACCATTGCAAGCAGTGTACGTTTCGCGACTCCTACGACAACCCACCCGCCCCACAGAATTGCCTGCTGTCCACAGCTACCGCGTGGTCGCGTTGAGAGACGCTCGGCCTCCTAGGCCCGCTTCCGTGCCAGTAAAACCCATCCTCATGTGTTTCGTCTGTAAGCTGAGTTTCGGGTTCGCAAGGTCTTTCGCCAATCACGCACAATCCGAGCACGGCGTAACACTGAAAGAGAACGAGCGTGAAGTGTTAGCCGCAGACTGTTCCGCAATCCTGCAGTGCGTGGGGGCTGATAAGAGGCCCATGGTGTCATTGCTGGAGCCCCTCGGTACGGCCATGCACGAAAACCACAACTCAAATCAAATAGTTCCTGTTCACCCTGTACAAAATCGTAACGAGGGTCCCTCGCCCATCTCCGAAACGCCACCATGTTCCTCATCCCGAAACACACCTGGAAAATCACCGTCACCGCCCTTTGCGGCACCTCCTGCCTTCATGACCGGAACCACGATAGGTGTCTGCCCGGAACATCTTCAGGGAAGACCGTCCGGAGTGGAATGCGCCCGCTGTGAGATGATACTCGCATCGGGCAGACTGGGGCCTGCCGGTTTGGCCAACGTACACAGTAGAAACTCATGTAAAACGCTTAAATGCCCAAAATGTAACTGGCATTACAAATACCAAGAAACCTTAGAAATCCATATGAAGGAGAAGCATCCGGAAGCGGAGACTAGTTGTATTTATTGTATAGCGGGCCAGCCGCATCCACGATTAGCTCGAGGAGAGACCTACACCTGCGGGTACAAACCTTACCGTTGCGAAGTTTGTAACTACTCAACGACAACCAAAGGCAATCTTAGTATACACATGCAATCAGACAAACATCTCAATAATATGCAAGAACTCCAAAACGGTGGAGCACCTAACGCTGAGGCACGGCAGGCGTCACCAAAGGCTCCACCATTACACCATTCTCCAGTCAGCAGCGGCCATAAGCCTAAACCTAGCTTCAGGTGTGACGTTTGCAACTACGAAACCAATGTAGCCCGAAATTTACGAATCCACATGACGTCAGAGAAGCACACTCACAACATGCTTGTGCTGCAGCAGAACGTGAAACATATGCAGACTTTGTCAGCTCTCCATCATCAACACCCCCAGCAACATATGGAAAGCTTGTACGGCATGTATCCTGGACTAGGAGACAAGCCTGAAGCAGCTTTAGCAGACATGGCGTATAACCAAGCGCTGCTTATCCAAATGATGACTGGGGGCCAACTGCCTGGTCATGGAGGCCCAGCAGACATGACTGCCCACTCTGATCTTGGACTGAATCCTGAAACCATGGAACCACCTCCCGAACCTGCGGATCCTGACCCGGATAAGACGTACCAATGTTGCGTTTGCAACGTTTTCCAAACTGATAGTTTAGAGGAACTTGGCCGTCATTTAGCCTTGGACAGAACGAGACTAAGAGAGCAAGAGATTCTAGCCGTGGTGGCCGGCCACTACGTATGCAAACTCTGCACGTACAAAACCAATCTCAAAGCCAACTTCCAACTGCACTGCAAGACTGATAAGCATCTACAGAGACTGCAACACGTGAACCACGTTAAAGAGGGTGGTCCGCGCAACGAGTGGAAACTAAAATACGCCTCAGCACCTGGGGGAGTTCAAATTCGATGCAGCGCTTGTGATTACTACACGAACTCTGCACACAAATTGCAGCTGCACGCTGCGGCGGGTCGTCACGACGCAGGGGTTGCCCTACTGAAGCATCTCTTGGATAGGTGCTCGACTCTTAACCCTAACCAGCCTAGGGTTTTCCATTGTTCATTGTGCGGTTTTTCCGCCACTAATAGACTACCTCTTCTTCAGCATGTTAGATCTCTCAAGCACTTGCATATGGAGCAATTACATCAGCTCCAGAGGCGTGCGGAAGGCAAAGATACTTCTCCGGAAATTGGCGAGGTATTTCACGTCGTCCCTGGACCCATGGAGCACCATCAACATCATCATACACCGGGTGAGTTTTCTTGGTAAAATAAAAGTTCTCGGAAGTATCACTGTAAAATTAATTGCATCACTATTGAAAACCAGTGTAGGGTATTTATCTATGCAATAATATTAAAATTAAAATAATCGTTTATTTTAAAGGACACAAGATATACTTGAGGAAATTGGCCTTCTGGAAATTAAAATTGATTGTGAGAATGTACCTATTATTTTGCATACGTTTTAAAACCAATTATCCTACTAACCTTGATTTGCGTAGTAATTGCAAGGAAGCAAAAATACGGGGTGTTAAAAAATATAATAGTAATAAATTAATTCATTGTGTACGTGTAGTTTCTATTTGATTGCTTTGTTTTTGTTATATTTTTTATTATTTAATTTTATGCGAACTACGTCCTTTAAATTAAGTAAATCCTCTAGTGATGAAGTATTATACCTCTAGCCCAAAATAATAGAGATTGACGTAGGTACCGTTTCAAGGGCCGGGACAAAGACAGCGGCGTTGTTTTAACTGCCGAAGACGAAGACAATTATTCTATTATTTTGATCTCGTAATATACTTAGTTGGTAATCATTTATTCTTGCAACTGTAATTTTCCAAGCTCTGTTATACGTCCTTTTCCAAGCTCTGTACTTGAATTTACCGAAATGCTTTCAATTAATCGAATACCCTGCTCATAATTTGTTGCTAGAATCTTGCTTTTAGTTGAAGTAATAACCGATTTCTTGCGTTCTAATATTAACAATTTCTCATATTTTGCTATCAATAGCATCATCATGGCATATTTCCGTTTTCGTGATGTATTTTTAATTTTCCTGACAGTTTTCTTTTACAATTTCATAGGGTAACATTTTGTATCACCGAAGAAATAATCTCTATAATGTACTTTGATGTATCATTAAACGTTTCCTAAAAGCAGCACGCACAAAATTAATAATTTTCTGATATAAGCACTAGGAGCAGATGGAGTACTAGAACAAGTCATTTCGGAAAATTTTTCTTAAATGAAAAATAAAATTCCTAAAATAAAATATATATATCGTGACTAATGTAAAATTGTTTCCAATAAAAATGTTCCACCCTTATTCATCTGCAATTCACTTACCTGTCTCATTATAGTAATATTATTGTACTCTTTATTAAGTCTGTATCTATTTTGGTTATTGGATAACGTAAATGAAGTTTGCTTGGTGTATCACGGGTTTGGGTTCGTATTTTATAGTTTAGAAAATGAATAATAAAAATGATAGATGAATATCAATTTAGAATTATGTCATATTATGCAATTATGACTCATTGATCCTTGTGTAAAATAATCCGTTTTATAACTCTATAACAGTATTTAAAAGTGTTGGTTTAAGTATCAAAATCAGAGACAGCTATTACATACCAACCGAATATTTTGCATCTGCTTGCAGTGCAACATTCTATCAAAATATGTCAAAATTCTGTGCCCCAAATAAATCACATGAATCTAAAATGTATGTGTGGATCTTAACATTATATTATAATTATTCTAAACGAAATGTCAAAAATCTTCAGATCTACGTATCTGTGTGCCGCTACAAACGTGATTTCAATGGTTGTAAAAAAAATCGAGAATATATCGTTAGTGGTTAGTCTTACGGCAAAATAATTAAATTTGTAGGTCCTACATATCCCCAGAAGAAAAGGTCTATTTTTGATAGATCTGACCGCATCGAGATATACTCAAAATATTAAAAATTCAAACTTTCATAATTTAGAAGGAATACGCTTTTGCACACCGTCCTCCAGTTACGAGTACTCGTATACTGGCGGCCATTTGAAAGCGCACGACTCTTATATCAGATTTCGTTATATTTGATCTTTGTACAACTGTCTTTGAAATTTGAGGTTCATCAAAATTAAAAAGTGTATTATTATTTTACCAAAAAAAATCCAAATTAACAAAGAACGTCCCAAAAATGTTCAAAATAAACCGCCGGCTTGCAGGTCTCACAGATCCAGAAATCTCCGTTTCGAAACAGGCCGTCACTGCTGTTTCAAAGGGATTCGTTCTAAGATGGTCTAGGAAGAGGTTGTCTTGCTCCACAGTGCTTATTTTACGACGCCCTCCGCCGTGGACGTAGCGAACGTTTCCTACTACAATTTGTGTTTTTTGTGATATTCATCGCAATATATGGAAAACTACACGAACTATTTGTTTACTTTTTTAAAAAAATTGTCAAGAAACTTGAGGGCCTCTAATGGTGTCTATCAAACGAATTCAATATATTTCTTTTTAATTGGTGGTCAAGATAAAAATTAGAAAACTACGATACGAATATTTCAGCCCAAAAAATCTGCTTCGTGAGAAATTTTCCCAGATTTCCTATTTTCTTGTGTCTACTGTAACGTGATCTTGGAATCGCAGTTTTTGGTGCATATTGTTCTAGTTCAGATGACTTTGATTAGGTTCATTATATCTACCAGTGAGTTAACATATTGCCAGAATATCTGTTAACAAGTTTTCCAAGAGCTGAGGCAACAACTGTTATTTTTATAATGCACTAATATACCTGAGTTTACGATGATACTTCTGGTTCATTTTATAAAGACGACCAATAAAATAAGGTGCAAGGGATTAACGGTACTGATAGCTTCAAACCCTGTGTTATATATTACCGTTTATCAAAAGGCTGTAAATTCAATAAAGTATAACGTAAACCCTGCCACATTACGATGTAAAAATAGTTATTAGTCCACTTCAAAGTATTAAATATCCAGCAGTAACAACTTTTAAATGTATAATTTTATAAGTAACAATGCATTTTTTATAAATAATAGTTAGTTACCATTCGACAGCAGGTTGCGTTCCGTCCGGGTCATCTTTTGTTCTTCCAAACAATGCTGGAAATTTGTACTCTTAAACTACCGTGATAATATGTTTATTGTGTCGATGGGGTGTATAAATAATTATTAGTTGCCGTTCGTGATATGAACCGACACCCTTGGCGTAGCTGCAAGTGCCACACCATATGCACGATACTAGTAATTGCGGGGATTTTATTAAAAATATTTAGCCTGTGTAATTAGGAATATTTTTATCGTACGTAAGCCTGCCGTATAGGCGTGGCTGGCAGCCTCAGGCCCGTACACACAATAGCGGAGGCTAAACAATCGGTCTTATTGTCGCAGGGGCCCGGTGTTTTAAGCTCTGCAAAGATACCGTTAATCCCTGTCATTATTGTAACAATACCCACCCGAATTTTACCTCTAAAAATGTTCTTTTATTCTCCTACAGAGCGCAGAGATAGCATCAACTCCGAGCTCAGCCAAATCGAGGCATCCAGGGATCAGGTCAAGTCGGAACCGCGCGATGACGGCGAAGATGCCAACAACAGCGAGAGCGGAGCCCAGCAGCACATGTGCCCTTTCTGCGAGTACAGCAGCGACTCTGAGATGCGCATTCAAGCGCACGTTCTCGCCCAGCATGGCACTAGTAACACCTCCATGTCTGAGACTATTTTCCACTGTCCACTATGTCAGGATGCCTTCAAAGACCGATCCTGCTTGGAACGGCACGTTATGCAAATACACTCGGTGAACAGCGAAGGCCTGCAGCGCCTGTTGATGCTAGTGGATCAAAGCCACTGGTTGAATCAGGCTTCTAGAACGCCGACGCCGAATAATTCCTTGAATCAATCCCACATGACGCCTAATCAAATCGTATCGCCCACTTCAGTGTCTTCCAAAGAATCAAACAAGCTCGAGAAAAGCGACCCAAGCCACGCGGACGCAGAGCCAGACTTATTGTCTCCAGCCAGCGATGACAACACCGAATCCGAATCTGAGCGCTGTGGGACGTGCTTCAAGACATTTCGGAACATCGACGAGCTCTGTTACCACCAGAACGAGACCGGGCATTTGGAGATCAAGCAGACCCCAAGCGGACCCGGATATCTCTGCTGGAAGAAGGGATGCAACCAATTTTTTCCAACAGCGCATACTTTACAAATGCATTTCAAGGAAGTACACGCCAAAAATTCGATCGCGAACATGTCAGTGTCTGAGAAACATGTCTACAAGTACCGCTGCAACCAGTGCTCCTTAGCTTTTAAAACTCTAGAGAAACTACAACTACACTCTCAGTACCATATGATCAGGGATGCCACGAAATGTGTACTGTGTGGGCGCAGCTTCAGGTCACTCGTTGCGCTACACAAGCATGTAGAAAGCGTGCATTCAGAATTAACAGACGAGGAATTAAACGCATACAAGAACAGCTTAATGAACAACCCTCTATTATTAGCAGGATTGCAAGGGCAGGTACTCGACAGATCTACAAACGATATTTTAAAGAAAGAGTCGCTGCGCAGTGACGACAACGAGTCTGGCGAGTGCGATGACAGCAAAGAGTTAAACACTAGTCAATCACTGGACGATAGCAATCAAAATGACGGTGAAAACTCGGACGATAGCATCATATACAAAGACCAGCAGTTCTTGGAAGACTACCTGAACAGCCAAGCCATCGCGGAGGATAGTTACAACGATCCCAATAGAAAATACAAATGCCACCGCTGTAAAGTAGCTTTCACAAGACAAAGCTATTTGACCGCTCATAACAAAACCCTTTTACACCGAAAGGGCGAGAAACTGAGCTACCCTATGGAGAAATACCTGGACCCTAATAGGCCATATAAATGCGATGTGTGTAAGGAGAGCTTCACGCAGAAAAATATATTACTGGTTCATTACAACTCCGTCAGCCATTTGCATAAATTAAAACGGGCCATGCAAGAACAACAAAACAATAATAATAATCCGCCGGTATCTCCTATTACAGGGGGCGCTCAGCCGCAGAATTTGTCTTTGACCCCTAAGAGTACATCATCCGAAGAAGACGATAAGAAGAGGTACCGCTGCAATATCTGTAAGGTGGCCTACACTCAGGGTAGCACCCTCGATATTCATATGAGGAGTGTCTTGCATCAGACTAGAGCGAGTAAATTGCAAGATTTGGCAATGGCCGGACAGATTGACCTGTCGAAACCGCTAATAGAACAGCCAGAAGCCATGCAGTCTCCCAAGCAAACCAGCCCGGCGCCAGGTAGTGGGGACAAACAACCCTCTCCCACCCCTCCGTCACCTGGCCTCTCAGGTAGTCAAGGGATGATGAGCTGCCCTAAGTGCGGGGCCCTATTCAGTTCGCAAGATCAGTTGAGTGCTCATCAGCAGCTGTATTGCATGTTTGCCACACCGATGGCCATCTTCCAGTCGGCAGCGGAGCCCGGTCAGGCCAAGAGTCCTCCACCCAGCGAAACCCAGGAGGGTGGTATCAGATTGAACATACCTAAGAAAACCGGCTCCCACATGTACAAACATCTACTGGAAAGTTTCGGCTTCGACTTAGTAATGCAGTACAATGAGAGTCACCAAAGGAGACAGAGGCTACAACAGCGAGAAGCTGAAGAAAAGGCCGCAATTGAGGCCCAAACTCCGCCTTCACCGATGACACTGGTCATAGAGGAGCCCGCTATCGATGCAGCCGCCGCCACCGATGTTGCAGAGACCAAGGCCGAGGAGGATATCGAAACCAGCCTACCTGAAGTAAGTAAATCTACGTGCCAACATTGCAATAAAGAGTTCTCTAGTGTGTGGGTGTTAAAATCTCACTGTGAAGAAGTTCATAAAGATTTAGTGCCACTCGAATTCTTAGAAAAGTATGCTCAACAGTTCAAGAACGAATACGAAAAGAAAACGGTGGTGGTGACGGCGGCCACGTCCTCGACGCTGAACACCATGCCCAGAGTGACGACACCCGGAGGGACCCCACCCACCACCATAGCTGCCTCCTCGTCCAGCCCCGCCGAAGCATCTACTCCAGAGAAAGAAGACGACTCCAAAGAAACCTTACATGCCAAGTTGAATCTCCAAACTCCGCCTGAAGCAACATCCACCGCTCCATCAACCCCCACGTCCTCCACCACGCCTGCTAGCAGCACTGACTCCTTACCGGCTAATATACAGGCCATGATAGCACAGAGCATGGCCCAAAATCCCATGGCTTTAGCCCAGCAAATGAACGAGATGCAGGCTGCCTTGAACGTCATGCAGCTGCAGCAGCTGAATTTTAATCCTATGATGCAAATGATGGGCATGGGCTTGCCACTGGGTCTAAATGCATTAGCAGCTATGAATTTGCAGCCTCCTTTAGTGCCGCTGATGATGCCACCGCCCCCATATGACCCCATATCGCAATTTGGCCCCCAGGATCAACAGGCCATGCTCGCGAAGCAGCAGCAAGTCATGATGCAGCAACAAGCGGTAAGTCACTATTTGGTCATAATTATTGTTTCGGGATTATCTTTCAGTGGATTAAAATTTCTCAAATCTAAATATTTCCTTAATAAACGTCCATTATTTTACCTTTTTTATTCGTTATTATTATTAGATAAAACAAATATCGAATTAAAATAAATCTCGACCTATCTAAAAGTTTCAACGTTAATAAATGTCCAATAACTTTGCCGCTTGTATAAAGTGTTGGTTTTTAGATGTGATTACAGTAAAGTGTTTCCTAACAAATTTAAATGTGTTTTATTCCGTGATTTGTTGTTATAATAGGAAACATAACAAACTTGCTGTTTGTTAATTTCAATCTGCATATCTATATCAATATTTAAACATAAATAAATGTCATTGTCTTATCTAATTTATACAAATTATTTAGATTTTTGTAAATTTTAATATAGCTAGCTCGTCCTAAATTATTCAGTTCTTTCTAAGCTTTTATTTATTATACAAAGAATCCTATTGACTATTACCAGGTATATTATTTATTTTCTGATTATACGAAATTTCGTTTCCATTGCTTTATGAATTACAGAAAATCTGAATAAGCTGTACGTTATAATTGGTGTCATGTTAACAAATACGAAGCAAGTTAAAATTAGTTGGTTATTTTTCTTTCAGTGTATTATAAATTATTTATACCCTGATTTAAACCTCGTAGCGTGTTTGTTTAAACCCACAATTTTATGCATATACCATAGTTTTTGACATTCGGTTATTAAAAGATTAATCGACTGGAGTATAAAAAAATCAATGACGTCATATCTGGAATACCTGGAGCGCCAACTTATTGTATATTACATCAACGTAAGTGGAATTAAAAAATATGAATCGACTCAAGAAATATTGAATGTATCCCTTACATTTCTGAAACAATGTAGATTATGGTGGTGGCCTAATAAATAAGCAACAATAGTCGGTCGGTATTAATTATATATCCCCTCAATCATTGAAGTAGATACATTCCAAATAAAACATTTTTTTAAGTAGGCTAACTTCAATAAACTTGTCAATTATTGACTTCAATTTCTATCTTTTGGTCAGTGTCAATAAAATATATATTACTCTTGAGGAGAAAAAGCTTACCTGTAAATATCAATTGATGTTGCCATGCCGTTCAGGTAAAATTACAAAATAGGGCCCTACTAAAACTACAAATTGTGTGCACCTGCGTTTATTTTTCTAAGAAGTTTCTCTAGCAATTATGTCGGGTTGGTATAGAATATAACTTGCACAGTGATTTAATACTTGTAACATTTGACTGTCGGTCGGTACCTAGTAATTCGGGTTTTATAAAGGGCTATCTATATTTGCAAAAGGTCTCAATGGTTGAGATACATCAGTATTATTGGTGGATGAGAATGGTGAGAAAGGCTAGATTATATTGGCAGGAAATTTTTGTGTAGCATTTGCATTATTTTTTCATACACAAATTTTTAGAAAATACTAATCAATACCTACTTACACCCTATTTACATGCAATCCCATATGTAATGTATTAATAATAACATAATTAATAATCACATAAGTCACAATCACATTAGTTCATTTGATTTACTGATTTTGCATTTTCACATCCGTGGATGTTGCTACTAGGGTAATATTTTGTAATTATAGTTGTGTTATATAGTTATGTGACATCAGGACCAGAGTTATAAAATAATTTTGCTAGATTTTATGGCCATCAGTTTTGAAAAATATAGGTTTTAATTAGTTTTTTAAAGTCTAACTCGAAATGGGGGGACTGATGAGTCTTCGGGACAATCGAGAACTGCAGTCTTTAGAAGAAATAAGTACTAATTATAATAAAAGCCACACACTTTTTAAAATGCAGGTTTATTACATTTTTTATTACGATATTCAGAATGCATTTTTCCTCATAAAGGTGTCGCATACGCATCACGTATATTATATCCAATTCAATATGCATTTCTTTATTAAAAAAAGCAAAAAGCAAAATATGTAGATACCTAATTCGCAACAGTTTTATAACTGATAACCAAAAAACCCTTAACAAATCATGCACTCCATGTAACAGATATGTTTCATTTGTTCCTTCTTTAATGATACCTCCACATTCTCACCGATATGTCTTGCCGAATGTTTCTACGATACGCGGTTCTTCTCGAGTGTCTCACCGGAGTATGAGCCTGGCCGCCGCGCCGGGTGGCCATACATAGCTATGCGCACCCTTCCACGTATAATTCAAATGTTTAGTATCTGACGTTTGTTATAACAGTCTATAGAGCAAGTGGCTTGCATGCTATACGTTATAAGCTCGAATCCCACAGCTCCTGCTATTTGTGTCTATTTTTTAAATCACAGACTTAAAGTTACGTGTACATGGCGTAAGGTCTGCCAAGGAGGACCAGTATACACGGTTAAGTTGATTTCCCTTGCCCTAAGATACCACGGCCGGTGGTTAGGCTCCTGCTATTTTTGTCCATTTTTTAAATTACAGACTTAAAGATATGTGTACATGGCATAAGGTCTGCCAAGGAGGACCAGTATACACAGATAAGTTGGTTTCCCTTGCCTTAGTCCGATACCACGGCTGGTGGTCAGGCTCATATTACGGCGAGACGCTCGTGGTTCTACGAGTTTTTCCACACTTGCCGAATGTCTAGCGTGGCGCGCTTTTATTAGCAATCGTTGCTCTAGTTTCTTCAGTGCTCCATTTTGCCAAAAGAAATAAATAACTCAAGAAGAAAACTAAACAAAAGCACACACATGCAAGTTTACTAAGTTTCAAGCAGAAAACCAATATACTATACAGTTATAATATTATACCAGCCATACAATTTTTGTATCTTAATTACAGTACATCTCGGATAAATAAGAAATAAAAAAACATTTTAAATTTCCACCACACACGCTGACATTAATTCTGTTACACATCTGTGAAGTTGAGCACAGAACCTTACTACGTATTTATACTAATTTGATGTTTGGTGATTTATTCTAATTTTGTGGCAAAGGACATTATGTAAATACACTTAAAATCACACCTGCTTCTTCACAAGACTAGTCACTTTAATATTAATCGTTAAATGAAAATTACTTAGTCTTAATAAAATCAGTAGTCTTAATAAAAGTCGCGATTTGCCGATCGGGTGAAGGGAATATGCGCATGAACGAACGAATACGCAAACACAACTGATATAATACTCCCTGTTCTTAACCTTGGTATTAGTTTTATAGGTTCTCTTTATCTAGCATAAAACGAAGCTTTAGCTAAACGCTCTTTATCTAATCGAAGACTGTCGGCGTCCTTTGATATTTTATATATGTATTTCTTATATTTAAGAGATGTACTGTAATTGACATACATTTCAAATAAAACTTTTGCTGCTACCTGCTGCAAGAATGTCCCTATTAATTAATAAGTCAATATTAAATTTATCAGTGGCAACATAAATTGAAAATTTATAAATATAATTATTAATAATGATTTAATCATTTGTCAATTCAACAATTTGCCGTTTTATACAATATATTACCGTTAACTGATACGTGTGAAAAATATTTTAAACATGTTTGATTTTTATTTTACAGTAAGCTGAATTTAATTCATAAATAAAATACGTTTATAACATCTATTTTGCTGTTCATTATTAATGTCATCGCGAAATTACATAACTGAAGATTCCTGTCTCAGAATTATCAATATAGGTATTTTATGTTTCGATATAATCGTATGGTTTCGCACTCGAGAAAATTTGATATTATAATTGCACCAAAGGTGAACATAGGGCATCTATGAGTTCTATGGTTGTTAATAAATTGCTATATAATGAAATCTGCGGACGTTTATTATAATATATTTTACAATGTTTATAGTTTTTCGCTATTTCAAAATTTCTCTTTAATAAATTTGTAATATTTCATTTACGAGGAATTTACATTGACGATTTACGCCTTTAGAAAGATAGTGCATCTAGAATATAAGTTGGAATTTGCTTTTATTTGATTAGGCCGAATTTAATTTATTTTTTGTCTACTTATTTTACCAGATTTTCGATGTGTCTACTATGCTATATGATTTTATTTGGAATTATTATACAATTAAAACTTTCGTCAAGAAATCTTATTTCTTGAAATATTTTATTAAAATCATTTACTAAAATTAATTCAGTCTTTATCAGCATTTACTTAAATAATAAATTCTACATTATATTTAAATTTATAGCTACCTTGAGTGGCATGTGACATCAACGATTTAATATAAGAATTTCAAGTCATTAATATGTAAAATCTTTGACACAGGATCTTATAAGTATGGGTCGTTCTCAATTTAGGGTAAATTACAATATTCCTGGCGAATTTCTAATAAAGCATTAATTCCAAGCACTCTTTTTTCACAAAAAAATGTTTCTAACTGGTGTCTATCTACCATCACCCCATTTGCTAAGGATTCAGGTTTTTGTATTATATTTTTAAATAAAATATTAACAACAAAATAGTCTTTAACAACAAAAAAATGGTGTCTACTAATTTCACGAACAGCATAGTTCATTATGATTATAACTCGATGATATAGGATATAGGTCAGATTATGATGGCATATCTGTAGTATGTATTAAAATTTATAGGTATATACAATACTTTGTAATATGTACTATGTACTAATATGTAATATGTACAATAAAAAATATATTAATTTAATGTACCTGTAATGTTATGCCTGCTTCAATATTCCTAGGAAACATTGATGTAATGAAAAATTATCAATTGTATGCTAATTATTCTCAGTTATATATAACGAATTAAAACTTAGAAACCACTTAACACTACCATGAGGTACAATATAAAATATTTGTTTATGGTTTATTTCCTTAAAAATCTATCATATTTAGTTCATGAAATAGAATAGATAAACACGTATTAGTCACGTTTATTTTAGTTAAGGAGGCAATATCGTTAGTTAGAATAACATCGTTAGATATGTAAAAAATATGTAACGGCTTCACCAATATTAATGGATAATTAATTAATGACATTATTTTGCTAATTTTATTTTGCATAATTAATTACTAGGCAGGCATATTCGGCATCTATTTTTTTACAATTAGTGAAAGCTTGTCAACCCATTGCCACAGGAGAAATTCTCTTGACGTCAGAGAAGCAACAGTTTTATGATGTTAGAGCTGTAGCATTTTTAGTTGGTGACGTTCAATATGGGATACTAATATACAGGGAGCTGAAATACCAGCACACTGGAAAATACGATCGGCCAATAATATAAAAATAAGTTACATCTGCATAATATATTCAATTTTTTAAATTAATATAATTAAAGGAAAATTAAAGGAACATATTTAATTTTTTTAAATGTCAAATCAATTCGTTTATTTAATGGGAGTTTGGTATGGCACTAAAAAACACGAGGACTCTGAGAACACTTATAAGCCATTTTAGTTCCCTTGTCAGTTTGTCGTGAGTGGTATCAATGCATGGTGTTATCGTCCTTGCAATACATGCAATACAACGCCATGATCAATACCAGCCAGTGGCGGCTCTCTAGGGGGCGCAAGTGACGCATAGTTTCATCAAAAATTTCCAAAATCCGCTTGGTTATGCCATTAAAAAGTATTTTTAATTTTATATGACTTATTTAGGTATAATTATATATTGAAAATGTATTGTGCTTGTTTTATACACAGAAATAAGCAAAGCAGAATAGTTGCGCGATGAACGCGTTGAACACGGCGAACATTTACCTATAACCGTACAATGCACAGTATAAGCAAGTGACGCGTATCGATACCAATTGGTATTCCGCTGCATCTCGTAGCGTTGTTTACAGGCGGTTGTAATGGTCCACGAGGCGGCCAGTAGGTGGGTAAACTACCGTGTGGTCGAACGGGTATAGCGGAAATCGAGAGTTGCATCTCCTGCCTTTATTATAGGACGCCGCGTGTCACGATTAGAACAGTTCTTTGTAATTTGTTTTGTATCAATCGTAGAAATGTTTCCTATATATGATCCAGCATCTAATTTGTATTAGAAACGCTATTTTCAGATGAAAATTGAGGACAAAAAGGATTTTTTAAATTGCGAGAGCTGTGTCGTCAAAAGACAAGTGTGGTCGTTTGTATATTCAGAATGAGTGGTATTCGTAGTATAGGTGGAAGTGTGGAAGTGTTTACTTATGAAAACTTTTATGTATGTCGTGTTTAATTGTCGGTATAAAATCGGGCATGTGAAATAAGGAAGGATTTAACAATCATTTTATGAATGTCACGTGAGGCTGTCGTAAGCACGGAGCATCTTGGGAACATACACGGTGTGCATTAATATTCACAGGATTGATTAAGAACTTAGTACAATCGGAGACGAATTGAGAGAATATTTTTTTACTGATGAATTTCCTCCCTTAATCCGTATGCCTCACCTAATATTAAGTCCACGAGTCGCCACTGATCATAATCCAAATCCATTTTCCAGCATTTTAAGATTTGGATGATTATTATATAAAGCGCTATTGGAATCAAACTATCACACGATATTAGTAACTGTACTGTAACTGGTTTAAAAAAATTATAAATGAAGAAGACTAGAATCAACCCAATTCATGTTTAGATCATGAACAATTGGCAAACTATTTTTTGGCCTACCTGAGCAATACAATACGTAGACATAAATGCATTTTATAACAATTGTTTAATGATTTCATATTATTAATTATTGCGCGACTAGTCCAGTGTATCACGTGATATTACATACTTCCAAGAGTTTTCTCTTGCTTTTGCTAACTATAGCTGTATTTTTTACGAGACGAAATTTCACTCTTTTATCTTATGCATAATAAGATAAGAGCTGTGTCATTAAGCATAATTTTATTCCATATAACGTCTGACAATAAACACTTATATGGTAGTTATTAATTGTTTAATATTTTTAATGTGTAGCCGTTAATGGCGAAAAGAAAACAAAATGCGTCTGAAAGCTATGGTATATACATTGTTGGTTTGACCAGCAACTAATTAGCATAAATTTCGTGGACCGTTCAGAAAGGTTAATTATCATATATACAGATCCGTTAATCACCACTTGGGTACTTGGCTTTTCAGTAAATTTGAGCATATATATCTGAATTATGGACGGCGCATAATTACACATTCCTGTATCTCTTGACGATTATTAGCCGCGTCCGATCCGACTCTGTTGATTATTTTAATTGCTGTCTGTAAGATGTAGCCTTGCATTGTGATAATCATCGTAATTGATTTATGGCCAATTTGTTACAATTTATTAAGGCTACATGCATTTACTGGCCGGCTATTGGGAGCATTATAAATCTGTTTAATATCGACAGTACGTTCTCTCATACATGAATTTCTTTTTTCCACAGGCCGTGAACGCTGCTGCCAACCAGAAACGAGCCAGGACGCGTATTACAGATGACCAATTGAAAATTTTACGCGCTCATTTTGACATAAATAACTCTCCGTCTGAAGAGCAGATCCACGAGATGGCGTCGCAGAGTGGCTTGCCACCTAAAGTGATAAAGCACTGGTTTCGAAACACTCTGTTCAAGGAAAGGCAGAGGAACAAAGATAGTCCATATAATTTTAACAACCCGCCATCGACGACGCTAAATTTGGAAGAATACGAAAAAACCGGCGAGACGAAAGTCTTGCACCTGAACAGCTCAGGTAGCAGTGTGGAAGAGAACAAGTCTAAAGATTCTCCGACACCTATTCAACACGAAATTAAGACGGAATTAAAAGAAGAGCCGGCTGATGAGTTGCCGAAGTATAACGAAGATAAAGCTCACGATTCCATCATCGATGAAAAACCTAACATGTTTAATTTGCCGCTCAATTTACAACCGCCTCAGAGCCCTGCTACCTCCGTAGCCAGTTCAGACAATCAGAGCATGTCACAGCCCAGTACCCCCAACAATCTCACTCTTACCTCCATTATAGCGTCACAATTGGGTGACACGCTAACTACCAGCACCCCCACTATGAACATAACCAGTATTTCCTCGCACCACGGACTGACCAGCCCAATGTTACCACCACCTAAGCTTAACCAACAAAACTTTTCTAACCCTAACAATCTTCAAGGTATGCTACCACTTACACCAAACCGCTGCCTCAGCCCTAGCAGAGACTATAGCAACCCTGGTAGCCAAGGATCTGGAGGATCAACAGGCAAGAGGGCGAACCGTACAAGATTCACAGACTATCAAATTAAAGTACTACAAGAATTTTTCGAAAACAATGCCTATCCCAAAGACGACGATTTAGAATATCTATCAAAGCTTCTAAACTTAAGCCCTAGGGTAATTGTAGTATGGTTTCAGAATGCCCGTCAAAAAGCTAGAAAAGTCTACGAAAACCAGCCAGCTGCTGAGCCAGCTCCTGGGATCCCAGATGAAGCTGGTGCAAACAGATTTCAAAGAACCCCTGGACTTAACTACCAATGCAAAAAATGCCTCTTGGTATTCCAAAGATACTATGAACTGATCAGGCATCAGAAGACTCATTGTTTCAAGGAGGAAGACGCTAAAAGATCAGCGCAAGCCCAGGCAGCTGCTGCACAAATTGCCGCTGTTTTGAGTTCTGAGGACTCAAACTCAAGTACAACCGTAGAGCAATCCCAACAACCGCAAAATCAGATGCAGCAGCAGCAGCCTCTTATGCAACAAAACAACCAGTCAAATCCAGCTCACAGTCCAGGCCAACCAAATCCTTCAACTACGCCCACTCCAAGCCAGTGCAATTATCCTCCTTCGTCGCCATCACCTTCCGAGTCTAAAGAAAGTACCTTTCAGTGTGATAAGTGCAATCTAGTTTTTCCCCGTTTCGAGCTCTGGAGAGAGCATCAGCTGGTCCATTTAATGAACCCTAATCTCTTCCCTACCTACCCCCCAGATTCCCCCTTTGGAATTCTGCAACAACACGCCCAGCTCCAACAACTAAACGCTAACTTAGGAGATTTATCGAAACCACAAAACAACGTCACTCAACAAAACATTCAACACCCCCTCATTAATATGCTGAATGATGTAACTGGCCAGAAGAGGAAAATCGATGACTTTGACGTAGAAAGTGACACTTCTGACCAGCCTAAGGATAAAAGGTTGAGGACAACTATTTTACCAGAACAGCTAGACTACTTGTACCAAAAATACCAGATAGAAAGTAACCCCTCTAGAAAAATGCTGGAGAACATTGCTAGGGAGGTTGGTTTAAAAAAAAGAGTGGTGCAAGTCTGGTTTCAGAACACGAGAGCTAGGGAACGCAAAGGGCAGTTTCGTGCCCATGCGCAAGTAATCAACAAGAGATGTCCGTTTTGCCCAGCTTTGTTTAAGGTAAAGTCTGCATTGGAGTCTCACTTGACCACGAAGCATGCTGATCAATGTGCAAGAGGAGAGATTAATATAGATGCTTTGCCTGACGAGGAAATCAGCCTAGAATCTGCCCCAAGCCTAAGTTCCGGAGGAGACAACAAGTTCCAGCAGCAGAACCCAAACATGATGCCACCACTTTTTCCTTCTCTTCACCCTGAAATGGAAAGCTCTATAAAGAAATACTACGAGGAGAGCATGAAGAGATACATAAGCGAACTGCAAGCTCACGCTTCTTCGTCTAACGGCGATAAGAGCGAGATTAAGGCAGAAAAAGGTGAAAGTGGTGAAATACCTCTAGATCTCTCTAAACCAGTGGACTTATCTAGGCCTATGAAAGTATCCATGGACCACGAACGCAACATGTGCGATCCTGGTCCCTTAACTGATCTCAGTGAACGATCTCTATGTGATGAACGAAGCGATTCAATGTCAGAAACCACGGAATATTATGACGATGAAAGCAATCCTACATCTCCAGCAAGTAGTACCCAAAGCAACACTCAGCGGATGAGCAGTAGTGGCACGTCTGTAGGCGGTACGAAGCGATTTCGTACACAAATGTCCTCAGTACAGGTAAAAGTAATGAAAATACTTTTCCACGACTACAAAACTCCGACGATGGCAGAGTGCGAGAGTCTAGGCAGAGAAATCGGACTGCCTAAACGGGTAGTACAGGTATGGTTTCAAAACGCAAGGGCGAAAGAAAAGAAGGGCAAAATGGCCCTGCAAAAAGTCCTGGGACAGTCAGAATCTGAAAATCCACCCTTGCCAGATGATTGCAGATTCTGCAACTTCAAGTACTCGCACAAGTACTCGGTCCAAGACCACATCTTCACCAAGACCCACATAGCAAACGTGAGGATGCACCTGGAAAATCAAAATAAGGAATCTGGTGCGGAGGGAGAGTTTACAGTGCCACCACTACCTGGTGTTTCGGGGGCAGTTACCGCAGACTCGACCACCAACCCCACGCAGAACTTGAACAACAACACGCACCTCCAGTTGCTGCAGATGGCCGGTATGCAGATGGGTGGCACCGCTAAGGGGGAGCCGGAGGAGAGTCCAGAGTCGCTTTTCCAGCAGCTGTATGCCCTGGGGAACAACGCCAACTTCGGGGTCCAAAACCAGTATGTTCATCATGCGATGTTTGGCGCTAATGGTGAGTACCGTTTTAAAGTTTGACTAACTAGATAAATAGAATGTGTGTAATTTGAAATATGCGGTTTTAAAATGTGACAAGTTTTGCAAAATAACTTAAAATAACAGAAGTTTCACAAAATAACTTGATAACTCATGACTTATCAACGGGTCCTTGAACGGATTTTCCCATAAAAAAATATCTGTGATTGTTCGTGTGTAGAAATAATTTTGATGGGTTAGCTTCAGTAAGAGGTCAGTCAAAGACAACTTGATGTCTGACTATACACATTCTGATTATATAAGTATCACTAAGATGGCGGTGTTGTCACAACATGGTTATTGTCAACATCACAAAATTTATGTATAAATACATGGTGTTTGTTGTTTTGCATTAAGTTTGAAAATAAAAAACTATGTCTTTAGTATACTAGGCCTGTGTAGGGCTAAATCTAAATATTATTTGATATTTGGCTATAAAACCCAATCGAAATTCAGATTTTTTGATTGGAAAACATTTTACCGTAGAACATATATTAAAAAAATCTTGGCACAAAAATCTTTGGCATAGTTAATATGACAGCATGATACGACATAAAATTGATTAAGAAAAACTAAAAAGTTACCTACTTCTAATTTCACGTGTCTTGGAAATCGTCCACCGATAATAAAAGCATGAAATAAAAAAATACTGTAAAATTTTATTAAACAAAATTAAACAAATACCTATGTAATTCACGGAAGAAATATCAAGAAGTTCAAAATTAAATAACCATGAATATTAGACCACATTTCCTAGTTACATGATCTTAGACTGTGATATGTCTTTAAAGTTAAAAAAATACTCGTTACAACGAGTACACCGTTACAGCTTGTTACAAATTGACTATTCAACCAACTGTGAAAATGGAGTTCCGCAAGGAACCACTAAGACCACTTGTTTCTATTATTCTAGTGCTAATAAAACTAGATCATTGGTATATATTATAAATACAATTGGACCTGATATTGGACCTTGCGGTGCGCCTTGTTCCTTGTCAGTGGGTACCTGTGCCACATTTGCATTGTACTCAAGCATCTGTTTTTGTTGTAATGTATATGGTGCAATGTACTTATATAATTGCATTCCAATGAATTCCAGCACTTTGCTGTTACCTTACGTTCGGAAGTTAGTTCCTTATTTAGATCAGTAGATAAATGCTTTAAGAGAAACAATATTATTACCAATAAATAACGTGAGAAATATGAACGGTAAATGGGGTAAGGCGGGGTTACATTTGACATATAATTTACTTTTGTATAGCTAGAGAAAAGTCATTTTTCGAGATTTTGCAATGAAAATTTGTTAATAGACTCCATGAGGCCTTGTAGATTTAGATAGCTATATCTGATTCTTAGAAATATTCTATATATTAAAAATAATAGGAATATAATAATTTAGAATTTGCAGATTTGACTTCTGATATTTTTAGGGGGGGGGGGCAGTTTTTGCATGTAATAAAATGTTTTCGATTCATAAGTTTTATTACTAATTTTGACCATCGCTATTGTTACACTTATTCTTTTCTCATTATTATAAAAAAAATATTTGCAAAGCTTATTTTAAATTATAACTATATCAAATTCATGATACTTATTTAAAAGGTTAGGATTAAGTGAAACTGCTATAATGTCAACCCTGTTTACATAAGAGATATCAGGTACTTCTGGGTAGAAAATTTATTTCTATCGAATTTTTTTCTCAAAAAAGTTTTTTTCAATTCATCCACCTCTAGAATTTCTTCAATTCGGCCAACATAATAAGCAACTGAGGACATCGTTGGAAACTGAACTAATACAAAATCATTCTTGTGCAATGTCTGATCGTCTGTTAGTTCCATAATAGAAATAGCACCAAGGCTGCTTTCTGAGTGAATTGATAGTAGATAATCTACATTGCTCTCTTCATCAGGCTCTTCAATCTTTCTTTTCTTATTGGTTTTTCTCTTTTGTGGACGATTCGCTTTATCCATTTGATCGTCATTTGCTGTATTAGAAACTTCATAGTCATTCTTTCTCTTTACCTCTTCAAAAACATTTTTGTTGCCTTTTTTACTTAATTTTCTTTTCTTTTCCTTGTCCTATCTTTATAACTTTTTGCATTGCTGGAGAATTTGTATAAATTGTAGATTTACCTTTTCTCTTCCTTTTTTCCCATCAGCATTTTTTTTAAAGGAAGGTACGGAGTTACCATTTCTGGCATAAGGATTGTTTTAACTTTGGTTGTAGTTGCTTTCTCAGTTGCTTCTATTTGTTTAATTATTTGCATTGGTTCTGCTTCTTCTTCAATCCCTGCTACTTTTTCTTCCACGGTCACTGAAGTTATAACAACCATGTCAGTATTACCAGCTCTCATTATGACATACTACTAGGACCAGCGATATTTATGGATGACGTATCGGACTGAGATTCTTCCAGCTCAATAAAATCGAACCGGACACTTCTAGGGTATTTTTGAATTGTTTTTTTATTAGAAGCTTGCTCTGGAAGAATGTTATACGAATGTTATATGTCCCTATATGTTTATTTGTATCAAAACGACACGAAATCTGACGCTATTAAGGCAGATTTGATCCTTTCGGCTGCAAATAGCATATTTAATGCTTTGATAAAAGCGAATAAGAATGCCCGTTCTCTTAACGGTGCCATAAAAGTCAATAATTATAAACAAGGAACGGTTTCGCCATATAAAACGGTATACTTAATCTAATAGCATGTTATTTATTTCGTAAAATACCAATTTCCTGCGCTGGTACATAAATTGATATCCCCTAGAAAATGAGAAATATGAATTAATTTTTCATTCCCCCTTTTGTATTTCTCATATGAATTCGTAAAACAACGCGATATGCGGCTCTATCCTGGCTTCGTCAATAATATATGACGCACGTCTCATTACTACACGCCCTGTATATTCCGTGACTCCCTGCTTTGAGATAACACTCAACTTCTCTTACTATTATCGCCCGAACTTCTTCATTTATCATTCCACAACTATACCGCTAGCGTAATTAGTGATATTCCATCTAGTTCTCCCATTTATTATTTACGATAGCGTAATTGACTTGTTTTTATTTTTTTGTGTTGGTAACGTGACTAATTTGATGGGCGGGCTTCGTCACGTTAAAAAGATTAAATTGATAATATTTCACACTTGAAAATAAGTCTTCGTTTTTCAAATAAGAGGCCTAGATAATAATAGTTAAGGTTTCATTTGATGAATTATATGAAGGTAATAAGAGTGATGCTGTGATATATAGTATTATACGTAATTAAAATACACTGAACTCCATTTGAAGTGGAACAACGAAATTTAAAGCCCAATTTAAGCTGCCGTAAATTTCGAACCCAACTTTGAATTTGAACTTCTGGGACATGTTCTACTAATTCTGAGGCCACAACAGTTATCCTTCTGGTTATGAACGTATTAATCTATCAGTCTAGCAGTAGTTTTTCGAACACGACCTCTACCATGGCGAATATGAACGGAATTTAATTGATGTCTTGCCCAGGCACGACTTAACTATGGCTGTCACCAAAAAATGCTGCCACATTTCTTTGAGTGCTTCCACTAAGTAACACACCAAATGCCTGATTTAACTGATTTTGTTGAAATTTTGTTGAAAGAGGTATTTTTACTTAAAAACAGTGGGTTGTGAAAACCTCCATATCTCTTAAAAACTGGGTTTAAAATAACCTATTAAAAACGGAAATGAAGCCCATGCATTAGGCTATGCATGGTAATTTGTAGTTCATCCCACTGCCCCGTGGGTATCGCTAGTATCGCTTGGAGTTGTGTGCTATTATATGATCACGAAAACATAACATAGAGCATTTAGGCAAGGTCCTATGCCTAGAACTTACTTATTGTTTACTTATTGTTGCGGTATTCTAGGAAGAGATGAGGACCAATAATTACAAACATAACTCATGATTACAAAAGTACTCATCTTATGGTTATTTTGCTATTACACGGGGTGTGAACAGTAGAAGAATGAGATAATACCTAGGATACCAACCAAGACTAGTATTCTGCAAAGATAAAAATGAGAAAACTGTTGCGGGACAAGAAGTTCTGAAACCGCGAAAGGAATATTTTAAACAATTGTTAAACGAAGACCAAAATAATGAACAAGAAACAGATGAACACATAACTGATATAGAAGAAGAAGTACCTAAATTTGGTAGGTACCAGTCCCGAGTAATGAAGTAATTATAAATGCAAATAAAGAGTTAAGAAATAATTTCAAACCTGAAAAATAGTAAGAGGGCAGAAACTGATAATTAGACAGACGGAACTATTTAAATGTGGCGAAAATGAGTTAACCTACAAAATACAGAAACTCTTAGAGATGAAGTGGGAAGCTGAGGCCTGCCAAAATAATGGACAGAGGCAATAATCTGCCCCATATATAAAAAATTTATTGTATATAAATAAGGAAAAAAAACAAAGTAACTTATAATCTTCTTCTGCCCATAGAGTGGTGTCAGGAAATAAATATGTAGCCGAGTTACAGAGTATATTGGGAAATGAAAATATTTCTAAAACACTTAAAAACAAGGTTATACGGGACAATGATACGACTAATCGCTACATATGCCAGCGCAACATGGACGTTAAATAAAACTGAACAAAGGTATGGGGGAGAAAAATGCTGCGGAAAATCTTAGGAGGAAAAAGAACTGAATAATGGGGGGTTAGAAGAACAAGCGAAGAAGTAATGAGTAATAGCTCAAAGCTTACGGTGGTTGGGCTACATTGAAAGAATGCCAGAATGGATAAGGATGCCAACATTACTACTGGCGAGAAGAATTGGATGGAAGAAAACCAAAAGCAAGGTGGAAAGCGGAGGGCGAGAAAGACAAGAGCTAGACATTACCATGCAGATGGAAAGAACAACATGTCGGGCAACAAGCAAGCCATTGGCCTGTTAGACTCGCAGAGCTAAACTATAACAGTATATGTTATTTATTGTCTCCGTGTGCCTTAGTTCTAGTAGGTACAACTGCATTTTACGCCTTCAGTGCGGACGGCATGAGGCATCATCTTGTCTAAATTTAAATAACAATTACCCAAATTCGTGTTATGTCTAGAACATGCCGTGCATTGTATTCTCCTTCTTCGTGTTGTGACCTTCCCAAACGCGTCCGACTGGTGCGTTGCCCTCCCCCAGTTTACCAATTAATGTTAATAAATTTGTTACCTCATTTAACAGCCATACATAATCAATATTCTAGATACCCATACGTTTCCTCGAGCTAATAGAAAGCCGTTTACGGCAAGAAACAATATATTCAAGCGACTCCTATATTATAATTTTAATTATGTATGAGGCAAATAAACAGACAACTGCCATACAGCCATTGTTACGTTTATGTTAATTATTAAAACGTAATTTATGGGCCTCGCCGATCAATGTGATTGGTTCTGGGCTCGTATTTCCAATCGGCAATAAATTTAATGAACAAAAGATGAAATCCATAACTAATATCGGCGTGGAGAAAGTCGCATGTGCCGCTTTTTACCCCATACACACTCCGACAACAACTAGATTTATTTCGATACATAAAAAATGCAACTGATACCCCGCTGTCGATACGTGGCTTTATTGTCTTTCGGCTCGCTACGCAATATGTTGCCGAATCGTGACTCAACTGAATTAATTTTACACCATTTATCCAGAAAGATGCTTCGGAAATTACCCCAAGTGTGTCCCATCGGGCATGAATTACTAACTTTACATATACGCATCTACTGCCATCAACTAATGCCTATAATAGCCATAGTATGATACACTCTATTTGTTTAATAATGTAGTGAATTCATACTGAATCTTATCGGTTGCCGTTACTGCAAAACGTGGGGGTTCAAATTTTACTCGTTGAATTAGAAATGGCGAAATGCCTATATAATCTACGAGCTTAAAGCTCTGTATCTTAATATTTATGGGGTAAAATATTCTTAAGTTCATACAAGGAATAGCTATTCATGTTTGTACTTTCGGTTGCTTTTTCGCTTCGGCTCCAAGGCTTTTTGGATCCGAGATTCGTCTGGTTGTCGATAACTGTTGTTAAAACGATGGCTTATATTGCTTGTAACTCTCGCTGCCAACCAATCCAAAAAGCTGCTGTTCTCGGATTCAGAATTGTGCCTCTATATAATTTCTCACTCGATGGTTTTACTGCTGCAAAGACGACGAATTTTGTTCTGAAAATTAATGAATTTATTTATAAAAGACGCGGCAATATTTAAGGGCCCCAGGTCATTTTTAAAAAAAAGTTCCTGTAAACATAGGTCCGCAAATGCTTCGTGACCGATATACATGATGTTGAAGTTTAATAAAAAAACAGTAAAAATTAGATTTCACTTTCAACAGTTTTTGTAATTTTTGGTAAGAAAATGGTGATACTTATTGTAAAATACTTGTTTTTGCCCTTGAATCATGCATTAAAATGGTTTTTATTTTTTTACTCACAAACGGTGCGATATTCCGATAAAGTTTTCTGCCTCATAATTGAACAAGAAATTTAAAACAAATTTTTATTTTAGAGAATCCATCGGCGTCATATTTTTTCTCTAAAAATAGCCGGTGACGTGCCAATATGCGCGCCACTGCTAAACCTAAAAAATCGTTTTGTATTGCACATTATGCGTCTCCCATAGCTATTGAAACGCCTATAATTTTATTATAATATTTCAAGCTGTTTTGGAGAAATCTAATTTTTACTGTTTTTTTTTAAATTTAGCCTCATCATCCTGTAGATCGGTAACGATGCGTTTGCGGACCTATGTTAATAGGAACTTTTTTTATATTTTGGTAATATGAGATAGAGATATATCGAAACAGTATGATATAGAAATATTTAATTTGCTTATTGGATACTTACACTGTTGAATGCTTCTTATATTTTTTTTATGGGCGCCAGTTCTATAAACACAAATTTCTTAATTTAATTGAAGGATCGCTTTAGAGTCAAGAGCACTCTCTCTTAGACGGGGTCCAATTAGGCGTATTTAGTTCCTTTTTATAAAATTTCTTTAAATGATTTGTTGATAGTGAAAGTAAACGACTCATCATCATTGAATTTAAACTGTATGCAATTTTTATTAATATGTTAAATTTTATGTTAAAGCTCAAAGTTGTATTAGTTATATTGTTTAGTATTTTAAATTTATTTCCGTGGAATTGCAAACCAAGAAAGAAGTTTTAAAACCTACTATCCTCCGAAAAACCTACTTAACTTATACCTATCTAATTACATGGGACCAAGTCCTCTGAAACAATATTCCTTAAAATTAGCAAATTTAGATTGTTTATTTCCTTGTTGTAAAATGTGTTAGTCCATTTTTTTATGTACTTCCACGCAACTTGTCACTTTCGATTACATTTATACGCGAACTAGTGAATTCCTGCTGGGCTCTGGTGGTGGTGTCATCTAGCGGGATATCGCTGCACTGCCTCTGGAATGCTGACTGCCTTCGGTGATATATTTTCTGTGCCTTGGGATTTATCTATCCTCAAATTTTTCTTAGTTGCTGCTGGGCTGTAGTCTTCAATCTGCTATCACTTGATATTAACTGTGGAAGTTTGTTTCCTATTCTTGGTGGTATATTAACTGCAATTTTCCTCCACTAGGCTGGGATGCTACCGAGCTTCTCCCGTTTATTCTTGTAAAATCGACGAAAAGCACGTATATATGCCGTTTTACTGCTTCAATACCATATGTAGTATTACTGCTTACTTAGCACAATTTAACACTGATTATATAAGATTATAATTATTTTTACTTATTAACTTTTACAAAATTGAAAAGCGTGGCTGTTGCTTTGAACGCCGTAACTGAACTCTCATGGAAATGTTGGTTGTTGCTATGGATGTATCCCGTTTTTAAAAACTGATGCAACTTCCTGGTTACCTAATTCTTTCTTCTTCTGTCACTTTAATCTAATCAATCAGATTAATTCATAATATTTGATTTTTATAATTACACTTGAAGCTATTACATCTTGACCATCACACAATATAATTTTAAATTCTGAATACATTTATACTATTAATTTCAACTTCTGACGTATAACATTTTCTGTGTGACGCGTTCCCTCTTAACTAAACTCTCGAAACCCTTGTTTACACTTATGCTTTTTCATTAATCCTTTAATTTATATTTGTGGCGATTAATTATATAGCTTTAACGATAATATGTGTTGACCAATCATGCGCGTAGCTGGTTGACGACTAGATATACTCTGTTCTTTGATTGTAGGTAAGTGTTTGTTTGCGCTTATGCTATACTCTGTTCATTTGTATGAGTCTACCGAATTTAATTTAATTCAATTTGATGTATTATTTATATTTGACTGCCAATTTAGGTTCTATATTCTCATTTATCTCAATATATATATATATCACTGGATATATATCTTCGAACTCTGCTACATACGTAGGTACTTGATCTCTTTTCCATAAATTCACGTTGAAAAGGAGTTATGTATTATGTTCTTGACTGAGTAGTTATATAATATGATTTCAAATAGCTTTCCAAAGTTGCGCAGAATAGAGATGGGTCTATAATTGTTTATTAAAGAAATATCACCGCATTTGTGAATGGAACAAATTCTTGATATTTTCCGCATTTTAGGATAAGTAGAAGTTGAATGACAGAAAATATTAAAACATACAAAGGTTTCAAAGATATTTAAAAACACAGTTTTGTCCCTGTGGATTTTTTTCACTCGGTGCATTGTTTTTTAATTATTTAATGACAGTTTATTTGTTTAGGTTTTTATTTTGTTCGATAATTGATATTTTTATGGTTTCACGTAAATGTGGCCGTTTTCTAGAAACATACAAGACAACAAAGCTGTAGAGACACCCTACAAGAGTATACTTTTATTTTTTACGCCTTGATAAGTCAGCTTTTCCGACTAATTCAAAATATTATAATTTCGTAAATAGTAATAGTATAGTTATACGATTTTTTTATACCTGTTGTTGACCTGTCACTATTGTAGGGCAATGTAAGTATGGGAATTTTTATAGAACATTACAAAATTACCAGATTTCATTTCGTCATTTTTATTATCATTCTATCTATTTATGTCCCTCTTTAAAATGCTATGCAAGGTAATAATAAACAAACTCTATAACAAAATAAGTAGCCAAGGAAGGAAGCATAACAAATAGTTTTGCAACGCTTCATTTGAATCTTACAAACCGAAACCAACAGTCAATTATTTTTATTAGATAAAAATACGTATTAGGTGCTAGTAGTGTACGCTAACCATCAACATTTTAACGTCAACATTTTTTATTTTTTTAAGTGCAGTATTATTACAGATGAGTGGTTTCATATTTGCGATGATAACTTCATGCTAGAGCAAATTGATGTGACATCCAGTTTTTTGCCTTCGTATCTTGTTTAGGAGACGACACCACGAAAATGAGTTATATTTGTGGCATCATGCAGATCCAAGAACGTTGCATTTTCATGTCAAGTTTTGGCCGAAATAAACGTGTGAAGGAAACACAATAATATCTTAACGATCCGTTAGATAGATCAAGCGGGTGATATGTTTCGATTAGCCGATGTTTTCGAAACCAAATGCATGATAAAAAAGGCCTCGTAAGATTTTACATTCTATCGTTATAAAATAAATATATGAGAAACGCGCGTATACCCCCCTACGATCATATACTTATGTGTGTTTTTAAGTTTCGCATAAATGAATATAGGAATATTTGGCAGTACAAATTACAGTAGCCTTTGTGAGAGTTCTTTGCAAGATAATCGCTTACAAAACCAAATGTTATTACCTTGCGGAATCCTCTCCTTAAAGATTCCTTTCCTGCTACTCGAAATCTATTGGCTGGAAACAATTATGCTTGGGTTGATACATCTTTTGGCGTTGCCATGTAGAAGAAACTCTGATATGAGCGAGAACGGAGAAAAAGACGGTTACCGAAACCTTGATTCAGCGGCGGAGCAATAAATTCCATTTAATAGATTGACAAAAAGTAACATATACAATGTACGGAAACTAAGAGCGAAGGAGCACAGTAATGCTGGTTAGTTGTGTAAAGAGAGACGTGTGGATACTGGGCGGGGACAACAGATTCATTCTACTTTTACAATAAGACAAACAAGACAGTCCGTTTCTATAGCTACCGTAATACGCGCTTTCATTGGCGGACCGTCTTACTTACGGTCGATTATAAACTTATATACATCGCGATACGTACGATGTACCGATTCGAGATCATTTTAAATGCCGTATCAAACAGAGAAGAACCAAAGCATTTATGCCACACACACGCTGAGAAGCACTCTCATTACGAGTATGCCTACTGCAGGTCTGCACAAAGAACTTCCTGTTACTATCAACTGGGAATATATATGTTCAATCAAGAAATTATCCGAGAGTTACTAAATCTGTTGTAAATGTAAACCATTTATACATCTTTATTATACTTAACAAGTGTTTAAAATCCATTTTGGAAGATACCTTCTTGGTGCGTGCCTTGCAAATGTTTTTTTGGCATTCTTTTCACTATGGAATATCAGCCCAAACAACTATAGGTTCTGACACTTGATATTTTTGAGATTAAATATTTTTTACGATATGTAGAACATATTTTTGAAATTTATATTTCTATCTTTAAATACAAACAGGTTTACTCTTCGGAAAATCCATGGGTTGAAAAATATATGATGTTTAAGAATTAGTGCTTATTCAACATTATAACAAATTCGTTGTCAACTAAATCCTCGGACAGTCCCCCTTAATATTGAGTTACATCCTCTTTAGCTTTAATTACTGCTTTTATGCGGTCAGGCATTGTATCTAAACAGTTTTTGACAGTCCTCTGCAGTTATAGAGGCCCAAATTTCCGAAATTGTTTGCTTCAAACCTTCAATACTTATTTGGGGATCATTTCTTAGCTTTCTTTTCATTATGGCCCCGATTCTCTATAGGATTAAGATCCCGGCTACTGGAGGGATCCACTACGTCAATAGAGTTGTCTTGAAATTATTGTTTTGTAATTTTCGCGGTATGCGAAGATGCGCCGTCCTGCTCGAAAGTCAATTCGCCATCATCAGCTAAAATTTCTACTGTTGGGAGGAAATTGGATCTCAATATATCAATGTATTTCAAAGCGTTCACAGTACCATCTATAAAATGCAAAGATCCATCACCTTTCAAAGACATACATCCCCAGATCATAACACTAGCAGGAAACTTAACAGTCCGTTTTAAACAGTCTTTATGGTAAGTTTCAGATTTGTTACGAATCACTCTCTTTCGCATATCACCGACGCATACATCAAATTTTGGCTCTTCACTAAAAATGATGCTGTTCCATTGTCTTTTTTCATAATTTCGTCTTTTTTTTTGCCCATTGTAGTCGATTTTGTTTCTGGCGGGTAGTCAACTGTGGTTTTTCTTTTGCCTGCTGAATTAATTAATTTAATTTTACTTCTCGAGTACAAGAGACTCACCTTAAACTTACCTTATAAAATTTATAGCCACACTTTCTGAGATATTTACGAGCAGTCTCTGCAGAAGCTTCTTTATTCTTTCTGACCATATTGCATTTAAATCTCGTAGACTACTCAGGCGATTTTCCTTAGCGATGCTAATTAAAACTCGAACATTTCTGTCATTAATTATCCGATTTCGTCCGGTACTTTTTCCAATTGCAACAGAACCACTTGATGAATATTTTTTGATAATGTCGGCAACACTTGATACAGGTAAATCCAAATCTTTTGCGATTTTTCGGCCATCATTCCGATGCAATTTTACAATAAGATTATGCCATTCAATACTCAACGATTTTCCTCGAACCATTATTTAATATACATATAACATCTGCAATACTGACAGAAGCGGCGTCGCATTAATTTCCAATAAATATTATGTTTTATTTTCATAGCCCCTCTGATTAAAATATCTCATGCATACATTAATGTCCGAAAGTTTAGTTGACATCGAATTTGTCATAATGTTGAATAAGCACTAATTCTTTTTTTCTATCCATGCATTTTTCGAAGAGTGTCAGCATCTATATAGTTGTATTTGAAGATAGTAATATAAATTTCAGAAATATGTTCTACATATGGTAAAACATATTTAATCTGAAAAATATCATGTGTCTGAACGTATAGTTGTTTCGGATCTGTCTCCTGCAATAAATCAAGGTGGCTCTGGAAGCATGGAATTTTAACAAAAATACTGATATACTCTATAAGATTTTATTATGACATCATAATAAAGGCATAATTTGAGACAATAGCGTATACTTATACCTTGTCACAGATATTGGTTGTTCTTAACCAGCTGATCAAAGCTCGATCATAACGTGATTATCAGGGAATTTACGAAAAATTGCAAATTATTTTGAAAAATTTTATAGGAAAGAATTGTTTGTTTTTGAATCAGCAAAGTTGTTCATTTTGATCTTGTCAAAACAATTGTTTTTAAAACATGTTCTATTTTTTTTATTATAACCATGTAATCTTTCATTCTGAAGCTACTTGCCAAAAATAGGCTGGCTCATTACGACAAATATGGAGCACACAATTAGAAATGTACTGAATTTACGAACTTTACGAATTTACGAACACAATATGGCGGCCTCTACTATGGAACGCGCTCTTAATCTCAACAACGTCTAGAGATATATTAATGAAATTTGGAACGAACGTTCGGTATTTCGAAAATAGGAAAATTACTTTTTCCGTTTTTTTGGGATTTGATGTTCACATTTTTTATTACCATATATGATTTTAATTCACGTTTGCTTAATTGAAAAGAGTATAACAATGTATCACATAATGTTAACATTATTGAATTCCAAATATCTCGCTTTGTCTCAGGCGCAAATAATATTAATTATTAGTCTTCCTTAATGGCCATATATTTCCAGGACACAGTATTATCAGACTTTGGCCATTTGCACTTGTATTGTGTGGGCAGTGATTGTCTCTTATAGTCTATCTTCAGGCAACTCAGCTCATAGCGTCTACTTCTAAAAAGTCGACTGATATATTCTAACATATCAGTATATTTTCATTCTCTGTATAACATAGACATTTAAAACTAGATTTATTCCCTTTAGATGCATTTTATCGGGCTCACCGTAATGAAAAATTGTTCTACTGAAACTGTTCTAGTGCCACCCTAACAATAGTTAGAGAGACCTTTGTTAATCAAAAACTACGACTTGGTAGAAAATGCAGACTTACCAACCCAAGTCAATATTTCAGTTAAGTTAATATCCATGAGAACATCTTAAGTATAGATCAATGGTGTAAGAAAATTGTTCTAAAACAAGATACTGAGACATTATACGAAAGCTATGAGTGAGAAACTTGTGCAATCACAAATTTAACACCCTGTATTCTGGAAATGACGGCCTCAATAAAAACCTTTATTGAACAAAATATTCTAAAAGTTCGGGCAAGGAACACAGTCCCTCATGTTTGAGCTTCCGTTACGTTCCACCCTGCGTTCTACACTAGGGACTTTTTGGATTCGAGTTGTCAGTCTGTTGAGAATTTTTGTTATAACAACGATTCAGTTTGCGTGTTTTGTGACTCAACAGATAAACAAAACCTTCGCAAATAATAGGTTCTCGATAGATCGACAAATTTCGGAACCAAAGAGCTGCTATTATCCAGGATCCAGAATTGAACATGTATTTCGCCATACGCGTTGGCCCTCTTTATAATTTCTCACTCAACGACTAAAGTATTGGACATAAGTTAACTTCTGCTTCTGATTATTAAAAATTCGCTTCTCAAAAATAACAGGATATTTAAGTTACTTATTATTATTATCTTAACATTATTAAACTTTTTTTAAATGAAGGTTTTTTGGTTGTACGAGGAGAATTTTTCTGGAAAATGCGACGTATTTAATTTAATGGCCCGTGAATATCGTCGTAGTTCTCGCAACGAATTGGTACCTTATTTAAGCTGAAACGTCGATTTCTAATTCCATTTTCTGAGAGATCCGTTGTTAAAACGGGTCTAATTCCACCGAGACACTGCATTATTTGTCGTTCGGCGTCATTGTTCATTGTCGTTCTTAATCTCTTCGTCCAGGTGTTACTCCAGTGAAGAACACTGTTAACATGACCCAAAATGTCCCTTTTACATTTTTCTACCTGAGATTACTTATCATTACCGATAATATAAACAGCTGCATTGTTTGACACGATTGTAGGAAACAGTGTATTTCAGTTTCGAATTTTTGTTACGCTCATATACCAAGCCCAGCCGAAGGTTATTGGCTATTCCGAGAAGTTCTGGGCCATTGTTTAATTTTCATTTGGGTATATGACAGGCAGAAGATTAAGCGAATTCCTGGGCTTTTGAGTAAACAATATATACATATATGTATCAGCAAATATTCGATGTGAATACTAATGCTGCCTGCGCAGGGCAAGCCTTTTATCGGCTTGGTTCTCGGAAATGGTGGAAATGTAATTTTAACGCGACAATTAATAAAGCCAATATTTCGCTCCAGAAAATAGCCAATATAGCTAAACAACGCATGAGTTCATCGAGGTCCGAGATCGTAATAATATTAATTGATCAAACTTCCTGTCACTATTTCTTTAGTTCCAAATGTTATCATACATAGGTAATGACTTGGGTTGTTAATCGAAATCTGTGAGGGTAAAGGTTGTCATGATCGGGTCAGCTTGAATCAACAATAATTTGGAACAACATGGTTTAACAGAACCATTTATATATTTATAGTAATTACAGTGGACTTAAAAATTACCTGACGTGTGACTAGTTAGTATACAGTTTTATTGTATAGATTACTACCTTTAATCAACTTTGAATGAACCTACTTATTGTTAGTAAACACATTCAGAGCATCAAATGGAAAAGCGTTCAAATGAAATGTATACATTAGTTCTATTTACGTTTCTTTGTTCTCTGTTTAAGATCAAATTCAATGAACAGGAATTATATAAACGGAAATAATTGCACGTATCTTAAAACATCCTCTGAAGATGGTTCAATAAACCGAAATGTCCCAGGAAATGTCAGATGAGAAACCGAAAAAATAAGAGAAGTTAATTGTATTTTATTGCGCCTCAAGGGTCAAATGTTAGACCTCTATTGCCGGTGATCTATTGTAAAACTGTTCCTGCTGTGGAATTTCGTGGCAAGGGCCTGGCAAGGCTAGACGCTCGTGTGGATGACATCCATTGAGGTTGCCAATAGTTAAAATATTAACTGAATCGAACGGACAGCGATGCTTAATAAAATTTACGGCGTTCAGACATAACAGTGGATGCAAATAGGGCCGCGTAAGGTGCGCGAGAAGGAGGAGGAATATGAATTAAAGTTGAGACAAGGCAATAAATTACGCTATGGTTATTTACGTACCACGCGGCTCGAAGCTGACCAGCCAAGTTAAGTTAGGTGTCGCACTAACGTTTTAATGGCTCCGCAGGTGTTTAATATAGGTGTACGATCATAAAAAAGTTATAATACTTAAAACCTAACGCGTTGTTCGCCATGTTAATATAAATAATAATAACTTTAAAGTCAGTTTAGTGTATTTTAACGTCCGCGAGGGCAACTATATTAAACTATCATTTTGATATGACCAGACAAAGATCTCATACAAAGTATTGGAAATAAATCATATAATTCTATTCGCGGAAGATAGCATACAAAAATATTCCAGACTAAGGAATCGTATTTTAGAAGATTTTATATTATTTTCTACAGAAAGTTTCTTCATCGAAAGTGCATAATCGGGCATTGATCTCTGACACAATATTAGTAGTAAGCATTATTATACAGCGGAATTATAATCTATTTCCGAAAGAGTAATACAAAATTTTAACATGCTCTTCATGAAAACGCATGCTTTTCTGTTATTTATTCTATTAAACGCTCAGATGCATGGGCTCAGAGCGTGGTCCCTGCGGTATAACGAAAATCCAACATGACGCGTGATATGCTAGTAAGTACTAGTGAAATACTTACTCACCTGTGGCCCTTCAGAGAGTTTATTTTTCGTTTATTTTATCCGTTACTTTTATTTTACAAAATCATTATTATTATTTAAGTCCCAATTAAATCTGTACATATTTATTTTATTATTTTAACTTAATTGTTTGATTATGGCTTTTTATATTTTAGTTTTATTTATTTTGTTTTTATTTTTTTTTTGAAATTTTAATTTTATTTCAGGCTAAATTTTTCTCTAAATTTTGAGTTCCGGGGCAGATGTGTGAAGTATATCAGACTATTCGGACGGACCAACGGGTGCAAACTTAAAAGAGCTCCGAAAAAAAGTGTATAGAGAAGAAAGAGACTTAAAAGTTCCATACCGAATAAAATTTATTGTGATATTATTTTGAATGTTTTTTATATATATTGTTCAAAATTGTGTATATATTTTATATAGTTAATTGTAAGTTCCTAATAGGCTTCTAAGTTGCTTCCAGTAAGTTATAAATATTATAAAATAATTAAATTATGTATAATAAATTATTTTTAATAAAATATTTTTATTTAAACATTACATTTCGGGCTTTTAATATTTCAAAGTCACTTGAGTGTCATACAAAAGTAAAGCTTTCTGGAATTTCTAATTACCGATCCTACCATCAACAAAAGTAAGTACAATTTATTTTAAATAGGTGTGTAAATAGCTTCATACTAGTGGCAATTTTTTATTTCATTGTTTTCTATTAAATTGGACTTAAATAAATACAGAACTAGAAATTTTTACTTAATTTCAATTAAATATGAAGAAGTACCTATCGATTAGAATGTTGGCAATGCAATTTAAATTAAATAATTATTTGAAAATCCCAATTTACATATGGAATTTAATTATTTATAATTAGAAAAATTTGAATTTATTTTATTAATTTATTTTTATTTGTTTAATTTTTATTTTTTGAATATTTATTAATACTACTAAAAAAATAATTGCAAAAACACACCAGCGGGGATGATTAACATTATTTTAACCATCTCCCGGTGATGCTAACTTGGTTAACGAAACCCGAATCGAGTGTATATGTTTCTGTGTTATTGGAAAATATTCCGTTTTTGTTTCATTCCGAATGTTAAATATCCTCTATTCATGACTTAATCTATATGTCTATACAATATTTGATTGTAACACTATCCTAAAACGCTGTAATATACCATAATTTTATTTTGCTGCTATGGAATCTCATTGGTTATACTTCGTCAGCGATTTCTAATTTTTTTAATAACGTATAATCAGTTTTGGGGCATTCAGAGCCAATAAATTTAACAAAATGACGAGAAATGGTAACAAAATATTGAGAAATAAAATACACAACAAATACTAGACAAACTGAATATATACTGATCATTAATAGGGAGAACTTGCCTAAAATGGCATACCATGTTCTAAAATTACTATTTTTTTCTGATATTAAAATTATTTAAAAGTGAATTGTACTCCAGATAACCTGTTTCATTGGTTTGATAAGATTTCCACAAAAGGCAATTTTTTTTTCGAGAAATCTTTATTTAGAAGGTTGATGCGTTATTTTATTTCACTCACACGAATGTGGGTAAAATGGCATACAATGATAGAAAAATAATATAAACTCTTGGAAACTCAAGTATTGAGTATTCCATGCCTTTTGAGTCCTACGCCATTTTACCTTGCATTAATGTATGCCGTATTACCCGAACGAGAGAATGCCAATGCCCAAATATATTGCGAAAAATACGTATAAAGAAATCAAAACAAAACCGCACGTCATCAATCAATTAAACAACGAACATTGTTGCCAAGTCTGCCAGACTGTAGCAAGTGTTAAAGAAATTTCATTTTCCATTGCCATTGTCTTAATAGATGATTGCAGAAAATAGACTATTTTCTGCAAACGTCAGTAAAAGTATATTTTTAACGCATACTCTCACTATCTAAAATGTCATTTTAGGGCACTGGTGTTAAAAGTAATTTACTTTTACCTCTGGTGCTAAAAGTAAATGACGTGATTTACTTTTAACACTGGTGCGATAAAACAATTAAGGAATTATAATTCAAAGAAATATGTATTTACTTAAATAAATGTTACACAGTTAGAGCAACTACAATTAGAAAAAGTAATTACCTGGCCATTATCATTGGTAGCTGTAGTAGTAATTATTTCTCTGAATGATGTTATCCGCCGAGTGTTTTGGACAAAACTTGGCCCGCGATGCTCTTCGCGTTTTGTAAGGAGTCTTCTATATAAAACCTCCTCTACTGTAGGTACTTGACTTCCATGTACAATGTATCTTAATAATTATAGTAAGATTAGCATCAGAGTCTGCCAACAAACTAACCGAAGATTGTCGAAAGCAATGTCCAATGTAAAGGTGAGAATCACGCAAATTTGGAAATTCAGCAATATTGGCAGGCATCTTACCAAATATTTTGACTGGAGTACGTTCATATCCAGCATTTTCTTCTGGTCATTCTGCAGGTGCATAACATATACAATAAATAATATGTTTATTTATTTATTTAATCTAAATACAATTTCCCTAGCAAACCAAATAGGGTGTATTAAAAGATTGACTCTATTTCATGATTATATAAAAATTAAATGCAACTTAAATTAATCATAAGAACTAACTCTAAATCAGTGCAGTATTTATTCTACGAGAAAGTGAACAATGGTGCACCTGCAATGGAACAATATGAATAAGACGGCCGAGCCGAGCCCTACGGTTCGTCGTGTGACGGTCTCCGTACTCACTGCTCTTATACATAAGATGTGACGTCACGGTCTGTTTGCAATTACTCTTTTGACTCAATGAACTTTTATATTATTAATGTATTATTTATTAAGAAATCATATTTTGCTAATATTATTTTTGTTTAACAGAACATTTTTATGCAAGAAAAAAGGGCGAGTTTCCGTTTTAATAGACATAAAATTCTTAATAGTAATCCTATTGAATTATACAGTCATTAAATATCAATCTAAGTATAATATTACAAAATTTCTTATTAAGCCGCTTTAAAGAAGCTTTAAAGGAACTTTCAGGAAAAGGTTACTACCTGAATATAACGCATTACTCTGAAAATCACTTTCACCAATTTTTTTTAAATTTAGTATTATCTCGTCCGTCACTAAATCGAATGCTGATGCTTTTTCCATGACAAGTTGTTCAATGCCCTAACCATGTTCACATCGCTTTTTAAATTCTCATTTCATAAATTATAATAAAAATCGCCGCACAAGCGTTCGACAGTTGTTAAATTAGATATTGCATTTCCTTGAGCCATGTATTGTTTTAACGATGCCCACACTAATTCGCTGTTATTTAAATATCGGTGATACGGAAGATGTCCTAAAATGGAATGACCGTTATCGGCTAATATTTCGTCCATTTTATAGGAGTCATATGAATTTTTTTATGCTTTTTAAGTAAGCAGGGAAGGCAGGGGCTAGTATTTTTTTATTTATTGCTATTACCAACATGACAAGTTTGTATAAGTCATAGGGGAGTAAAATTACTAAGAATTCAGATTTTGATAACTATATTGTTTTATTTAATGTGACCGTGCCTTTTTTGCCACCTTCCAGAGTTAGTCATCTAACCACGTATGCGGGGTGTGTTGACATATATGTTGGGGCTAGTTGACTGACCTTTTTTTCCCACTTTCTATGAATGGTAATATTTAAACTATTATTTTCTTTAGCTAAAATAATTGTCTGTTTATTCAGAATTGACTAAAATAGGATAACAGATCATCATCGGTCACAATTTATACATACAAAAAAGGTAATATTAGACCTTTTGATGCATTTCTCATGGGCCCACCTTCTGCAACGAGTGCATTGCACCCAAATTCGCCATAATGTTCTTCACATACTATGCATTGAGTTTCATCTTCCGATTCTGAGGATGAAGAAACATTTTTATTAGTTCTGGATGTAGATGGGACTAGGTCATCACGCAACAGAAATCTTCGGCCATAATTCAGTATATTTTTCCCATTTTCTTTATCAACCACTTTTTTATTTTGCTTGCATTTTTGTTTTTCCTTTTTGACTTTTTTTTCTTGTTGCATAGCCTCTTTTATTGGAGTATCCGTTAAAATTGCAGTGTGTCGCCTCTTTCTGTCCCTTTTTAACAATAATACCAGAAATATCGTATACCTATAGTCAAAGTATTTCCTCCCATTATTTACTATCCAATTATCTATGGCCGAGTTGCAATATTTTTTTATGGCACGTAGATACTTCTATCCAACTACTGCAACTTATATGGGCAAATATCTAATACCTCTATTGAAAGGTGAGAATCATGGTTATCTAGAAGCAGCAACGCAGGTTGTTCTCGAGAACATCTAACGTGATGGATGAAATATTTTATAAATTTCACAAAATGTTCCTCCTTAATCCAACCTGAAGGGTTTGCATCACCCATACTTCCTACAGGGGCATCAGTGCTAAAATGATCCCGATAGTTAACGCGCGGAAATATGAAAAATGGAGGAACTGCATTTCCACTTGCAGAAACTGCCACGGTTTGATTCACAAGTATTCATCTTTTGGCTGATGTAACTTTACCTATTTTTGCTTCAATCCTCGTTTTGCTACTACCCTATCTGGCGGCTTTTGGACTTTTGTTATCCCAGTCTCATTGACGTTCCATAGATCTGCAGCTTCTAAATGCAAACGTTTGTAGACAGTAGTTAAATTAGAAAAAACAGCTGGACATTAGTTTGATTAAAAGCAGTAGCTTTTGCCAGACTTGTCGCCTCTAGAGAGCTTAAGGATAGACTCATGTTTCTTTTAATAAATTGTGTATACCAATCCGGTCCTGCCATTTTATTTTCTGTCCAGTTAGTAGGTTATTAGCAATGGCATATTGAAATGGAAACTACCGAAGCTCTTTTGGTGTCAAACCAAAATAGATATCAGATGCTCGCTTCATATATTCAGACAATAATGTTTCGTGTTCTGTGGAGAAAATTCGGCCATCATTTTAATCCGTCAAACAACACCGTTAGCCATGTTGAATTTGCGAGGTCCGTACGTTAACAACTAATGCGTACGAAATCAAAGCTAAAGAGGTATACTTTTATAAAAATGCTGGTATATATATATATATATATATATATATATATATATATATATATATATATATATATATATATATATATATATATATATATATATATATATATATATATATATATATATATATATATATATATATATATATATATATATATATATATATATATATATATATATATATATATATATATATATATATATATATATATATATATATATATATATATATATATATATATATATATATATATATATATATATATATATATATATATATATATATATATATATATATATATATATATATATATATATATATATATATATATATATATATGTATTGTATGTAACAGACATGTATGTATGTATATGGGTCGGAGTGTAGTGGAAGGTAGTGTTACCCTCCCATTCCACCACAGCACTTAGACCTCATTAGGCCCTTTGTGCATTCCTCCTTTTTACTTGAGTACTTTTCTTCAAACCATCCTATTTATTACGGGTGGCCTGGTGGCAAAGTCTCTACAATTTGTATGTATGATAGTATGGTTCTGAGTTAATTACTCTGGTCCTCATTACTATTTATCTGGGACCACGCGTCCGCGGCAGATGTGTTGAGTGTTCCCAGGTCTAAGGCAGACGCCACAGTCCGGGCCCAAGCCTGCCTAGTGCCACCAACGCCCGCCCAGCATAACTTTGAAGATCTTACCGGTCATGTCTAAGCGGCTAGGCAGTCCCATTCAGTCACCTTAGTCGCCTCTTACGACAGGTAGGAGGTACCCTGGGTGTAGTCTACAATTGTGGCCCCGAACCCAGAGGGGGATGTAACAGACATATATGAGAATGAAAAAATATCGCATCTTCACAGGGTGCGGCTACGCTTTGACGAGATCAAAGTCGGCTCGCGCCGCTAATCAAAGACATCAGGTTTCCCTTTGACGATGCGGCATATTTTCATTCTCATATATGTCTGTTACAAACTATATACATAAACAATCATTAAACCTTTATTATAAAATAAATAATCAGAATTAAAATAGTTACTTACCGCTGATGATTCAAGATAATTTTTGTCTCACAAGAATACTATGCGAAATACATCTATGGCTTCACACGTACTAAGAAGTCCAACGTGTGGATGCATGGATATCGTGATCAGTCGAACAGGCAATAATAGCGGAACTATTTACAATTAGTCAACTAACCCCTATAGTCAACTAGCCCCGGCCTCCCCTACATAGGCCCCTACATAACCTAAAATTAGTTGAAAAAATAAGATATACATTTTAGAGAATATTTATTTTATAAACAGTTTTTAGACTTGTTCATTAGGTCCCATAAATTAGATATTGGTAATATCCCAGATAGCATATCCTAGAATATGAAGGGAATGTTTTTCTAAATAAACCTTAATGTACCCAGGACGTTATTTAATATATACTTATTCAATATATTCTAGGAATATTTCTAATTTTGAAAGTAAGTATTTTTCTACTCGCTCCAGGAATATTCCTCAGAATATTCTATTATCCTCCTATTCATGGGACACTTTTAGAATATTCATAAACTCTACAGCTTTTTGATTTATTCAATCTTTAGAAATTGTTAAAATATTTTTTTTAAAGTACCTACTTTTTCAGAAAAACTAGGTAGGTACTGTTGAAATAAATATTACTACCACATAAAATATAATCCTGTAATGTTATAGTAATATTCATAAGAGAATATTTTGAGAAGATTCAAGAATGATCGGCATTCCGTAAGGCATATGAGGATATATTTTCATCATATCTTCAATAGAATTTTTAATTTGTAGCTGACCGAGTAGGGCATTGCACACATGAGTATGGACCTTGCCTTGGATGGAATTCTCTTGTCATATAAAAAATATATTGTTTATTAAAATTTCATGCGACAATCTACCAAAAGCTTGAACGTTATCCAGAAATTTAGAAACAAATTTGCCAAATAATTAAATGTAAATCAATCAAATCAATGATATGTCTGAATATGTCTTCTATCATATGAAGACATATGATATGTCTTCTTGGGAAGAAACATGAAATTTGTGCAAATTAGACGCTTCCAATAAATTTATATAGTCATTATCTGACCGCTCGGAATATGTACCTCTGCTAAATGCCTTATAATAAATATCTGGAGCAAAATAATTAATTTTCATTTTTTTAAACTGCGTGTAAACAAGTTTTTCACGCGTTTGCGTACGTCCGCGGAATAATTTAAACTTGTTTTGTTCCTTTAGTAGCAGATTTTGAATAATTTGTTGACAGCGAAAACAAATTATTTTAATTTATTTCATATGGGTTCCGCATAAATTACCGGCCGTTTAATATTCGTGACAAATTAGAAAAATTCAATTACAACTTTCTTTAAAATCCAGTTTATTTTCAAGTACATTATGGTCTTGAAAAAAGTAATATAATTTTATATTCTTATTATATTCCATGAAGCTCATTATAGCGCAGTTTTTCAATAGGAAAAACGTGGCGCGTTTTAAAAAATATAATTCCTACTCATTCGCGTACCTATATGTAAGTACCAAATTACCACAGCATATTAATTAAAACACGTATTTTCATGAGAACTATTCTTATTAAAATAAGAATAAATAATCGAGTAATTGTTTGAACCGGTAAATTTCACGTTTAGGACAATTCATAACGGACACAAGACATGTTTTATAGTTGTTTTGCCACAGCCACTCATTTGGAACTAATATTTCTATTAAAAATTCTAAAATAATATTATACAAAATTCCCAGCCGACTCTTATTTTTATAGTTTTGCTTTACTCTTTATCAACTCTAGTATGACGTAGAGTAAAGAATTGCAAGAAAAACTTCAGCAAGAAATATGAGAAACATGTAAACCTTGGTCCTTTAGAGCAACAAAATTAAAATTATTCCAGTTTGAAAAAATCATCGATAATTTTCAGTAGTTTAAGTCTGTTTCTGGCTCGTATCGTGTATGCGATGTTAGTACAAATTTGTTAGTACAAAATGTTAGTACAAAAAATCAAGTTTGGCCAGAAATGTTTGCCACCGCACGCGCACACTCGATCGAGTACGCTACCGTGGTGATATAGTTTTAGTAGATCGCCTAGTTTTGATCGCCTAGCGTGAAACACATTTTAGGTAACCCTAAGGATAAAAGGTCGGGGAGTTATTGAATTAGCTATAAAGACCGCAATAAAAATATGTTGGACAAACTAGGCGATATATTCAAACAAGATTCAAGGGGCACATGGCCATCTCAAATGGGGAAGAGCAGAAATGTCTAGAGTTGCCCAACATGCCTTCGATAACATAATATCATAGGATACACATAAGTAACTTAAGATCAATTAGGAATGTGACAAATAGTAGGCAACTGGATAATTTATGAGTTTAGAATTTAATAAATGTAAAAATAATATGAATACTGACAAATAGTTTATGTTGTAATCATCTCCCGATGATAACAACTAAGTGGGCTAGGCGCGCGTGTTCACTTTGGTCCTTGTGGAAACGTCAGTGTTCATTTCACTTCAAAAATTCCAACCCTCTTCAGGATTAAAACATAAACGCAAAATCTGCTGAATAATGAAAGAACTTGTACCATTTCTTCAAGTTCGTTTTTGATTTCTAGTCATAAAAATTGTATGGTAAACTAAGAATTTTCTTATTTTTTACTTTGAATGCCTAGTCATTCTATTTTGTAATTCAATTTTCTGTGGCGTAGTTTCGATGGATCCACAATAATAATTGCATTTTTAAGCTTACAAATTAATATGTCCATATTAGTAAGTTGCAGTGTTGTAGATCATTTTAGGAGTGATAAGTGTTGCATGAAAAGTCCTAAATATATTTCTTCCATTACTCATTACAAACAAATGATTAATTTTTTTCAATTTGTCGCTAAATTTTTGGACTATTCTGTCATCACAGCAGGCTGCGGTGTTAAGTAGACAATCTTGACATGTTAAAATAAAGGCTAAAGCAGGTCTCCGCGCAGCAGATCTAAATATCTAAGTTCACTTACTCAGTCTTCTAGATGTCTATAAGAGACCCCGTGCATTTGCTTATCATTCTGCTCCTGAATACGAACTGCATTTCCAGCAGCCCTATGTGGTGGGCTTTATATCGAATGTATTCCAACGCAATGATAGAGTCTGGGTTTTCCTGTTCTGTATCGAAGTCGCGGCCGATGCTTTCCTCTGCTGTATGCGCTGCACTATATACAAAAACGGCTACTCATGCACATGGTCTCTGACCATGTGCACTTGGAGATACTTACAGGTCGTGTCCAGAGTTAATCTGTTATGGAAATACTTCAACACCAAGAGTCTGCAGTACGGATGATGTCAGATGCAAATTCGGCAGATGTGCATCACTATGCTTTAACCATCTCTAGTTACTGTAGATGTTCCTTTTGTCCATATAACTACTCCAAAGGAGTAGAGAATCGGAATGGCAAGCAAATCTGTTGACATCTTGTTGGTTCCTGACAGATATGTAGACTAGATTTTATCTATCTAAATAATCAAATATATAATGATACGTTATTAAACAGCAGCCAATTTTATGTAGGAAAAATATAATACATGAGTGTCACTTCGATTTATTTAGAATTACGACTGATTGATGTATTTATAAACATGTACCACATAGCAATGATGATAATGATAATACATCAATTTATTTCCAATAGATAAAATATCCAATTACAAGAAAGATGGAAATGAAATATATTGAATATATGTATATGAATTTTCCTCCTTAACTTTTATCTCCACTACATTTAAATTATCGTAAATTAATAACTATACATTGTAATGTGTACCTGATTTCAGAAAAATACCAAGGATTTTTTCTCCCAAACAATTATTGCAATTATTTTTTAACGCCTCGTCTGTGAAATGTTTTGAAAAATAAAATGATCTCATTTTGATTTAAACACAATTTCAAAATATTTGTCGCGTATTTTATTCATGTTAATTAATTAAAACAAGTTAAATCTATCAACGAAAAGAGTAAAACTACTGCATACTTAAATACGTATATTTGATGCTTAATAAATAGCATTGTAACTATAGTCACGTAGCCTTCAATAAAATAAATATTTAATAAAGACTAGTCTGACTACACAACCGAAACCAGTGTCCAATGAATCCAAAATTATTCAACTGTCTTTAAATTAAGCAGCGGAAACAGACCATTAAAGTAATTTATGTATTAAATTAATAAAATTCATTCACACAATGGCGATAGTATCACTAACAACAAGATAAATATGATAAGCACAATATGCCGAATGCCGAAGTAACTCTCGGCACTTCAACCTTCCGAAAACGTTAATGCAGCAGTTGTTTTCATTAAGTTTTAATTCCATAAATTATCATTTACATTTACTGAACTGATCCTGATCCTGTTTTTAATATAGTTCTGCGAACTATTTCCCATATGGTCCATATTTCATAACTGCATCTTTTAAGACAACAATATTATACACCTTTATTTGTAAATAAGATTTTTTAAGTAATTTTTAACAGCAAATAATCAGGTGGGGTCAGATCAGGTGACCAAGGATGCCAATGATCTGACCCATTTATTCCTATCCATATGTCATTAAAAATTATACTCAGATGGTGATATATCCTTCTATAATCATTAGCAGGTGTACATTTTGCTGAAAACATAAACTTGCCCTACTTACAAGATCGAGAAGTAAGATCAAGATCAAGATGTAAGAAAGTATCTAGAATTTCACTCATAAACTCTACGTATCTTTCACCGGTCAGTGAGTCTTTATATAAGAAAAGTCCAATAATTCTTGAGATCCCTTAGAATGAACTTGTAAGGGATTTTATACATCAATTATATTATCCATACACGAATTTTAAAAGTTTTACTTCATAATATATTTCGAATTTTTTTAGAGTCCTTGACAAAATTTTGTATAAAATTCTCATGGTAGGTCTCAAAATATCCAATAAATATCTGCAATTTCCACTGCCTCACTAATTAGATAGGTACCTATCCAGTTCTTTTTTAGCCACCTATGGTTATACTAAAAGTATAAGCATACTCATCTCAGCTCAGGAGGTGATCGGGGTGCAGGGGGGCATGTAGAAGGTCACTTTTCGTTTTTTCGCGTATATTTTGGAAGCTATGCTCGGAAACTATGCATAAAATTAAAGCCGACAAAATGAGCCACAAGATTAATTCCATTCATTATTCTCTCATAGCTTTTCGCGATATCCGCGCAAAAATTCGCTAATTTCGAAAATAAATTGCCTGACAGTGTTTGCTCTATCTGTCCGGTGAGAGATGGAACTCCCGTTAGATACCAGAATGTCGAAAATAGTATGAAACGACTCCAAAAAATATTAGGTATTAGATATATGCATTAGAACTATATGCAAGAACTATATGAATATGACGAACTATATGCATTATGTTACTACCTGGAAATATATTATATAATACATATACTTAGGTATGTACATATAATGGCCGTCTTATAATTTTATAATAATTTTTGTCTATTGGTGTTAGTGGCAGAAATACCTGTGTATTTTTAAGGAACCCGTGGTCGGTGTCACGTTTACCGGTATCCTTTCCTTGACAGGTATATTTGGTGGCACCTTTACCTCCGCCGCATATAATATCTTTATTATATGCGGCGATTATTATATTAAGATAAAATAGCAAAATTTCATATATTCGTGTAGGAAATTCAATGCATTACAACTTCTCATGACTCTTTCGGGCGACTAAAGGCCGAAGAGTTAGCTAGTCAATCAAGGCAGAAAATGTGGGCCAAAATAGTTTTTCAAAATTAGTGCGGATATCTCGAAACCATGCGAGATAGCGAAAAAATATAATGAAATCAATCTTGTGGCACATTTGTTAGGTATTTTTTGGCATATTTGTAAGCATTTAGTATATAAGCGTTTGCGCTTATATCTCGGAAATATGCATAGGTTTGAATAGGATTATTAACTATTCAGAGTGGGGACTTGTATTATTATCCATGTAAATTAATCTCTATCAATTTTTCGAGTCCAATTGGGTACAAATTGATTGCAGTACAGTATTAGGAAAATATACTAGATATATATTCACGTCTTCTTATAAACATAAGCAAATACGTGTGAGTTAAGTATTAAATTATCTATAACATAGAAGTAGATTATTGTAGTCAAAACTCGACCCTGAGGAACCCAATAAAATATTGAAGCTGTTGCCACCGTTTGCAAAAGCAAGAATTTATTTTGTTCATTATATTATACCGTCTAAATGAATATCTAAAATGTTTGCATCAACACTATCTTGTTTCTTACCATATTAGTCATACCTATTTAGTTGTAATATTTTGTAATATTTTCTATCGACATTCTTGATTATTATTGAAAAGTGCGTATAGCGCGAGCAATTGCCTTAAAGTAGTATTCCTCAAAAAACCTATTGTTTATAATCCAAATTTAATCAATTATCTAAAAATAAACAGTGGAAATTTATCGACGAAATTTATTGTGTTTTACAGGATCTATAAATATTGTACCTATTAAGCCTAAGGTAAATATAATCATAATCCATAATTAAAATAGACAAAATAAATGTTATTAAAATTATATTTATGGTAACCAGTTTTTTTCTATATAAGGACCCGGTGTGTAGTCGAAACTAGTTTTAAAGTGACCACCTCTTGAACTATTTCTGGAAGAGTGAGCCGTGTTGCTACATTTCATTGGTTGGCCTCAAATCGCAATTTTGTAGAGAGAATTAATTGGCTTGGCACGTGCCGATCCATAATATATACCCTGTATTTATTATGTTCCGATATAGTAACGTTTTTAGCATAAAATGTAATAGTAGCTCATTTATTTTAAGTGCTGTATGTAGTTAAGTGTTTGCGATTAATTTAACAAATTAAATTGAAAAATAATATTTTAATTAATATTGTTATACCTAATTTTTCCACGCCGTCAAGGTTTTATTATTTTAATACACCAACAATCGATTTTAACAACTTTAACAATTTTTCATTTGAAACTCGATACTTGAGAAATGACAATGAGAATGAGGTAAGAAAATCACCCATTTTGAGTTTTATAGATATGCGGGGTGGTTGAATTGAAACATATTTTATACTTCATTTTTCTCGCACTGTGTACGTAAAGGGACTAACTACTTAGTAAAGGTCTCTTTGGTGGATATCGTTCAGTTCGAAGTCACTTTAGGCTACGACTCATATCGTAGCTTAAATGATTACTTACCCACTGGCACATAATTACCCACCAGCCGTACAAAAATGTTCCCGGAAGGGGGGTAAATATAGAGGTTTTACTTTCAAAAAAATATTATTAACAATTGTGTTTTTTGGGATAGACATCGCAATATCTACACAACTATTTGTTTACCTTTTTTACAGAAATGTACAAAAAACTTTTTTATATTAAAACTGTTTGGTCTTAGTATCATTTTTTGAGTAGAAAATTTATCAGGCTGAACATTAATCTTGTCAACATCAAGTTTCTCTGGTATAACTACTATAACAAGTTTTATGCCACAACAAATAAATGTTCCCTGCATTTTTTTTGGTAAACGTATCAGTTTTAAACTGATACTACATGTGTCTCCTCCTAAACTTAATCGAATGTCTGTCTATCAAAATTTTTTTTTGATACCGCTTCACTTGCCACAAGCTTTCCAGATTGTTGGCATATAATATATTTTGAAAAATTTAGCTTTTTTTCTCTTTTATTTAATTTAAATGTTGACTCCAAATCAGTCAGATGTCAGCTGCTGTCAGTGTCCATCATGGGTATAATCTGTTCCATTTTAAACCAAATTAAAACTTACCTTATTATCAATTATTGCGCCAACTAACAATGGCACTATGAGTGTCTTACTTTGAGTTTTTATACAAATAATAATAATAGTTGTACTCGTGTATACTAAGTATATTATCCGCCATATTGCATTTAGAGGGACGTCGTTTTATTTTCGTATTCTTCTCAGCAAACCCTTTTATTTGATACCCATATCATGGAAGTTCATAAAAATAACTAATCCGCCATCTATGGGAGTCCGCCATATTGGATTTAGGGTGACGTCATTTTATTTTCGTATTATTCTTAGCAAACCCTTTCATTTGATATCCATATCATGGAAGTGCATAAAATTACTCGTCCGCCATCTTTGGGAGTGCGGCATATGGGATTTATAGACGTCATATTTATGACGTTATTTTATGTTTGTATTTTCTTCTCAGCCCTTTCATGTAATACCCATGTCATGGAAGTACATAAAAAATAACTAGTTCGCCATCTTGGGCGGACCGCCATATTCGATTTATAATGACGTCACTAAGCCAGCCATGCATTGTCATCCAAACTAATCGTGCATGCAAAATTTCAGCTCAATCCGTTGAGGATAACTGCTTTAAAATCCAGTTGCAAGCTTTGACCCGAACAAACATAGATACCTACATACATAGCAAGTTAAATAAACGCTTGTAATAAAAATGAGATGATTTTCTTACTTTCTTACGAATCATTACTTAAGAATCGACCTTCAATTGCAAAAGAAAATGTTAAAATCAATTCACTAGTTCGGGAGATTATTGAATTTGAAATTTTGCAAAACTTTGGTGGTGCGTTAATTATGATGCGAAGTGTATAAAGAGATAAATTGGTTATAAAGTTGCTACTAAATTGTCTAAAATTATACCTTTAATTAAGGAAGTTGGAGGCAATTATAATAATGTCTCCAAATATTTGCCCGCCCAATTATTTTAGTTGCACCACTGTGGGCAGATCCCGCCGTAAATAAGCGCCGCCTACGCCCATGCGTTTCTCATTTAAAATGATGTACTGCGTCGACGTAAAACGTCAAACTTGTTTAAATTGTCTGTTCGCTATTTAAATATTTAAATATGTCACCGATATTCTTTTGTCTGGGACTGGAATAAACAAATGAAACTTTAGAATTGCTAATTATTTAAGATGGCCGCGCCGACGTTGATGCGCGTTGTCAGAGCTGTTCCATTTTCATTTTATGCCAAATTCAAAATCGCTACTTGATATTCCAGGGTCTAGGCAAAAAAATAATCGTTAATTTAAGGTATGTACATCCAAGCGTGTTTTGTTTAGGCGAGGCATCAGTGAATTTTAAATTATCGAGGGATAGTCAGCGCAACGGGTTATTGATGGGTGACAGTTGACCATCAAGATAGACGTCTTTCGCTGAGGACTTAAATCTTTGTCTCTCGCAGGACTACGTGCGGTTTTTTAAGGCCCAGGACCGACCAAAAACCGGCTGTATTGGGCTTTATGTTCGCTTTTGCGTTTTTACGATTTTGTTATGTTTCGTGTCTATGCTTTTTTTAATAGCCGCCTGTAATTATTTTCTTCACAGCTTCAATTGCAATAAAGCTGGTTTATAGTCAGACGTATGAAGTCATTAAATTACCTGCAAGCGCAGATTTTATTACGGGAGAGCTTTTTGATATCATATGCCTATATACATTTATAATATCATCCTATATGTACAGTTTAATTATTTTCGATATTTTCACCCTTACAGAAAGCCGGGTTGTATAAGATATGATCTTGATTAGTGAGTTCCCTCATAGCTTCAAAACCAAAACGTAAATCAGTTTTCTGTAATCAGTTTATTGAGTTTTCTCTAATTGTTACATAATATCATCATCAGATCCATCAATATACTGAACCATCAAAGGGCGTACTGGAAAGTCTCGGTATCATTTAACAGTGAGGACAGTGAATTGAGAAGAATATTGATAACTAGAGTAGAGGGGTGTAAAATTTGTTGTATTTTAAAATCAATAATAGTAATAAAATAATTTTAAAATAGCTCGCATATTTGGTTGCAAAAATTGTCTGGGCGTCGGATGCATTGTGTGCATTGTGGATTTTCATGCAATTCAATCTTTCCGTTACCATCGTTGAGCAATTGTTCGGTGAATGCCAATGGATCATTTTGAGGTTGAATACACATATTTATTTTTGAAGTTGAACGCGCATATTTATATAAGGCATAATTTACTGACACTTCGCCATAGGTATGATTCACTCAAACATTCATTATTTTGTGTTATTATGATTAAACTTTAATTATTTAAGCGTTAATTTCGTCCGCGTATGTAACACGTGAAATGACCTGCAATGTCTGTCTGAAATCACCGGACAGCGCAGCAGTAGACACCACCGAAAAGGCTGTTATTATTATTGAGATCTTTCAGCGTTCTATCGAGTGTTTCAAGTGAGATAAAAACTAATATTATACAATACTTCAAAACTGACAATTTAAATTTGTAGGTTAATTTGATTGTTATTGATCATTTCGGGACGACGCCGACGTAGGTCTGAGGGGCATATGTCAATTTTAAAGTGAGAATAATATTAAAATACCAAAATTGTGTGCCGTTGTGGATTGTTTTAGGGACTGTGAGTTAAAATGATGAAAATTTACTTAATTTTTTACGACAATTAGTTTTATTGCCGAATATTCAACCGGTAATCAATGCCCTTCTCTTTTGCCCGTCTAATAATTGGCGAATGCACCGGTCACAACCCTATTTTATGGATATTTAAATTAATTAAAAAAATATTTTATATCGGATCAAATTGTGAATATGAAAACCATTCCCGAATCAACTTAATCATACACACGAAATTTCATAAAAATCAGTCCAGCCGTTTAGGAGGAGTTCAATTTCAACACATGGACAGAAAAGATATAATAATATAAAGGGTCCGCCAATAAGCGCGCTCGATCTTTAAAATGAAATAAAGCAAGTTGTGTGAGAGGTATAAATGAAATTTATTTTTTGTTTGAAAGAGTATTCGAAGGCATTATGTATGGAAAATAATATCGGTCAAATGTCCACCTCGGCTTCGCTGGGTGGCGCGCATACGAGAAGTCCAATTTTCAATGACTCTGGCGCACAAATCGGGCTGTATTTCATCGATGGCGTGGCGTATGTTGACTTTGAGGGCATCAGTGTTTTGTGGTTGGTTTGCGTAGACCTGTGATTTAAGAAAACCCCACAAGAAATAGTCTAGTGGGGTTAAATCGCACGATCTCGGTGGCCAGTTGATGTCGCCTCCGCGCGAGATAACCATTCCTCCGAAGCGCTCGTGCAGAAGATCCATTGTGGCGCGCGCTGTGTGGCTCGTAGCGCCGTCCTGCTGAAACCACATATCCTCGACATCCATATTGTCGATTTCATGCCAGAAAAAGTTCGTTATCATGGATCTGTATCGTTCGCCGTTTACCGTGATGGACACACCATCGTCGTTCTCGAAGAAATACGGCCCGATGATGCCTCCGGCCCAAAATCCACACCAAACAGTTACCTTTGCTGGGTGCATTGCGACCTGGTGGACCTCCTGTGGATTGTTCTCGGCCCAATAACGGCAATTCTGCTTGTTGACATTCCCATTTAACCAAAAATGTGCCTCATCGCTGAAGATGATTTTGCGACCAAAATCGGGGTCGACTTCCAACTGCTCTAAAGCCCAATCAGCGAAGATACGGCGCTGTCTATGGTCGTTTATTTTGAGCTCTTGTGTCAGCTGGATCTTGTACGGATGCATGCCCAAATCCAGATGCAAGATTCGGCGAAGTGATGTTTCCGAAAGGCGGAGTTCCTGTGCGCGACGTGAAATTGACTGTCGCGGATTTTCACGCACACTATCGCGCACAGCGGCGACATTCTGGGCAGATCGGACGTTTCGACGACGCGTCGGTGTTGGCTGATTGTTCACCGAACCGGTTGCCTCGAATTTGTTAATCAAACGACGGATAGTCGACTCAGCAGGACGATCAATTGCACCGTAAAATTGGCGGAGCGCGCGGAACGTTGCTCGAACCGATGAATGATTTTCGTAATAAGTTTTAACGATTTGCACATGTTGCTCGCGGCTGAATTGGTTCATGGTGATTTGTGAAGATACACTGAATAATAACAACTACGTTTGCCAACTCTACCACAAACAACATGGCCGCCATGAGCTGTCAAAGATCGAGCGTCCCTATTGGCGGACCCTTTATTATAAAAATATATTTTATGTGCCCAATTATTCTAGTAACGACAGAAGATGCCGATATTTGATGTTGCAATTATACAACTGACATTATAAAACAAAGTAGCATTAAGTGCTACTGTGTTTTAATTAGCATTTTGTGCTTAAACAATTCTGCAGTAGGTTATAAAAATAATTAATTTAACAATAATTGCATTGTGAAATGACAGCTTATTATATGACTATATATAATTTTTTTAAATTATGTTGCTTTAAAGCATATTATTTCTCTTGTATTGTCATAGGGAATTTATCGTTTTTTATAAACAAATACGTAATTCTGCAATTACCAAAATGTAAAGCTAATATATTAAACCAATGATAGTGCCTACAATTTGAATCAAATTGATAGACACAATATCGGTATTGATAATTGCATCAAATTTCATTAATCCAATAATTAAAAAGTAATTTACCATAACAAGCGGCATTATTAAATAAAGGCGACATTAAGTGTTAAGTTAATACATAATAAGTTATGTTAATGCATTGTCTATGCATATCTAATTCCAAAATAATTGCCGGTTATTTACGTTTATGATACTTAGTTAATTATTTAACTTGACGATTATTGTTAACGAGCACGGTAATAAGCACTTTGATTATTTTAATCAATTAAAGTTGCTGTAATTAAGGTTAGGGTGCTATAGGGTTGGGGCTAGGGTTCATTAAATATTTTAATGAAATTCGGTAAATACGCACGGTAGCGCTTTGAGATTCTCTAGGTGTTTAAACGTTCTGGATTACGACTTGGATTTATGTTAAATTTATTAATAATGGCTTTAGAAGATTTATGTGACAGTTTCACTTGGAAATACGCCGACGTAACGTTTTTTATTTTACTTTAGATGATTGGGTCTCCAAAAAATATTTTTTTAACTGTTTTATAAGAAATAATTCTATAATAGGTATAAACGTATTGATTTCTTAATCTAAAACTAACAACCGTTATAACTTATATAGGTAACCTCTATCAATCGACCAAATCTGATTCATGAAACAAATGAATCGGCCATGAAAGGCTACATAGTTTATGAGATGCCATCTGGTCTTACTTCACTCACTTCATGCATTGCGATGTACTAAATATGTTGACATGTTTCTATGCTAATATTACTCCCGAATATTCTGCGAGTACTTCGAGTAAAAAAATAATTTCGCTTATTAAATATTATTTTCCCTAAAACAAAGTCTTATTAAGATATTATTCAAAAGGTACGAGTCTAAAATTATGTTGCGTGTTGGTGGTACATTTTAGCCACTGTTCTGTACCAGATATCTAGTACAATTTGAGGCAATGCGATGAAACCATTTTATTCAACTGGTCCCAAAGGGAACCATTTACATACGCAATGTCTGGTCTGTGACGGTCGCCGTTAACGAATAGCAAGAATAATTTTATTGTAGTTCTAATATAGATCCCCGAAGAACCGAAATAGAGAATCGTGGATAGGATCCCAAATATTTCCTCTATCTGTCGAAATGCTACGATCCGAAAAGCTTACCTTTTAAGGTTAAAAAGTACCTAGTTTATTTTAAAAGATTACGAAAGTTTACCTTTCATAACATTGATAATCATTTTATCATTGATAAATTTACCTTTTATATTCATTGTTAAATTATTATGATCCTGACTTTGTTTCTGTTTAAATTTGATTTTTATACTTAAATCGTAGTTCTGAAGAATAAGTTTAAACTCTGTTAATATTTGGAGAATCATTAAATAGCTCTAAAGATGTAGAGTGTAGACATACTGTGGAGAAAGCGGAATGTGTGCATTTATATAAAAAATATATAAAACATTTAACCAATTTAATCATGAAAATGTAACTATAAGAATTTGAAGTGACAACAACTCACTATTAGTTAGTATAAACTAGTAAAAATTTGTTGCCTATTTATTGCCTCATCTTTGTAATCTGTTAAAGATAAATATTGAATACATTTGTTGTTTTTTTTCGATCACAAATTTGGATCTATCACAGGTAGCTGAGATTCATCGACAACTGATAAGTACTTGCTGTACATGTTTTTAAACGGTATATTTTTGTAATCGAAAACTCGAGGAAACAGTACAAATTGATGACATTCCTCAATTTGCGGAAATTACTATCATCCCGAACTACCATTCAGAAACTACTAACTTTGATATTATACAAAACAACGAAATACACAAACCTTGTGAAACCCACGTGACATAATTACATCGAAAACTCTCAGGCACGCCTGTGAATTGACATTTCATAGGGACTTTTATTTAGTTATTTACATGTTAACTTCTTAAATACTTAGACAGAACTACAGAAATACAGAACTTAAATCAGTAATCAAATTCAGTAAATACATCAAATTACAATTAATTTCAATTCAGTAGCCTGTAACTATAGCACTGACTATATTATAAGCGCAAGCAAACACGCACCTCTGACCAACAAACGGACTATAGCGGAACGCCAACCAGCTACGCGCCTGATTGGTGAAAACGTATTATCATTATAACTAAATAATCAATCGCCACAAAAATCTATTTCAAGCATAATTACAATAGACAAGTAAGTCACAATAATAATTAGAGAGTATCACTAATAAACTATGTCTAGATTAAAAGATTAACGCGAAAGCATGAGTGTAGAAATTGGGTTCGAGACTTCTAGGTATGAACGAGAATCAAAATATCGAGGCAACGCCTTACGCATGAATTGAAGTTACACAGCAGAAAGTGAATCTGATTGCATAATAGTGTAAAATCAAATTGTAAGATTTTTAAGTGAAATTAAGTAAATTAAATTTTATGTATCAATCTGATTGGCCAGATAATAACACAATAACAAGAAAGAAGTAAGGTAACCAGGAAGTGCAAATGTTTTCCATACGGGACAACCGTAGTAACAATCAACAACTAAAAAAGAGTCTAGCTAATGCGTTCGATGAGGCAACAGCCACGCTCCTAAGTTTCATAAAAGTTGTTATAAAAAATTAGTTACACCCAAGTAATAATATTAAATTTATGCTAAATAAGAAAGTACACCAGTGTTGTAAGGGTTATAGAAGCAGAAATAACTGCAAAAATAAATGTTTTCGTCGTATTTAACAAGAAATGGAAGGGTTGGTAGCATCCGAGACGTAGAAGAGATTTGCGAGTAATATCAAAATAAAGGGAAATAATTTTCATAGTAAATCAAGGTGATAGAAGATTATAAATACAGAAGCCATAAGTAATAGGTTTAAGGGTGAATAAATCCCGAATAGCAGATTTCCAGCGTAGATAGCAGTATTCCAGAGGCAGAACTGATGACACCACCACCACCAGAGCTCAGCAGCATTTGTCAACCAGTGATATCAAGAAAAGTGATAAATTTTTTTGCGTGGTGACAAAAAAGATTAACCTTATTTTCAAGATAATAAACAATTTCAAACTTTGCTAGCTTTAAGAAATATTGTGACTGAGGACTTGGTCCCATGTAATAGATATAAATTACGTAGGTTTGTAGTAGGGTAGAAATAAGGTTTCAAGATTTGTTTATTTTATTATCCATATATGACAATAAACGGAGTCATATGCAATAAATTTCTTCTTTCTTGTTCTATTAAAAAATTCAGGAAACAATTTAAGACTACTACAATTTGAGCTTACTAATATTTCATTAATTTAATAAAATAAAATACAATACCATCGAATTCACTATTTAGAAAAAGTAACTTCATTTAAAAATTATCTTGCAAAGAAATTTATCATAGACCTAATTGGACCCCCTCTAGGACTAAAGAGTGCTCATGTCTTAAGTGATCCTTCTAGTAAAATGCAAATTAGTGTTCATAGAACTGGCGCCCAGAAAACGAAGAAAGATTCAATAGGGAAGAAATAGTGTAAGTATCCTGTAAGCAGATCAAATATTTCTTCATCATACTATTACTTTTACAATATCTCTTTTTATACAAATTTAGCTAAATCAACGTAGAACTACAAATCATAAATTTCAAGCGTAGTAAATAACAAAGTCAGCGTAAAGAGCACTTATAATTCCATCGTCAGAAATATGTCGAGTTCCTCTTTTATATACAATGATGAGACGTTTGCGTAATATATCGCAAAAGTGTTTTGTATTTCCTTCAAGTCCGAACTTTCATATTATTATGTTCTTTCCCATTTCTTCCCGGGGTCTGCCGGATTAAATACATAAAATTTTTAATTTTCTCCACCGACAAACAAGACCTGATAGAATTATCCCTGTTATTGGATACTTCAGGGACAACTCGTCCTTTTATCATTCAGGAGAGAACAAATGCCTTTGACATGATTACTTTTTTATTACCATGTCTCGTTCTCTTGTGTTTTCCCTAGAGTGGTGAATACTTCTCCCGCGATTGCACATCTCGCCGTACCAACTAAAATATTAACTATTCATATCGTTTACCGCGACGTGCCTTATAGGCTAAAACAGCTGGGGACATGCGAAACGTCTTACGTATAAATAACGGAAAAGTTATTTAGTCATGGTGGTTAACTTGAATATTAACATGGTTATTACATTTTAAACGGGTGACTACTTAATGTATCCTGTTGCCAAACTGAAATTTACTTCCAATCCTTGCGTCAATGATGCCATTTTATGTCGTGAATACTCTTAAGAGGACTTCTAAAAATCAGATGTTGGCGACAATGAAAAAGTGGATATTTCAATATTTTGTGAAATATTCGCATACTATTGCAAGAAAAACTATTTATTAACGTCATAAATACTATTGTTTATAGTTTTGTACTAGGAAATAGTGTTTTTATGTTTGAATTTAACATCTAAAACAAAACTGTGTAATCCGAGTTTGTCTGAATATTTTTTTGCTTTTCTTTTACTTGCTCCACAGGGCTTGTCTTGTTCGTTTATCCAAAACAGTATATATACAAAAAATTAGCCCTTTCCGGCTACGTGTATAGGTCGCTATGGTTTGCAAGTAAAATTCAACAATGAATAAACAATAAAAAATCAACAGCCCAGTAGGCGCATTCTATAGCGTTCGTTCGGGGCGTTCGTGTGTTCGCCCGATGAACGCAAATCCGTATTCCGTATAATATCGCGAACGTCAGTTGGCGCCTCCGACAGTATTGGTCACCGCCTACAGACGTTTGTGCGATCGCGGGTCAGAAACTAGTCCTTGGGACTGTTTATTGACATTGAGTTGAAAGGTAATTTGTTTTATCATCGCAGTTTTGTAATACCTATTATGACCGAAAGATTTTTTCTTTGGGAATTGCTCATTTTAAGAAAGCGGCGAGAAGAGTTGAAGATCGTAAGAATCGAAGACTAGTGCTCAGAATCCATTTCATATGACCCTTAACAAATTTATGGACACATTTAGAGTTAGCCCAAATGTAGTGTTAGATCTCCCTGACAGGTGACAGGATACGGGTTACATGGCACAGATCTACAGGGATTTCTTCATAGTATTTCTGTTATAAATAACAATTTTAATATCGAGATTTATCTTAAATACTCCATTATTTTGAATAGACGAAATCTTCATAACCTTACAGTGTCGTGTCGAAAAAATTTAAAGTTAGGAATTTCAAGGTTAATTACGATGTTGATGCTTATGATTCTGATGAATTAAGAAATTGCATTCGTTATTTAAAGTAATAATAATATAGCAAAATAATTATTAAGTAGGTATATTTTATTTACTCCATTTTGTACAACAGTTATATATAAACTTTTTCAAATCTATGATTGTATTACACTAGCACTAGCAAGAATGCCAAGAATGCTTGTTAAAATTAAAAGAGAACACGACGAGGCGATAATTTCATGTATATAAAAGTGGCATGACAAATACTCGCAATCTGATTGGCTAGTCTTCGCACACCTCGTGAACTTTTCGGCTGTCTAGCGCCCGGATGGTTTTCTTAATATACAACGATCGTCGGCGTTCGGAAAGTGTTGGAGAATTCTACCAGCGTTCGTGCGAATGCCTATCGTCAGTGTCGTCGTTCGTTCGACCCCTAAGCCACCGAAACGACTAGCTGTACAAAATGCGCCTACAAGAGATGATTACCTCGAACTCCTGAAGTCGTGTGGTATCTTCCTCGGCAGCTCGGAAACAATTGTTGCTGAAGTCAAGTTTCGTACACCCGGGGCCTTACATTAAGCTCGCTGGATGGCGAAAGATATGTACCTACTGCCTGAAAATATATATATTTTAGGACCAAATCCTCGGCAGAAGGACCGCTGAACTCGGCAGAAAATCAATCTGTTACAGAATTATATCTGTTTGTCTTATTGATATGGACGATATTGGAACGAAGCCCTGCTAGCAGCAAAAACCCTTTTAAATGATGCAAATTGCCTAGCACAACTCAATCTTAATCAGAAGATCAGCATTAACCCTGAATGCATTTGGCGCCACATTTGATGCCTTTCAGAGCATTTGATTGGCCCGTCTTTATTCGATCCTAGTCAGTCCCGAGACCAAAAGAACAAACCTTCAGAAGCCACCAACAAAAATGGCTTCGAAAAGACTAGATGGAAAAGGTTTTGACATAGAATAACTCTTGCTGTTACAGTTTTTTTTTCACGCAACGAACAAAAAATATTTTTGACTTGCTTATCAATGATGGTCAAGAAATGTCAGAGGCATTTTTAGTAAAATATCCGCCACAATGGCATGCTGATGAAATTTACGTTGAAATGCAGGAAAAAGTTCGCTAAATGAACGTTGTCAGTGACTACGCAGAGCGAGGAATTGCTTTAATAAAAAAATACAAAGAAAAGCATCAGGAAAAATTAAAAACACCCACAATATCTTATCCGTGTCGTCGATCTTCACAGGAAGAAATACCCAGCCTCTCAGTGTAACGTTTTGGAAATGAACTCGGGAGATGGGAAAGGGTAGGAAATAACATTTGCCAAAATAATTCATTATGGCGCATTTAGGAGCATGGAATAACGGAATTTCCTTTTCTGTTTTTCTGAAAAGTTCATTAAATTCGTATAATGTCCCTATTTTTTTATTCTTATACTATACTTCCCTTATAGGGTTTAAATTGTCTTTGATATGATTTAAATAATGCTGTGGGAATGGGCGGAGAAACGAATGACATTTATTAGGTATCGTCAAATGTAAAATAACGTTGATGGTATTAAAACACGTTTGAGGTTCCCTGGCTATGCAAGCATATTATGCTTCTACTCTGCTTGCTATATAAATGCTGGCTGGTATTTAATTTTCGAAGAATCAAATGAAAGAAAGCTAATTTATCTATTGCGACATGAATACAAAAGTTGTGAATAATTTTATTATTTTTTGTTTCTATACCATAACGTCGATTTTCAATTCAAACAGCGATCGTATATAAATTAGTTCTGTAAATAACAATCCGATAGAATAGAATATCGGCGTGGAAAAATAAACAATGCTAATTTTCCGACTGAGCGTTCGCTTTTCCGAGAATTAATATACCTAATTTAGGGAAATCTGTACACAACACCTATCCTAATCAAGGGGTTGTCCTGCGTCAGGAACAGAGAGTAGTTTTGTGCAAAATTTCCTGCTCGTAGGTAATTACTGTATTTTCTGGCCCAATCCAGTGGGCTGTGGCGGCGGCTAATTGGCGGATGTTATACGTGCACATCGGAGGCGGCGTCGATTAAGACCTGCGCCATACACGCCAACCCCCGGCGGAGGCGGCGTTGCATTTCGTTTATACAAGGTTTATTACTTATTTAACCCAGGCCACTCTCATTACCCATTTTATGTAAGATCTCTATTAATATCAAAGTGGGCGCTCGCAAGGAAAATTAAACACGAAATTCCTCGGTTGATTACGCGGCGGAGATTCCGTAGATTAATGTACAAGGCACTCTAATGCACTGGAAATTGGATTTGTTTAGGGCGAAAGGGGATTGTTGGACGTCAAGTTTGCCAGTTTCAGGCTTTTATGCGATGATTCTGATTCGGCCGAAGTTTAAGCTGCTTACTTTTAAATTTAAATGTGCTCTTTAACCCAGTTTTATGTAATAAAACGTGATTTCGCGGTTAGACATTGACGTTTATTTCAAACGTTGTTCGGATGTACTTTCATTAATTTGTGCTTTATTTGGATTATATGTATATAATTATATACATATATATTAATAATAATCAATACCTTACTCTGATAATTATTATTGTATGCGGAAGTATTAAGGCCATATTCGTAAAGTATTTTAATTTTATTTATTTATTTTATTTAAAAGATACCTGTGGAGAAACACGGATGGAGTGTATTTGCATTCTAATACTAAGCCTATACATAAACCATTGCAAGTCACGTGATAAAGGATAAAGCCTTCCTAAGTTATACAGCTAGTAATAATTTCAGCAAAAGTTCCCTACATAGGTCAGAGATGACTTAGATCCTTAGATCATATAAAGCAAACGTCAACGTCTAACCCCAAAAATGAGCAGATGTCTGCTTATGTTACTAACATGTAGCTCTTATGCTAAATAAAACAGAGATTATGCTAGATAAAACAAAAATACCAAATTATTATAAGAAATTCTTGAGTGATATAAACAAAAAACTATATATATATATGAAAATATAAAAATTCCTATCGGTATCTCCCAGTCTAATTATTTGTTGAACGAATTTGTGATTACCTATTGGTACAGATGAACAGGAGGTGAAGGAAGAAATAAGTGGATTAAAACTTAAAAAAGCTCTTGGTGTCGATATGCTAAAGGCAAATGTATTAAAAGAAATATGTGCCTACATTGTACCCATATAAGACCCTTAACATATATAATAAATAGGGTCCATTGAAACTAGTGTTTCCGACGTTGTTTCCTTTTAAATTGGCAATTTAAACCTCTCCGTAAATCCGGGAGAGGCAGGAAGTGTTAAACTATATACCAATATCTCTCATATCGAATCTGGTTAAAACATAAATGAGAACATTCTTAAAATGTGCATTTTTATATAGGTAGGTAGCTAAAAAATACCATATTAGATATATCCGAAAAGCATAATGGATTTATAAAAGCTAGATCATAAATGATGCTATATAGCTCATTTAATAGCTGAAATTTACAGCAGCATGGATCCTGGTAAACCCTCCTGGTAAACATTTTTTAACTCGATTATTTATAAATGTAATTTTTACCGGCCCCACTTAAAATGTCTCAAAAAGTTTAGATGCCAGTCCGAATCGAATGAGACCTAAATCATAATTTTCGTAACAAGGCTAAGAGAAATTCACCAAAATGGCACTTGTTGACTAGGCTATATCGCCAAAACCTGAGGAGGCTCAAGATGGCGGAGGTTTTTCCACACTGTCGGTTTTTCCCCAACTGTGACTTTTTGGGAACTTTCTTAGGTATATAAATTAGGACATTGTTTTGAATATTTCCAGAAATTTTCAGTTTGTTAAAAATTTTGTCCAGCTCAGGGGTCATTTTTGTCTAATTGCACTGACCTATAACTTCTGTCCACTCAACGGGTTTATCGTAATGTGGACTTCCTCAATATTTCTTGTGTTTTTTAACGAAATGTATTGTAGGAAAATACCCCCAATAAACATCATTCTTATTATTATTATTGGTTTTTATATAGTTTCCCCACTATGAAATAATTTAGAAGAATAAAATTCTGCCGACAACTTTCGCTAATAAAATTACAGTTTGTGACAGTTTTTGTAACCCTGAGATATTGTTACAAAAGGGTAAAAAAACCAACCCCTATGATGGATTTCATCAAAACTTTTTAACGCGTCGACATTTATTTATTTATAAACTTGATGTGCAAAGACGGCTTCATTCTGCAAATTTTTGTCTTAACTTTTCTTCAAAAAAATTTATACTGTCAATTTTGCAAAGAAAACTCAAAAAATAAAAAAGTTGGATACAAAGCCAACATTGCATATAAAATTTTTATGTAAATAAATGTCGACAGCTCAAAAAGTTAGAAGATAAAAAATTGACTAAAAAAATAGATGATTAGATGATAAAAGTTATTAGAAGGGTTGCGCATTATCCTCTTGTTCTTTTAAAATAGTGTAGAAAATAAATAAAAACATTTTTTTTACCCCAACCTTAGAGGGCTGTAAGTTGGAGGGGAAGGGGTTTTGGAAAAAAAATACCAATCCTGCCCCTTAAAATCTTTCGCACTATTTTGGAAAACCCTGTATATTTCGCATGTACACTTCACTTTATTATTGTTACAAAAATTATATTCGTTGATATTTGGAATATATAATGAATTGTGCTATGGTATATTGCTAACCTAACTATCTGCTAGCTATTATCTACTTGAAGTAGGTAGAAAAATTCGTCAACCTTAAGTACATGTGGGCCAATTACCCACTGTTTATTTACCAGACCACCTCGCCATAAACCAGATCTTAAGATCTTTAGAATAATTTATAAGTTACTTTCGGAGAAGCTAAATTAGTGGGTACTTTCACATTAAAATTTTACAATGTACCATGTTGGCTGTAAAAACATTTAATAACACAGTTGATTTGTGAAACAAATATCAAAGGTACCGCCCGTTATTGCTGTTGTTTCTTAAATCCTGGATTAGGACTGCTGTCCAGGCCAAGGCATTAGACAAAAGAAATGCCCATTGTTATTCTAAATCCTGTTCTCCAGTCCCGGCCGTTCAATTTATTTTAAACTTTTTACATTATTAGGCTAAGGGTGTATGGGACAGAACGCATTTGCACGTGTCACCCCAGTTCACATATTTCATGTATTTAGAAATCACCCTTTTCAGCGCAAATGTAACTGATATTATTGAATTGAAAAAGTGGATCGCCTATTTAATGGCGATCGTAAATTTACAATTTGGAAATATGACAGCTCTAGCTTGTTCTTCCCACATATGAACATTTTGTATTATTAAAAATAGAATCCTTTAATGCCAAAGGGGAAATTCAATTGCAACCAGCAGATTGAAATTTAATAAAACGATTCAAATAGATTTTATAGAATAAGATTAATGCATCTGGGGAAAATAATGCTGATCAAATGATAGATGCACAGATGGGTGGGAAAAGTTCTTCGCTGTTTTATCGATCTTTGCCATACCATATTTTACTTCTGAATATCATGTAAGAACTATAGATATGTGTACTGATTGTTTTACGTAAATGACGTTTTTGAATGTTTTTAGCAAACTTTCTTATGTTTCGTAAGCCATCTGCGTATTCATGAATAGTGTTTTATAATTATTATTACAATCTATTGAAATTTTTCCAAATACATTGCAAAAGACAAGTTATTAAATATGTTTTTATAAATTTATTAGTTTATATTTATCCACAGTTTCATTAAATTGATAAAGATTATGACACCAAGTGATTATTACAAAACTGCATTAAAATTTGCTCGTTCTTGGCCGATATAGGTATGCGTTGACAACTGGTGTTGGTTATTCAAATTAAATCACGAAAGCATAGAAATAAATACAGTTAAACACCTGACTAGATATTAAATGCACATAGCACATATATGATTATTTGAAGTTTTTATGTATGACGTTCGATTAGATAAATTTATGGTATAAAATGTATCTATTCGAATATTGATGTAGGTACATAATATTTATATTTATGCGAAGTATTCCACTAAAGGTGGAGCCTGATTGAGCTAACAGGTCATCTGAACCATCTGTAAACCAAAATAGATTAATAATAGTGTTAAAAATACTTTATAATGTTCGTGGATAATAATAATCATGTCAATGTCAATGTCAATCACAGTCAATGTTTAAACATTTGCAGCACCTACCAGAAACGCTGAGTAAGAATTTAAAAGAATGAAATTTGGCGGAAAACTTACAAAATGATATTGTTACAAGGGGTAAAAAAGCCAACCCCTATAATCCTATAAAAAAGCCAACCCCTAAAAATTGCAAAGTGCAAAAATGTGCAAAGACGGCGTCAGTCTCCAACTTTTTTGGGTTCATTTTAAAACTTACTACCCCCTGTAATTGAAAAACCGCAACCCCCTCTAATTGAAAACCGCAAAACATGGGAGAAGTCGATTTTTGTTTTATGGTGGAACATTTTTGACAGTCAAGGGGTCTTGATATATTCATTACCCTAACCTCCAGCATCCCCAATTTTAAAATCATAAATGGAGCTATCCCCCATGTTACATCATTTGAAAGCCCTTTTCATGGCTTATACAGCAGTGCATCATTTTTGAAAATCGGTTGAGGTTTTACAAAATTATTCAAATTGCACGATTTATTAATTACACAAAACTGTTAATATTATCACGTTTCCTGATACGGAGTAGATGAGCGATAGAATGGCCTGCTAGTTCTCCTGATCTCAGTCCAAATGACTTTTACCTATGGGGGTATCTCAGTATCAAATCAGTTGTTTACAAATTTCGCCACTAAACCTTCAAGATCTTCATGTGCAGGGATATCAGGCAAGAAACTTTTGTAAAAGTGCGCGAGGAATTTCAGCAACGTCTTTATTATTGCGTGGAAAGAAGTGGTAAACATTTTGAACACTTAAGAAAGTAACATAAATATATTAGCTAGTTGTTGCTATTATTTTTTATTTTTTTAATATATTTAAATAATTTTGTAAAATCTCAACCAATCTCAAAAATGATGCATTGTTGTAATACTAATGAAAAGGGTTTTCAAATGATGTGTAACACGTAGGGTGTTCCATTTAAGATTTTAAAATTGGGGTTTCTAGGGGTTAGGGGGATGAACATATCATGATCCCTTGACTGTCAAAAATATTCCCCTACAAAATAAAAATCGACGTCCTAGCGACTTTTCAAATACAAATTTTTTTCGGTTTTCCAATTACAGGGGGTGGTAACTTTTAAAATGAACAGTATGTAGTTTGTACATAAAAATTAATGAAAACATATTATTATTGTTTCCGGTATATATTTAGGTATATATTAGTTAAAATAAATACAGATTGTATTGCAACTCTCTAGACGCTAGAAAATTTAATTTTTAAGAATGTATGCATTTTTTCATATTATTCGAATACCTACTATGCAAGTTAGAATTTTCTTCCTAACACTTTTCTTTCTCTGTCTTCGGGACAACTAGTATAATGTGGTACAACAAAAAAATCAATTTTCAACAAATAGTCTAGAATTTTTTTAATTTTTTCGTAATTTTCGGAAACTGTGCAAACTAGGATATTTTTTCTAATGGTACAGTGTTCGGTACTACTAGTACAATATTGTACAACAACCCGACCAGCTTAGCGCGCTAGCTTACGGCTCGATCATCTAGCAACAGTGTTGGTTCAATTCTCCACACTGCTCATTGATGTGAAATTTAAATTTTCATTAAATCATTTAAATTTTCTTTAACTAATGAAGTTGTCTTATATGTGATTCTTGAAACATGGGATCATTCTTGAAACATGGGAGCTCGCAAATGTTATATAATTAATTAATAATGAAAGTAAAAAATGTAACCAGCATGAGCTGATTCAAGAAGAAAAGTGGATTTCCATCGTGGGAAGACAAAAAGGTTTCTACACAGCTCACGTACGGTAGGCGTGCTATAAATAACATCCGTGAAGCGCCTTGAATGTGATACCGTAGCAGCCTTGGCTGTAAACCGCTGGCCCCGTATACCGAAGATCGTGCGTTCGATTCCTGCCCAGTCCAACATTTTTATTCCGTCATAATAAACTTGCGTAATATTTACTGATTTTTGCAATCGATACATAGAAATTATTTTAACTTATTTAGTTTAACACCTGATAAAAATAATCCGTATTGTTGTTAATTAAATAAATAATTTTGCCGAGAGTTTTTACCATGTTATCGTACTTATCGTACTCACGTCACACACCCTGTTACCCAAGTTATATCCTCTTTAAAACACTATAAAATCCATTAAATTAGTTACACTTTCAAAAAAATATTTCCATTTTAAACTATTAAAAACAAATGCATGTATGTCATACATAATTCTCATATTAATTCCTAAAACCATGGTGTAACAAAACAATTATTATTATTATATGTATAAATATGTTTGTCAAGGTTTTATTAGACGAACAATTAAATAATTACATAAAGGTTTTAAAAATTATCCACCGTGCATAATTATAGATAAATAATCAGCGTGCTTATTATTTCTTCCCTGGTTATGTAATAATAATTAAGAAGTCATTAGCTGTATTTGCTTTATAGCTAGTAAATTGACGTAGCTATTGTTATTAAATTTTTGTGTGGGCCGGGAAATGTACTTTGGTATATACTGTTTACATACACCCATTAAGCGTGAAAAAATTACGTATGATTTTCTGGATACTGAGCGGCTGATCCATTTTGGAATTCAGGGTAAATTTAAAAATTTATTACTGTCCATGAGAATGTTTATTATTTACGGAGATAATGATACCTGGTAACACATATAGTGTGTTGTAAATCGCAACACGGTTGAAATAGACAATGAAAGCCAAATGGTTTGTCCAAACTAATCAATCCGTACTCATATTTTGATTAGTTATTAAATCATAATCTGTTCGAATGTATGCAGCCATCTGGTATATCTGGTGACTAACGAATTCATGCTGTTGTCACGACAAAATAAAAAGAGATTCGGCTTCGCTGCAAAGGTCATCTTCGATTTTAATATACCTGCTGTCAAACGTTTGGGTCATTGCTCAAATTTTACCCATACCAGTTTTAGTAGCCAATATATTGACATCTCTATGCGATGACGGGTTGAAATCGTACACGTACAACTCAAATAACTCTGCCTATGTCGCTGGCAGTTATATGAACGTCAATAATTTTACAGGTAAAGGCACCTAGGTTGAATGTATTATATATGGTTTGAATGTAATATATTAATTATTAAAGAATTTTTTTATAAATATGTAACTTAATTAAGTTACCTACCAAAAATAATTGTTTATTTGAAGGAATAATTTGTTCAATAACATTAAGTGCATTCAAATAATTGCCAATATCCCGTTTTGGTGATTTATATGTATACATAATATGTAAATGTGATCATTCACTATCTCCATCAAGGCAAATTCAGCGTGTGCATCTACACTTATGTGTAGATGCACTAATATCCTTCGTATTAATATTCACCGATTTCCTCACAAAAAACCCACCATGTGGATACGTATTTCTACATTAATATTCTGCAAGTTTATAATTGAGTATGACTATATTTTGAATTTCTATTCAGAAGTTCGTCTGATAATATGGTATATACATGTAGTATATAGCTATGGAATAAAAATATTGCCAATGGAAATAATTCGCTTATTTCTGTTCGTCTCATTCGTTTTCCTTTCCAATTTGTTAATTTATTTCTCCAAAAAAAAAATCCATGTATTCAGCTGATTCTGAAATCACCTAATCTAATCTCCCTTCTATAGCATTTTAACGACTCGTTTTAAAAAAATCTCCCACATTGTGCCATATTTTGTTATTGAACAAACTTGCAATTAATTATCAAACGTGATTCTAGACCAAAAAATAAGGTCGAATTGTTTGTGAAACATTTCCTAATCAGTCGTATCGTAAATGAAAGATCGAATTCCTTACGAGATTTCCATCTTCCTGGCATCTTCGAAAAGCTCGATTTAAAATCCTCTTTATTTATTTAGTAACGCAATACACAAATCTGATGGCTCGATAGACCTGGTGATCCAGTGATAGAGGAGTCCGGATCGTCCAGTATTTTTAATTCGGTAGCTAAATTGTTAAGACAGTATTTCCGCTCAGATGATGATTAAATCATCCGGTTAGTTAAACATACTCCACTCCCAACATAAGAAGCCGTGGGCGAATGATGTTATTGGAGATATTGATTGATTAACACAACTCATTTTTGTTTTTCACCCTTTGTGTAGCCCCCCGACCAAGGGTTACACAAATGGCCCGCACGAAATTAGGTTTGTGGACGAATGGCTCATACAAAACTACATGAACATATTATTTGTTATATACACACATGAAACAAAGTATTTCAAATTGTATGTCCACTTTTAAAATTTTCGAATGAAATAATTGCAGAGATTTACAGAGATTTACTATTTTTTAGCAACGGTATAAAGTCCAGAAGATATGGACTTTTTTAAAACTGTCTTTACTCTTCGATGTTTTATATTCGCTTCCAGAATTTGCAAAGTGTGCTATGGTTTGACAATGTTCTTATAGAAAAATTCCTCCAAACACCTTGAATTTTTGGTATTATTAGACCCCATCAATTTGAAATTTAATAGAACTATACAACAGGGTGAATTTTAAATACAGTGGAATGCGTTTATTGCATAATTGACTGTCCAAAAACAAACTGTAAACTTTTCATGTACCGGAAATGCCCGTTTTATATTCTCATATACTATTTAAAAACGTTTTTCATCCACCACACTATTACGTCGAAAATGCATCTATAAACCCTTGACCGAAACCCGATGTTCCCGAATGCGCCACGCTTATTTGCCTTGTTTGAATCAGGGAATTCCCACCGGACAAGTGTATTAATAATGTATTATGTCTCTTTATGAAATCAAGCCGTATAGAGTTTTCCAATATCCAAGCTCTGAGTCACCCTATAGATATGGAAATGTCTATGATTTTTAAAACTATAACTCGGCAATGTACCTAATAGTACAAAACATATTAAATTTGGTATAAGCATAAGAAACGTGCTGAATTGTTGACAACAGTGCCAACTACGGAGTTGGCACCGTAAACTGAGTTTTAATCAAGTTTATGTAAAAAATCTCACAGCTCCTACTAATAAGACACCCTTTTCATCTACTCCTACATGTAAACGTCTGGTGACGACAATAATGAATCTATCAGAAAATAATTTCTCTGAGAATTCAGAAAATTTATGATTTCTGTAAATTTCGTTATGAACTTATTTAGCTTTTCTACAGAATTTTAGCTAGCCCCTCTCAATATTAATAATTACTTATTGTTTTATTTTATATTTTTTTCTATTTTTAAATATGTTTCATTTTATGAGTAAACATTTACTTAGTTGTTTATTTTTAACACTCAGATAGTTTTAACCATTAATTCATTTTGCCATCAGAAGATTATCCTTTATTTCATAAAATAAACTAACGAAAGTATCAGCAAAATAAAATAGTATTATTTTTCCTACATATATATTTACTAGTCACACAACTAGCGATCAACAATCGTTGAAATAATTGGATTATAATATCCAAAATATGATGAATTATTGTAATATGTAGTACCGTAGTCTGATTGACAAATTTATAAATGTATCTTCCCAAATCAATCTGCAAAATCATCGATGATGCAAGAATTATGTCAATCATCAATGTACCTATTATCGTATGTAGGTATCATCGTATGTAGCTATTAAGTAGTTGGTTAAATATTCTAGACAAAGTTTGTGGTACCAAGGAAAATTATATTAGCCCAAGGAAAGTGATTTGGTGTACACTTCCCAATTCGTATCCCATATTTCTTAATGTGGTTCCCGATGGAACGTTAAGCAAAAATTGAGTATTTCGGGTATGGTCAAATATATTTATCGGCCCGTTGTGTGGGCGTGTATAGGGGCAAAAGGCCCATTTCGGATGCAAACAGCCAATATCGAACGATATGAAGTAGTATTTAAATTTGACGAAGTAGAACTCGCATACCCTAAAGCTATCGACGCCCCGGGGAGATAGAAATGCGAGTTTAAAATATTCCAATTTGACTTGGACGCAGATAAGTTGGAGAATAGTCGGCCAAATCGCTCTTACATGCCCGCGATCGGCCGGCTCGTGAGCGAACGCGCATAGCAATACTATTCATGCGGTCCAAGCATGAATAAGTATTGCTATACGACCGCCACCCCCGTTTAAGTATCGCCATTTCTTTAAACCGCTTAAATTGTCTCTAGAATAAATCGAATAGACGCATTCTAACTGCTTCGTTTGTCTTGCGAATGGTAAAATGTCATTGCCATCGGAATACATTAACAATGGATCACGCTGTTGGAATATCTCTCCCGTAACTGTGAAATTATTTTTAACAATCGTTGCCAAGAGCTTATCTGAAACGTTAAAAGAAATTTTATGCATATAAAAAGAATTATAACAAATTAGCCAAGTAGAGATAGGCGTTAATCCAAATAGAAAACCCAAATATATAAAATAGATTACAAAAATAAATATATGAAGATACCTACCTTAACCCGCGAAAAAACAAAAAAAATATTCTAGAAAAATAAAGGAGGCTACTAACAAGCATAAAGCCATATGGTTCATAAAAAGTGAAACAAAACCAGAAAATGAGAAAATAACACTCTTGTGTGTAATCAGTGGCGATCCCAGGATTTCATTGTGAGGGGGCACACCTCGAAAAAAAATGAAGAAAATGGTTGTGTATCTATTTAAAATAAGATATATTCATTATTCATGAAAACATTGAAAACCAAATAAAATATAAATAAAAACAAGTTATATCTACAGAACCACTAACTCTAATATTTCAATTGCATTCGTCTTGGCTTTATTGCAACAAAATGATCAATGATTTTCTGGTGGCATGGTGGACCTTAAATACCTTTGAATCTTTTCAATGTAGAAAAGCTTCTTTCTGCGGTTGCAGTAGGAACCGGAAGAGGCTAAGAACACAAGAACTAAATGGTCACTAAAAGTAAAATAAAATAGGATCATGTTATTCATGTTGATGCTATACCCGCTACCCAAATCATCCACAATTATTAGACATAGACAGTATTATTAATTATAGTTTGTTTCAATAAAATTTTCAGATATTTTTATTTGATTGTCATATTAGTGAAGAAATACCAAGCCAATTAGGGGAGGGGATTAAAATCACAATAATAATTAAAACCCAAGAATTCTAAGGACTAGTTAGATAGTTAGATAAGTTAGTTAGTGAGCTAATTAGTTAAGGATTTAGTTAAAGAAATCATAGATCAACTGTCTCCTCAATTTGATTTTATCAATACGTGTTTCTAATGTGTAGTGTTCAGAAACTCTGAAAATAGCAAAAGAAATACCAATGCATAAGTCAGGTAAAATAGATATCCCAAGTAATTACAGACCCATATCCATCCCAGCTATATCTAAAATATTTTAACAAGTGCTACAAAATCAAAGGTTAAAGTTTTTGCAAAAGTATAATGTAATCTGCAAACAACCTAATGGATTCTTACCAGAAAAATCTACAAATTCGGCACTGGCTTAAATCACTGAAACAATTATAAAGGCGTTCGATGATGAGCGAAAAGCCCAAAAAACAATTTACTACCTTAGCACAGCTTCTGATAGTGTGCAGCATGACAATTGAGTAAAATACTAACATTTTCAACAAAATGGGAATGAAAACAAATAATCTCTATAAGGATAAAAATTGAAAAAAAGCTATGTTCGAGTGGCCATATGTCGGTCAATTTTTAACCCAAAAAAATTTTCGACCCAGCATTTTAAGGAAATGTTGTCTACTTCTTTTCCTAAAAAGCAGTGCATATACCTATCTATGACCCAAAAAAGTGATAGGCAAAAAAAGCAAAAATCGAAATTTTTGGCTTTTTTTTTCAACATTTTTCAACAAAAATAATGTTTTAAATTTTGTAAATAAGCCATTCCGATGGTAAATGCAATTTTCTACAAAATGTTTCATATAAAGTATATCCAAATTTTGCTTAGTTTATGAGATATATTGGAAAAGGGTCCATTTCACCCCTATCTACATCTACACCCCCGTTTTTTTCTTCTTAAATGACCCATTGACCGATTCCTGAAATAAAAACCCGAGAACCTCTTAGATCCTTTCTATATGACATAATCAACAGCCTACTAAGAGATGTTCCAATATCATTACTGATTAACTGATCATAACCGACTCAAACTGCTGAACCTAGAAACTCCAAATATGTGGACATTTTTAATGTGTAAACATCTATTACGGCGATATGAGGGTACATTTCGGAAAATGGGACGGAAATGTGAAAGCGGATGTGACATCATAACTCAGCAATTATCATCCACAGTACCTACCTACTAAATTAATTCAGCTACTACCTGATAGATGGCGTTTACAGCGCCAACCTCCATGGTGTGTGTGTTATGTTGCCTACCTTATTAAAAATGTCCTGATGTAAACTATCGAACCAGCGATTCCTGGTTTGGAAAGCGGGGCTTGAACCGCTGCACCATCATATGACTGCACCATCATATGATATGCTTTGTTAAATCTCGTATCTCGGTGTTTGGTGGTTAGCGTGCACATGATGCAAGTGCAAGTACAAGGCTGTGAAATCTCTTTTCGCGTACTGAGAGAAAAATTATTTCGGGATCGCTAAAAAAATTTCGCGACCGTAGTGTACACACTATTTTTTGTGCAACTGTATGCATGGCTGTAATTTTGACTGATAAAACTATAGTTAGCATTTAGGTATAAATATTATTAACGGTTAATTAATTAATAATTAATATAATTAACGGTTTATAATATACTTATGGGTCAGATCTCACCGTTTCTATGGAAATGATATAAAACACTGACGGTTCGCTCATTGACAAATCGTGAAAATGTCACTAGGGTAACAGACGCGAAATTGAATTTCGCGGCCGCTACGGAGGACGCGAAATGCCTACTATGCGTTGAAATCTTTTTTATTGTTGTTGGTTTTTAAGAAAAAAAAAGTTATGGACGTGTGGGGTTCTTAAGGAAAAATGCATATAAAAACACTTCAACTTTTTAGCAAATGACTAGTATAATTAATGTAATATAATCAGTTATTGTTTCAGTATAATTTTAACAATTTTTCTGTTAAAATGGAAAAATGAATGTGAAGCTTTTAGAAAAATACAAAATTAAACACTGGCAATAGTTCCATATGTTGTATTTTGACAGGGAAGTATGAAAACTAAAATTATTATAGTTAAGAAAGTAAAAAAATAAAAAATAATCCTTTTTTTTGGTTCTACGCAAGCCTAATCACATTCATCGCATCACATCGCATCACATTCATTGCGTCACATCACAGACTGAATATGTGAATAATATAAGACAAATGACACTCAGGTCAGCCGCAACTTCTAGGTTGCCAGGTTGTTAATAATTTGCGGTCAACGTTTTTTCAAGAAAATTACATACTGAATTGAAGTGATGTGAAAAGTGTCGCAATAACGGTTCAGTCAGACGAGAAGAACTGTTAACGCATACGATGTTGCTGGCAAAAGCTATCTGTTATAACGGATTGTGTGCGAAATTATAGGATTGTTGGCATCGAATTTGGCAGTTTTGGTTTAGGACGGCAAGAGGGCGATGTGTTTTTAGAATAATCCTTTGAAATAAGTGCAAACTCATAAAACATTCGAAGGTTACGACTAGGCTGCGCCGATAAAAAGTGAAATTGGCAATACAGCATGTCCAGGAGTGATGTAACGGCACATTCTCAGCGTCTTTTCCAGCAATAAAGTTCGCCAACGGCTGAAGAATGCCAAATATCCAGAGAATCACCATCGGGCATACCCAAACAGAATTATGACTTGTTATACGGCCCTTCGATCATATGATCATGGCTACACGGAGCTAATGACGCCGTTTACGACATTCTATTTTATGAATTGTTTGGACACGCAATTTTTCTATAAGTTTATGAGGAATTTGATCTTTATTAAACGACGTAATTCAGTGCGATGCCTAAAAACGCGTTATTAACCGACATTTTCTCGCAAGGAATTTTTGATATAAGCACTGCTCTGAAGTAAAGAGTAAAAAGTTAATTGCATTACTGTTATTGTAATTTAAATAAAAATAGAGTGGGACAAGCTCCGCTGACCATAGACCCATGTGTAATATAAATTAGTATGTTGGCTATCTGTATACGTTTATTAATTTAGAACAAAAAAGCCATCGTTATTAACATTTCCCAGGAAAAAATAATTAATATTAACAACGTAGTAATTGCGTCCACGCGTTTGGCATGATGAAATTTATATGAAGACATATTATCTTTACTGTTATTTTGTTATTCACAATTTCTTATGTAGATTAAGTAAGTATAATTTTGTTGTAGAAACGCTTTTATGATAATTATAAAATAATTTTATCACAGAAATCAAATTTGTCTCTGGAAGCTCGTATGTATAAAATAATTGCTTGTTAAAATCAACAAAAATAGTACCTTTAAAAAAAGTCGGATTTATAAGCAAAAGCTTATAAAACAAATTTGCTAGTTGGTATATTTCAGAAGGTGAAATTATGGTGTCTAAATTTTGCAATATTAGAAAAAAATATGTTTCTATCTTAACGTTAAAATAAATTTTTATGAGTGATTTACTCGTAAGCATGACAGTATCCCGGGAAACTATAAATTCATCAATTACCATTAATTTCGGTGCAGCTGCTAAAATCAATAGATTCAGAATTTGTGATTCCATTAATGGGGCGAAGGTTTTCCTATAATAAAGTCCAAAATCGCCCGAGCTCGGTGGCAAATTCACTGGCTAGGTAGGGTGGTATTGTTAACTAGCCTTTGTCGAGGTGTTTGCGACGCACATTAAGGACCATCCCGTGATTCTTTGTATTAAAAAAGTATTTTTCATGCAAAATCCCCCTAACGACTTATTGTGTATTGTAGATGATTAATGAGTTGGAAATACATACTTTATTCCGTATTAATATATTTAAAAGTTTCGTTGTTCGCCCCTATTTGCTTAAAGTTTTCAATTATAGTAAATGAAAATACGTGAGAAGTCTAACGAATATTGTAACGTTTTTAATTTCAAACATGTGAATTATGGCCTCGTATTAGACACAGAAATATTCCTATATTTGATGGTATCATACAATCAGGAAGCGAGGGGTAGCTCGAAATAAACTAGTGCAGCATACGTAATTCAACCTAAATGTATTATGTGAATTTTTGTGTGATAATTTTTATTAACACATATTTAATAATAATTTGTGCGAAAAAAATAAATACATAAAGGTAGGCACAGAAAAAAACAGAAAAAGGAAAGAAATATATATAGTGCACAGAGAAAAACATAAATTCGAAACAGTTTAATTTGTACATAATAAAATATTTTATTATGTACAAATAAATGGCAGCTTTTTCCGACTTTGGTCGTTGTTTATAAAAAAATAGGGAAAATCTTGCTGTATCTGTACATATTTATCATTTACTCACCCTCCCCTATGACGTACAACCTTCAAATACATGTAACAATTTTTTTGAAAGCAATTAATTTATCATATAGGAGAGCGAGGGGGAATAACGGTCCCTTAAGTAGAAATTGAGCTAATAACTTAATTTTTAGTTGTTTATTCAAATGGAATGACTGTTTTATAGCTTAGTATGTTCGCTGACAGGTATACCAAAGACAATAGACTTAAAATAATTATTTGTCCGTATCTGACAAAAATTAAAAATGTATTCAATGACCGGCATTCCCCCTCGCTCCCCTACAGACTGGACTAAAAACTGATTGGCCAAATATTCTGATTTTTTTACATCGCATTATCCATTACATGTTGTTACGATGTATAAATTTTATTTTTTTGTACATTCTCATTGGAAATTTTGTAAGCGATTTTATTTGGCACATTTTCATGTATCTTCAAGTCGAAAAACGATGTTCCAATTTTCTGAATAAATTATCGAATTCTCGAAATAATATTCCAAAGGCCGTAAACATACATTCAGATGTGAGAAGTAGCATGTAAAGACTATATCAAACAGTTATAATCATTAAATAAAGACAGTAATATTAACTTATATTTCAAGTCAAACATTTAAATATTTGCAGTCACTCTAATATACTAAATAATAATGATAATAAATTAAAACATAGTTGCAGAATAAAAAGAAATTAAAAAAACTTGCTATAATCATGTCAGGGGAAAAACCGATGGGAATATGTCACATGTACCTAATACGTGTTGCATTATCTATATTAAATATACTTTTTTAATTGTAATTGTATCATTATATACTTCAATGGGAAAACCTAATTGCTACAGGAAACATAAAGGATTTTTTAAGCTTTAGAAAGCCTAAAATATTGGAATGGAAACTACACTTTAGTTGCAATATGTCAGAAGATTGACGTCATGCTAAAAAAGAGGTTCTCGTTAAGTAGTCTTCTTATGTAATTTGCCTCCTACTTAATATTTTGTAATATACAGGAGAACAATATGATTTCACAAAAGTGGTTTTACATATCCCAATTTAGTGAACAAATTGTTGTAAAATTTATGGTAGAAATATTAGACATTTAACAAATATTGAGTTACTATCTAGACTTTACGATATTTGTCCAGGTATTGCCGTAGTGTTTTTTGGTATTTCTAATATAAAAATATTTTTAAAGATATGGTAAAAATATGTGTAAAAGAAACTCAAATTTCCATGCTTTCTTTTCTATTGATATAATAACGCATATTCCTTATTTTTATTGTTATAACTTTTTACACAACGTCATAAAATGAACTGCTGGGTTCTATGACCTCTTTTGGAACTCTGGGTCATATGAAAGTATATGACCTCTTTTTATCAATATTTTTTATATTATTTTACAAAAAAAACTATAACAAATCATTATGCTTGAATGCATATAAATAAATCTCCACCTCTCAAGCAAAAATTCAAAAAACAATTCCTTTTTATAAAATTAACTTTCTGCTGCGAAATCCATATTATTTTTGTAACGCCATATCCTAAAATTAAATTTATTTGAGATTTCTTTGACTCGCCTTCAGCTCATACTTTGCCCCACCTGTCAAAAAGCACAATTTTAACTTGTTATATAAAATACTATTATATACTTACCAAATATTATTACATGCTCAAATATGTAAATTATATTAAATTATATTATTTATATTAATATTTATTTTATATTTTGAAATGCTGTTACCTATTCCAAAATTTACTAGTTAAAAACTACGTGTATTTAAGTAACTTTGCCCATACCGGGAGAATTACTCTAAACCTTCTAACTATGGAGAATTTTAAAATATATTTATAAAAATATAAATACATTTTTTTATCCGCAATAAAAAAAATGTATGTCAAATGAACATGTTTTTCTTCGTTTTATTCATTAAGACATGTATTATCAGGGAATGCATACTAATTTTCATGTTCACTCTGTGTAAATTAATGATACAACCTTATCTTAAAATGGGTTTTAGTTAAGCAGTTGTGGGGAATTTAAATACTTTAGCTGTAGATGAACGTGTAGATAGATGGAACGAAATCCATTTACGTTCTTCCATTAAGCTCGATGAAATAAACATTGATATTATTTTTCTTAGTAGGTAATGAATAATTTTTAATACTGTTTAAGCTTCATTATTTAGACGATATGTCATCAGGCTGGTCATCTATTGGTGTTTTATAGTGATTGTTGTTTAATACGAGTTAGTATATAGTATGCCTTCCGCACAGTGTTGTAATTTTATAAATTTTTAAAATTTTACAGTAGAAATGTAAATGGGTGTAACGTTTTCCGGAAATACCGAAAAAAAAAGTTTTTTGTAAAGTGAATTTTTGACATTAATACCTGGAAAAGTACATTTTTCAAGTAAACTAATTTTGTGTGAAAGTTGTGGAAAGTCTTTAGTTTTCCAGATTTTTGGAAAAGTTATTACTTAAGACAGTTCGTGTGATTTTTTTCTTTCGACTTCCTACAGATAGGACAGTTGGCAATAAGGCACTTTGAACAAAGATATGATATATTTTAACTAAATAGCATGAGTATAAACCAGAAAACTTAAAATCATAATACACACCAAGTAAAACAAAACAAAATTGCAGTTTTACAAATACAAACTAATTGTCGTGAGCCAAATTGTATTAAAAAAAATTGAATTCGTGAAGCCTTATAATAAGATTATCATCCCCGTTACATAGCGACGCAACATTATGTAAATTTTTGTTGGTTATCTTCGTTAGACCACTGTAAATTAACAACTTTAATATGTGCTATTTTACTCTCCAATCGTTTTAATTCGATAAAGTCATACCTCGAGTCAAGGAAAAAAACGTTGAAAATATTTTCGTAGGTTCTCTTTCGACCACCATTAGCTCATAATGTCGATGTCGGTTCTATTAAATTTTTACGTTCATCACTGAATTGACTGTCAACATTCGTAATTATTTTGAGACACTTTTAAAATCTGAAAAGTCTTTCCAATTATCAACCTATTGGGATGATTTTGTAGAGATTTGATTTTTTTTATCTGGCTGCCTCGCATAAAGGGTAAAGTTATTTGGGAAAAAAATGTCACCAACTTGTGGAACAGCTGTTCTTATTCCAGAAAACGTCGAGGTATGTTTTCGAGTTCTTTAAATGTCTGAACTGAATATAACATAATTGCAGCTATAATCGAGTTCTTATTCTGTGAAAAACAACCATCCGAACTACATAGGTATTTTATACCTTGTGCTAAATAATGCTTGAGGTCTTTAAAACACAACTAGATATTTCTGGGCCCCCCTCGTTCCAAGGAAAACATAAACATTCTTTAGGATTATGGAAAGTGAAAAGGAAATGGAAAAAGGGAAATGTGGAAAAATGGAAATGGAAATGAAAAATTGAAATGGAAAAATGAAAATGGAAATGGAAAAAAGTGAAATGGAAAGATATATTATGGAAAGTGAAATCCGCTTTCCCGACTCATTGGCAAATGGGTCACCTATTGCAGATGGAAAACTGCAAGTCAAATATATTTATTTTAGCATGATTGAAGTTTAGATTCTTCTTTTCGTTCTCTTACATTGACTTTATCTAGAGTATGTTTTTGATAATATATCTCCTAATTGTGCCTATATTTAATCGTCCCCTTGCTTATACGTTAGACACAAAGAAAACATATCCTTTTATATGTGTTGGGCGAAAACGAAAACGATTTTTTGTTATAAAACTCCGGTAAACTGGGCTTTGATTTTGATGTCTCTGTTCCAATTCGTGTACACGGCGTACATTTTTGAAGAGATAAATCAGGATGAAGGTACGTTCTAGAACTGGAAGATTTAATGTGATTCAACCTTAGGAAATCTTTCAATATTTTCCGAAATTTTCTCTTTCATCTGACGTTCTTCTTATATAATCGCTTCACTTATGCCTTCCGCCTAATCATACAGTGGTTTTATAAGTTTTAAAGCGATTACTGTGTTGAATCGAAATCCTACGAAAAAAAAATATTCACAAAGTGGAAATAAAAGACAACATGTAAGTGTCTAATCAGTTTATTAAGAACTCGGGTGCTTGAGTTCCTATATGAAAATGTTTACATTTAGTAAGAAAAGCTAAGTATGTAGTATTTTTTGCTGAAACTAAAACTCAAAAATTTTAACTTAAAGTACTTTAAAAATTAAAACTAAAAAATTGAATAAAAAAAACATCACAGAGAACATTTAAAACTGTTCAACAAAAACCGATGCACGTCATCATGTGACCAGGGACCAACATTGTTGCCAAGCCTGTCAGACGTGTGTTAAAAATTCATTTGTATTTTGAGGTTATGGTTATTATGGCTATTATAAGTGTCAAGCCGTCAAGCGGAGAAACTGTTGCAACCTTACACATTTTTGGACCTGACATATTCAAACTCTCGGGATGTCAGGACTGTTATAAATTGACTGTTCTATTGTCTTCTTACGTCACTGATGATGTGCATCGGTTTTTGTTTTGAATCTACTATTCTGCAATTGTTAATATACCTACTAATTTGATGTTTACAAGTAATATCTTTTATTTCCATATTCTACTTTGTGACTCATAATTGTTTGCGTAGGATTTCGATAAAACAGCATATTATTATAGCCCTATGAAATTTGGTGTATTATACTTGAGTAGCCGTGCACAACTTAAGAATGAATTAAGTGACAAAAAAAAACATTTCAACGTGACTTTTGCACACCTTTTTCACTCGACTCTCATGACTAACTAGCATTATCTGTTTTGAACGATACAAATCCAAATATGTATATATACATAAAAATAATGCATTTATTTTTATATTCGTTTGTAAGCTTTTTCGTTCCTAATAGCATGCCTACATTTGTTGGTACGACTCGGTATCTAGATTCGCCAATATCACGATGGCATTTTTATAAAAAATTATGCAATTATTTCAATAGGCCCCAATTCTTTAAGTTAAAATGTAGCAAATTAATGAAATATTTCCAGCTCCGAAAACCCATAAAAAAACAAATGACTGTCATAAATCCGCCTTTTCCCGTTTAGATGGAATCTTGATATAGTTAATCGCTACTTTATTAAATATGTCTGAGGTCATTAAAATAAAATATTGCTAGCTGTGTAAAACACACGCTTAGCATGACAAAAAACGTAGTTTTTCTTTAAGCCGGGGTTCCTCCTGCCGTTACTCCTCAATCATCCATCGGAGGTTATTTTGTGGGTGGCTGCAAGAAAATCACGTACCACCGCGTACAGGGCATTTTATATTTAAATGTTGCATGATTAACTCGTATTAAATAAACGTAACGGACTCTTAAAGGTTTGGTTATAATTTATTTTTTACCGTCTATTGTCTACGGAACATCTCACGCCATTATAAACTCAATTCCTTCTATTCTCGTAAATCTTTCTACACATTGGGATTTTATTTCATAGATACCTTCAGTGCTGCTTGCTGCATTTGTTAACCGAACCATTAACCCAGGCGTATCCAAAATTACAATTAAATATAAGTTGATCTGAACAGAAGATCTCTGATTGGTAAGCTATACAGGGTGATAAAATATAAATTGTCTAAACAAGCAGCTTATTCCTATACCGATATATATATTTTGCCACTGAATCGTTTGAAACTTCTGTGAAGTACCAACCATATTATTTATAAATTTTGGAAAATTTTAAATCTGTTTGGAATTGGACTGAATTTATAGTGGCCCATCCTATACAGTAGGACTTAAAAAGAAAATACATACAGGAAGGAAAACTAAGTATGTTACATTAACATCCAGGACATTAACTTGTACCTACATATATCATCAGTAGGTACAAGTTAATGATATGTAGGTACAAATTTGTTGAGGTCTGAGAGGTAGTAGCAACTGACCGCTGTACTACAGCAATCTGGTATATCTCGCCTACATTAAACTGCTTAAACGGCATAGACTTATTGGGTTGTTTTGGTCATTCCTTATTTCCTTGACCTACGGTATACTGATGAGAGCCAATAAGCTCGAAAGTAGTCTACGCCTAGTAAAGGGATTGGCGAGTGACCTTAGCTACCTAATCGGATTTCCAAGTGTCATTCAATGCAGGAATGGGCACTAGGGTTAGGACCGACGCTGTAGGTGCCTGTTTTGCATGACGCTACCTTTCATTGGTATATCTGACGTCTTATCCTAAGCAGCAATTGAAATCCACATTTTGGGCAATGCTCGACACACCGTCGAAACATTTTCGTGTCGACACACCGTCGATATTGGACATGACACCTTTTAGAGACACATAGTCGACTTTTAGTTTTAAGACCACTAAGTGTAGAAAATGGGACCAAAGTGGTGATGGAAAGTAGTACCAAAAAGTGCCCATATTTGGCCACAAAATGTGCTCTAATTGTTGCTAAAATTCGCCTATGATGTATCTCATGTTCCCGAAATGTGCCCGATTAAGCACAAAGTCTTTATAATTTCTGGTTACCAAATGGTCGCGATTTGTTCAAAATTGTTGCCAAAGTAAGGTTTTGTGTTTTACGGACACAAGCAAAGTCTGTACTAAGCATATGTTGGCTAAAGATGCCTTATACAGTGAAAGAAACAAATTTGGAGAACGCTAATTCTGGTCGTTGCCGTATCAGCAGCTAATTTACCAGTGTGGCCGTTTCTTAAACCAGCAAATTATAACTCTTCCCATGAGCAGAGAAAATCATAAAATTTTAATAAAAACTGCATATTTTTATCATTGGATTCTCTTATTGAGTCCCTAAAAGGATCACGTTGGTGAAATACTGATTTGCGTGAACGCACATTTACTCTTTTCAGAATGATTCAGGTGTACCCAAGTTATTAATTTCATTACATTGATTTAGAGCCGCAATATTTTTTTCATTAAATAACCTGACAGCAAGCTGTACATTTTGTCGTTCAAGTGAGGATGAATTTAAAATTTTTTTAGAGCTTTTTGGGTATTATTTTGTTTGCACTTTTTTCTAGAAAATAGCCAATAGTTTTATGGCATTTTATTGTAAATGACACCTACCTTAAGTAGTGAAATATATTTTTAACTAACACGTTTTTTATAACACAAGAAACATACTTTTAAAATTTACACAGAACATTTAAAATTTACACAGAAACACTTCCACTACCGGCATTGGCCATTTGACAGATAACAAGTCACGTCACACAACAAAAACAAACCACCTCCGGGTATCTATTTTACTGATTTTACGAATTTTCACCAAGAACTAAATACATTTGAGAAGTCTTGCATAATCAATTATTATCAACTTATTACAGCTTTGAAATAGAGCTTTTTACTAAGGAAAAGCTGCGAAAACGTACAACGTTTTGCAAGTATAATCAACAAGCAGCGGACGACGCCTTAACTAACTACTCTGTTGTATGCAGGATTCATGAAATTCACGTCCGATCTTACTTCTCTATCTAACTTACACATCTACCTACCATATCGAGAAATACGTGGGGAATGATTTTTGGAATACCGGGGTACTTCATAGATGACTTGATGTAAAATACAGTAAAATCACCAGCCCGATCGGGTGACGTCATTGTAGTCATATTTTTTATTTTGCCGGCCTCTACCTAATGGAGGTCCCGGTTAATGCGTTACGATCTATCAAAAGGAAGATTAATTTACATTGAACATGACTCATAGCAAAATTTGAATTAAAATACTTGGAGAGGTTATCCATTATTATATATTATTGAATATGTTTCGATTATATGTAGATGATATGATGCAATGGATGTATCATCTGCTAAATCATCTGCATGTATCATCTGCATCTGCAAAATAGAAAGTAGATATATAATCTTCTATGTCGTTAGTATATAATATAAATCCCAGAGGTCCCAGTACATTGCCTTGGGGTACTCTTATAGTAACATTAAATTCATGTGATATTATACCGTAATATTCAGCAAATTATTTTCATTTACGTAGGTGTTACTTTATGGTATTTCTGCACAGAACACGTAGATCATAACAATCTAACTTATGCAGTAATATATCATGATTTATAGAATTAAAAGCTTTAGATAAGTCAATAAATATAACATATATAACAATTATTGTGAAGAAACAGAAACCCGGTTTTGCAACCTAATCAGTTAAGGATACGTATATAGTTCGCGACCTTTGGGGTCAGAATTTTAATATAGGTACTTATTCCTGACTTCCAAACAAAATTATTATGTTCTAATACTCTCAATTCGATGTAAAAAAATATAGGCCAACTATTAATTGAGTGTTAATTCAAAATTGTTCATTCAGATTAAGGAGGGAATCCCCAAGGAGAAATAAATAAGCATATTTTAAAATGTAAATGTAAATCATTGGAATGGTAAAAATGTGAGTAAAAGGGGGTGTAAGGTGGGAGAGCCGCTACGCTCATTTGAATATAAAGAAATGCAGTCCATTCTATTTAAAACCTTAAATCTCTGGCCACAAAAAAGAGCAGAGCTCAGAATTGAAAAGGATTTAATGTGAAAACTTTAAATTTATGGCTACAGAACAATGATACCAGTTTTTATAGAGTTTAAATTATTGGTTAAGTTTGGTCATTTAAAACAGCCTTTGCTAACTAAGTTATACATTCTACATAGTGCGCCGGTTAAGAATAACGTTTACTGCTGTAAAATCGCCTACCTACTATAATATTAAGCTCACCCACGGATGTTGTTTTGTATGTACAGTAATATTATTTCAGTTGTTTACGTAACACAGCCATTTTCTTTGTTTCGATTTGTGTCAGTAACGATCGCGTTCTTCAAAAACCTTCGGATTCGTTCAGTTTCATTCATTCTTTTGTGCGCGTTTTTCATCTACCTGGATCGGTGTTACAAATTAGTTCAGGTTCCGAGGAACACCCCCTTATCCCAACCTAAACAAATATTCCACATCCGGCACGTTTTCGGCCCACGAACACGGAATTTCAATAAGTTTTCCTTGATAAATTGGAGTCATTACTTAGGTCAATATATTTTGATACTAACTCTCACCAAACAATTTATTTCTTCGGAGGAATATCCATCTATCATCGAATTAAAACTGTTTGTCTGCCATTTTTCACTTTATTCCCACTAAATTGGCAGGGCGGCAGCTAATTTAGTGCAGAACAACAACATAAATGAGATATAAGTTTTATCACTTTCCTTACAATCCACTATATTATGACATTAAGTATTCTCTTATATGCAAAATATGTTTTCATAATTAATAATAATTATTATGACAGTGAAAATTCTCTTATATGTGCAAAATATGTTTCTATAATTAATAATTTGTTACGGTGATTATATACATTACTAGTAACAAGGGAATGCCACAATTCCTACAACTTTCCCGCATATGACAATATTATCAGTCAATATTGCCAATGCCGAATTTGTGTGATCCTAATATGCCTACCAAAATTCTAAATTTTATAATACAGTTGTCCTACAAGTAATACCGGCTACTAAAAATTACCACACAATCCACACATTAATAATGATTTTCACTTGGTCATAGATCATAGACAATGAAAGGTTCTCGGGTCGAACCGCGTGTAAGATTATTAAATTCACAACGTTTCGGTTTTGATGCATGATCTGATCAGTCGTTTTATACCTTTCATGCGACGATAAACCCTATTATACACGTATACTATCCAAATCTTGAAAGTTGACCCATAACTCATAGATATAAACCATACGAATCAAATTAGTACTTTAGTTTAGTAATTAGTAAGAGACCGAGCTTGGTTTACGGCGCTAGTCAAAATAAACCCATCAATATTATTCTGGCTTGTTACAATGTACAATCGTGCGTTCCCTTTCTCATTCGTATAGTAGCTTAGAACAACGTCAGCCGAATATATCAAGTCAGATATAATGGACTTCTCTGTGTTGTCTCTCTCGTTTTATAACTTAAATCTTAACGTTTCCATCCCTTTTGGGCCTTTTTCAAAAGATGATTTGATTTTAGTACATATTTGATTTTAATATTATAAATATAAAATTTGATAGTTTTAATTAATTTATAAGATTACTACACTATTCTATTGGTATCATAGGGAAGAACAGGAACACTACGAACTATATCCATATTTTATTATTATTCACAATTTTAGTCATGTATGTAAATATATTATAAAGTTTATATATAGAGACAAGCTTTAACCCGCAACTTCGTCCGGGCGAATTTAACGCGCGTTCTGAACCCGCGCGATAGGCAGAGGTTGCGATATTAAGTCGCGGGGGTGAAGTAGTGAGGGGCGTTTTCGGTGCGTCGCGTCGGCGGCGTCGTCGTGCGCGTGGCGCGCGCTGTACTGGACACTGCTACTTTAGTTTATATTTTTATTACTCGACGATTGAGTAATAATAAAGTAGCCTAAGTTACTCTTTATAACATTTTACTCTTTATAACATTATCATTTCACTATCAAGAGAATTATGATGACCAGAAAGACAGTGGAGGCGTTAATTGTAATATTGTTTATATAGAAACAGAAACTAGTTCCAGCCACTTTTAATTTTGGGCAAATTTGAATAAAACTATACATGTCGACGATGCTCTTGTCAATGCAGCTGGGGCTTTACGCTTTATAAAAAGTGTAAAAATATAAAACTACCCAAGAATGTTACTTACATATTTTACAACGTTACTTACATAAAATGCAACGCAAAATCGGCTCGAGAAACTTTGTTCGGATACACACAATGATTACATTGCGTTTTGATTTCATGCTGTGTCTAGTTTTCTTCGTCGAAGAGATGTATCGTCTCCAGAGTACTTCGCATCCGTAGCTACCTAGTATACCGCGATATTCAAAAACGAGCGTTATTACCCTGCGGGCGGTATTACCCCACCTACCTTAGTACAATTAATTAATTTACTAATGTAGATTCCCCTTGTAGAAGTAATGGTTCTGCTAGTGGAGTTGGGTTCCTGATTGTTATTTTTCAAAGTCGTGGTATCTGGTGAGGTGGTAGAACGAAAATTTTCAAAAACAGTAAATTTTTTGGTACTTTGGCTAGTTACTTAATATTTTTTAAATACAGTCATCTAAGTACCTTTCTGCTACCACGTTTGTTCGCCATCTCCCATGTGTTTTTAGGGTGAGAATATAACTTGCAACATTGACTAATAACGTAGCTGAAGAACAGCGGGAACTGCATCCAGTCAGTATAGCCTTTCGCATAATCCAAATTAAAAAATACTGCTGTTCTCTATGGAATTTTGCTAATTGTTTTTTTTGCCGATTTCCTGGTTCGTATAATATTTTCCTTTTGTATAAGTAACAAAAAATCTACAGGAACATGTTTTAGGGGACTCACAAGCTAAATATTTTCACATATAATACAACATGTGCTCTGGATTTTGCCGACAATAATTGTCATTCTGAGTACGAGTTGCGGCCGTGACGAAAATAATTACGAGCGAGAAGCGCGAGTAATTATTTTCTAAAAACAGCAGCAATGAGTAATGAATGAATGACAAATATTGAAGCAAAACTGAGAGCACCAGTTATATTCGGAGCGATGAAACAGGAATGTTAATTTTGAAAGAAAACAAATAGTATATAATTAAATGCCAAGTGTGCTGATAATTTATTTGACGTTTATCTGACAATTTAATTTCTTGTAGTGCGCTTCGTGTAATTTCCAAAATGAACCGATCTGGTACACTGATTTAATTACCTACAATTCGTGAAGAAGTAGCAAATTCAACTCCAAGTAATATCTACAAAAAGATGCCATCTGTGAAATTGGGGCCAGTTTGATGGTTCTTGTTGAAATAAAATTCATACTTTATATGCTATACTTAAATACTGTCGCTAGTTATATATACTCTGCTATACTCTGTTGCCTCTCATTTGACGTAGATATTGTCACTGTAATATGCTATTGCGTAGGCTAAATTAAATTGGTAAAAAACGTTGAGTTGAATTGTCTATGCAATATAAATAAGAAACATACTCCGTTTCAAATCTGTTATTACATATCTCCCTTTGATATTGACTTTTAGGTTTAGGTATTTGAACTACCAAAATATCGCCTTTATCACGGATATCCTCAATTACCATTTTAACCAATTCACCGCCACGATATGCACCAGTAATACCAAATATCACACTATCTGAAGAAGGAAAATTCACATAGATACCGAAATATAATTAATAATAATTTTTGATATAATTGCTTTCTAATAAAAAAAATGCTTCATTACATAAATGTTTACTTTATATTCGATAATAACAATAAATCTTACCTTCATAGTTAAGTAATTTTGTTTATGTGGAGCTCCTGTAATAAAGTTGCTGATATCCTCCTTTAAAAAAGTATTGACTTCCTTGGCTTCATATACGTACAGCAGATTTCCTTTTTTTTTAGTTACTAATTTAGGATACTTCGATATTGTCTTTAATATGGAGTATGGATCGTAACACTTAATTGCTTCATCGTATCGAATGCCTCAAATTGGCGCAGCTTGGAAAAATAATCTTTGACCACTGTTTCACATATTTTTGTAAATTGCTTAGTACTCTTTCATATTTTTCACGAGACTAACGATATTATATTTAAAGAAATCAGGTTTTCTTCTTATAGAATATCTTGATGAACTTCATCTTCACCTTCGGAATTTATTATTGTAAAAGCACCTCCTAGTAAAACCACTTTCCCGGACTTTAATCCTTGTTGGACTCGGCCCACCTCGACGTCGCGTCGTCCGGGAATGTATTTCTTTTACTCCTAGCTACATAATATACTTTGTACCTTTAATATAGCTATATCATATTGTAAAGCACAATAATACAGAGAAGTGAAACAGAGGAAGCGTATCCACTATTAAAAGAATTTGAATCCGAGGTACATTTGAAATTCCTCTCACGGCAGGCATTTCGCGATATAAAATCTTCGCTATCCCAACATAACGTACAGCGTCGTAACCGGTCCGTAATCTAAACAGCGGAGCCGCCCCCGGAGGCATCGCTGGAAAATACTCGAAAACGAAAAAAATACAATCTCCCTATGAAGCCAAGCATGTAATGAATTTCAGTTCTTTTCATCCTGGTGCGGGATTTTCGCGCCCGGCTCTCTTCCTTGCCGAGTCCTATCTCGTCCTTGCAACGTTCCGACTCGTTGCGATCTTGATCTCGCATACATTGACATATGAGATGCTCTAAATTGAACTCGAGCCACGCTAACTTCGCGCCCCTCAAGGCAAGGGGGACGCCGTTAAAATTTTAATATACGCGATATTAACTGCTTACAACGAGCGTTCATCATTTCAGGCGTTCTGCTTAAAAGAAACCAATAACGGGAGTACGTAGTTACCTACTTCAAAACCAGGATTACCTACCTAATTATAAAGTTTCCAAATACCGGCCAGATGTCGTTTATGGGAACAGAGTGCAACGTTTTGTGATAATATAGGTAGATCGATGATTTTTAACTACCTAGTAATTAGCCGTAGGCAAATGATGGTTAGGAAAATTAAGTTGGCTTTAATTGCAGTCTTCGCAATACCAAGAACTAATTCGTAAAAGTATAATTATTGACATTGTTGCGTTAGGTATGCTATTGCTTCCACCAAATGTTGTGTATCAAATTAGTAAATGCATACCTTTGACACAGCAATATGACCTATGGTTAGGCTAATTATATTATTTTTGGGGAGTAGGTATTATATGATTTTTTATATTTAGTTCCTATTTTAAATCATACATAGTTGCAATTTACCTCATAACTATGGTTTAAAATTTAAAGCCCATGCAGTTAGTTCTCTTATTGAACCTTAACGAGACACCTAACCCGTAAGATATTTGTTGACCCGTAGTATTGCGGAAGTCCATTCGTCGCCTTAGTCGATAAGTGTTCCATCTCCTTTTATCACATGTTTGGGAAACTGACCTCAAAGTTGATATTATTAGAAAATTAATGTTGTATACAAGGCACATGAATAAAATTTATTTTAAACTAGAAATATACTATTATGTATTTTTACAACTAAAAATTGTACTTTTCATCTATTTATATTTTACAATTTAAATAAAACTATTTTGGAGGTGGAACAAATGGTAAGTTTCTATGAAAGAATTTCAAATAGCTTGAGATATGTCACAATTGCAGAAGTAAAAAATATACAAAATATCTGATAAAAATCGTCTATTGGGGTATCTATGTTACATCTATATTATATTACAGTATCTATAATACAAAAAAATATAATTATATAAAACAAAAAATACTGCAAAAATGTGTTTCATTAAAATTTATTCGTTTCTTTACTTCTTTTTTTGTGCGCTTTGGAATTTCATCCTTTGGAGATTCGGCCTTTCTTTTATTTTCACTTTTATTATTGACTATTTTTTCTCTAAAAGTGAACTGAAAAATTCCAAATCAGCTCCCTCCATGTAAACCATTAGTGATTTTAGGTGATTAGCTTTATCTTCAGATATGCCTTCGTTTACCGGTAATTTTTTTATATCAGATGAAAAGTTTGATGATATAAGAGTACTTTTATTAGTAGTACTTCTGACTGTAATATTTTTTATTATCGATGTCTTCTGAAAATCGTCTCCAAACAAAATTCGGTATTCTAAAATAAAAGGGGAATCTTTTCTATATAAAATGTGTTTTAAACGGGTAAAGGGGACAGCCGCGTAATAAAATTGTTGAGCTTTGTCTTGAAAATTTAAAAAGTCGCTAGGCAACATTTGTAATACCCTTAGTTTGGTTTTGTAATATTTTGGCATTGTTACTAAAAGTCTTATAAGAGTAATAGGACTCTTAACTTCTTTTTTTCTCAAGTATCTTTCAATAACGCTATGAACGACGTCGATTTCTTGTAAATTGCCATGCCCAGGCTCAGAATATTTCTGTTCTATGGTTTGAAGGTTCTTAGATTTTTCTGAGGCCAAAAAGCATTTAAGAGGAGTACTCATAATACTATTCTTATTTTGAGGTACGCAGCTGTCCGACCAAAGAATAATATTTTCTAAGGTAGGTAAGTCCTCCAGTACTTTTGTTAAAATTTTTATTAAGGCACTTGCTAAATGATTTCCAGCTCTACCACATAAATATTCGTGCCAAATACTACAGTATGTAACAGTTAGATTGTAGCAGCTTAATTTTTTTTTATAAAAAGCTTTACCAACATTAAATTTAGGTAAAGAGAATACATTCTCCAGATCAAAGGTAATTACAGCTTCGCATTCAGTATTTCTTGTTCGATCAGCAGACTTTTCGTTTCTTCCCACATTTTTTTTTTAACAAATGTTTCTCATAATCTTCTCGTTGTTCTTGTGATGAATTCTCTATTACTTTAAATTCTTCACACGTATCGCAGAGGTCTTTTTTAGGTTGGTGAAAACTCAAATTATATTCACAATTGAATATTTTTGAGTACATAGAAAATTTTACGGGTTCTTGACCTTTTTTAAGATATTCTAAATAAAAGTTGTACATTTTTGAAATGCTAAGTGAGGCATCAAAATAATTTTTCTTAGTATTTGCTCTACAATAGTGAGATTCAAGTATTGGAAAGGACTCTATATGTTGTTTTACTAATATTCTTGCCTCATCTTTGATACTTTTTTCTGATGAGTTCCTTTTAGTGGCGATCTTGGTGTATTAGTTTCAGGGTTTTGTACTTTTTCGAAGAAATAATAAATTCTTCTTTTACTTATATTGAGAGTACTTAAAAAGTATTCTCTACAGACTTGCACCTCATCTTCATTTACAAAAAACTTATATTGAAAGCTATAGTTTTTTATAATCTTATCGCTTTTACCTAGGCGCCTTTTAACATTACATCTTTTAACATGCTTGCTATAATATGTAAACTTTTTAGAATCTGATAAGTCTCCAAAACTGTTCGAAAATAGTATTTCTTTCTTGTTCGCTTATTTTTGTTACACATTTGAAAGGGCAGGATGTTCCTTGTTCTTTCTATCGATGTAGGGACTCCCCATTTCTCGTTTCTGTTTTCTTATGTTATCTTTCCAGTTAGCAGGGTTTTTGGTTCATTTTCGAGTTATTCTAAAGAAAAATAAAAAATAATAAATATGTAATTACAATAGCTAAATTTTACTTTTTTTCATTTGGTGTATATGTGGGATCATTTTTTAAGCTGTACTCCCTATCACCCTCTTTTCCTAATATTACTTGATCTTGCTCTTCTTGGTCCTCCTGTATTAGGTTTTTATTGTCATCCAGAATATTATTTTGAATGGAATAATTTATTTCAGATTGGGAAATTATTACGTCAGAATGGATTATTACTTTATTATTTTCTTTACTATTTACGCTCAATTCACAATTATTATAATTTTTATCTATAGTCTGCCATTTGTTCTGCTCTACGGTTAGAATGGAAGCTACAACAAAATTTGAAGTTAATTTTAAAGTTTGTTAAATCCACTGACAAAGTATATAGGTATAAGATACAAATCAATTTTGATATAAAATAAGTTATGTACCTTTTTCCACAGAATCGGATACATTTTCTCCATCAGAAAGTATTACAATTTCCATATCCTGTATATCAAAATTTGGTACATCATCATCGAAAATGTGACTAAGTGCACTAAAAATCAAATAGTTGTACTTAATAAAACCTTATTAGGAGAAAAAAGGATATTACTTAGATGTATTGTATGCTTAGGTACGTTGTGATGGATTTTATGCGGTATTATATTTAAAGTTAGTGTGTTAGTTCATAAAAATTTAAGCTGGGCTATAAGTGTTGTACAGAACTAAAACCAGTCATTTTCTTTCCAATATATTCCTTAATAATTATTCAAAAATAATCAACAATGAAATTGACAGTCAAAATAATGATAGATCAAACAGAAAATTAATGAAATTTCAGAGTTAGAGCTTCGTTTTGCAATCGGTTTTAGTGGAGCTAGGGCTATTGCCCTCCTTAAGAGCCAACGCGTATATTAGGGTACCTCTATGATCATGTGGAAACTCCCTTTCAAGTTATTTTATCATAAGTAACAGTTTGTTTTGAAATATATTCAGTTTTACTCATAAAAACATCTATATATTGTATATTACGTTATCCGTGACGGGACCAGTATGGTGACGTCACAAATTCTTATCCGCGGCCTGTCTTACGGAAGTCTCGAGCAGTTCTTTACGATTTTTGGAAATTTTACACTTTTTGAAAACTGTATCTCGGTACCCATGGGGTCAAAAAATACGTTTTACTTATAAAAATGACAGGAAATTTCGATAAAACCGAAAACAGTACAAAAAATTGAAGGGTTTGCGCCCCCCCCCCCACAAATTCCATAGGTTTTTTTTTGTTGGATAAATGGGATGTAGCAACTGGACACCCACAAACAACATCCCAAAGTTTCATTAAGTTCGGAATTTTCCGAAGGCACAAAGTACATGGCGACTGGCCTAATATATCTATAACTACAATATGTCTATCAATAACTGGGTAACCTATCGATACCTATTCATACGAATTAATTTAAACGATATTGGTGGGCTGACGCCAATCAAACGCGATATGCCAAGCCGTGACGTATATTATCTTCTCTAAGCAATTTCACTCTACATCATATATTAACATTTCTATACGTTTATTTATTTGATTCCTATTTGTTAATCAAACGAGCTTCAATTTCACCGAGGACTGAAGCCACGTGTGGGTTCAATAACAAAATTTGATTTCGTCACCCTCAAAAGAGACACGAAATGGAATACCGTATCCGCTCCGCACTCAGCTCATTCCAGAAATAATTTAACGGCGAAATGTTAGTGTGTATGAATTTACAGAGAATAAGATCACATTCCGGCAATATATTATATATACCCCCCGACTACCTGAACGAGCACCCACAATACACCAGAGTAACAAAAGATATGAAATCCGCCTTTTGTGCCGCGTTACCTGGCAACGGAATTCAATATTGTCCCGGGAGCCCAACGTGAATCTATTAAAAAATCGCCGTCACCTTCTCATACAGGACTACAGTCTCATTCTTTTATTTTTTTGATCGGGCCAGTTATGGATTTATTCTTATTATTCATTTTTCTCGACCGCACACAGCTGATGATGATGATGAGGGTGGAGTGTCACCGAGGCAGCGGCGTACGCCTAATACTAATTCTTCTATTCATTATTTGAGGCGCAAACTTGGTTCTACTATTGTGGGATCACTGCTGAGGAAAATACTTGAACAACAAACATTTAAAAATGTGCGCTAATCCCTGCGTCACGTTTGTTTTGTGTAAGAAATGGAATATGTTGTTAGATAAACTTCCCGATCGCGTTTTTTGAATAGATCTTCACGTCACAACCCTAAAAGAAATTAAAAACTTGAATACAGCTTCATACATTTAAAAAAAAATGAAAACTAGAAAGAGGTATATGAAGTTAATGACGTTGAAATTTTAACAAAATTCTTTGTTGAAAGGTTTAAGTAACAATAATAATTCCACCAGAATTTTTAGAGTCAATGAATCTGTGAAGAGGAAGCCATGGATTGCGAATGGAATTATTTCTTCGATGAAAATGAGAGATAAAAAATATCAAGAAAATTTAAGAAACCCCGATAACGAAGTTAAAAAAAGAGAATATGTCATATATAGAAATAAAATAAATTAATTAGTAAAATGAACAAAAAATAAATACTTTCAACAACAAATTCAGCTTGTTTTGGGCAACCTTGTTTTGGAAACTCCAAAGCAATTTATGGAAAATTAGAAATCGCTAATAATTTTAATGAATACTTATATACTACCGAAATAGGTGAGATATTAGCTAGTCAAATACAAGCTACAAACAATAATTATATTTCGGAACCTAAAGAAAATTGTGTTTCACAGAAATCCATATTCTTAATTCCACCTAGTCGTGAGGAATTGCATAATATCATCATTAATTTAAAAAATGGTAAAAAATTAAATTTTGAAAAATGTGTTAATTTCATTATAGGTCCTCTTACTTGCATAATAAATCAATGTTTACACACAGGGCAGGTACCATCTCACTTTAAAACTGCGATCATTAAACCTATTTTTAAAAATGATGAAAAAACAAAAAGTCAATTTATAAACCCATATCGCTGGTTTCTGCAGTAGCCAAAATATTTGAAAATATCATAAAGTTGAGATTATGTAACTATATGGATAAGAACAAACTACTTAATGATATGCAATTTGGTTTTCATGGAAACAAATCTACTCAAGATGCAATAACTAATCTAACTTCTAAATTATATAATGCACTTGATCGTAGTAAACCAGCTATGTGTCTTCGTAGACCTAGCTTAGGCTTTCGACACGGTTACTCATAAACGTCTGTTAAATAAATTAGGAAACTTCGTGAAAATGCTTGAGCTCTATTTCGTAACTATCTAACGAATAGGAAACAAAAAGTTGTGATTTACGGTGTTAATAGTGATGAAAGAACTGTAACTTGTGGGATATCACAGGGTACAGTTATAGGCCATATCCCGTTTACAATAGACATCAATGACTTACTTACCTTACCTTCAGAAGGCAACATCATATCTTACTCAGATGATACTGCAATATTCTTCTGCGTTTGATAATAACTTGCTTTCATTAAATTGGGATAAAACTAAATACTTGGCATATACAAATATACATCATACAAAAATAACGTACCTGATTTCAGTGCATTACCACTGGATGACCGGGAATCTCTTCTACCACCGGGATATCTCTACCACAAGTATTAAATTCTTAGGGATAATGATTCATTGTCATTTAAGGTGGGATACTCAGATCAGTAGTATTATAAGAAAACTTCGACATTTAATATACAAATTCAAAATAATAAAAGCGATTTTGAATTTTAAACAATTGAAAATAATGTATTATGCTCTTGTTGTGTCGATATTTCAGTATGGTATAATAGCAAAGGGAGAGGTGTAAGGAAAACACATTTAAAGCCATTGGAAACTTTTCATAAAAAAATTGTAAAGATAATTCTAAATAAAAACATTAGATTTTGTACTAATCAATTATATCGTGAGTCAGAAATACTGGATTTAAGACATATCTACGCAAAAGTGATACTAATATATCTTTACAAAAGCAAGCATTTTTTTCAACCTATAGATCATGTTTATTGCACTCGACAAAAAACGAATCGCGTCATCAAAGTAGATGTAGCAAAAAGAGATATTGGTAAAAGACACTTTGTTTATATTGAACAGAGATTGTATACGCATTTCCAAACCTTCTAACATTAAAAATTGCAAAAATTTATTTATTTTTAAGAAATTAGTTAAGTTATGGTTGAGAGAATGTAAGATCTCTTATTGAAAGACTGATATAATTAACATAAGACACTAAATTGTGTAACACTACTACTTTTTCTTTTTTTCCTTTTTCCTTTTCTTCTTCTCTTTTTTTGTTTACTAGTTAATTTGTCTGAATTGCATTTAGATGTATTCATCCATTTTCAAGTTTTTAACTTAAATTGGATGTAAATTTATATTTATTTTGTAATTTAATACAATAATTAATGCTTACTTCTTGCTCCCTGTAATTTATTTTTTTTAAAGAATGTTATTATTATTATTATTTATGTGTAAAAAATTGTGGAATAAGATCATTATTCCACGTTGAGGATGAAAACCACTACTTTTGAAAAACATGAACTTTATAAAAATGCCCTTTGTATATATTCAAGAAGTGTTAAAGAGTTAAAATAAATAGGAACCAGATAAGTGCATCAATGTTTGGCAAATCCGCTCCAATTCCTAATAAAGAAGCCAAGTAACTTAGAGGCAGATTTCATTGATACCTATGACTAGAAAAAACTAGGATCAAACATTACACCAAGATTATATGTGATTATATAGATATTTGTGTATATTAAAGAATATAGCAATACATATACATGTCCTGGCGCTGTGTTTGTCATCCTATATCAATAAAAATGGATGATGGATTGTTGAATTTTCCTTAGGCACCCTCTCACTTATGTTGGAGACGCTACTGCATCACATCATATTTTCAGTGCAGCCGTTCTGCACGTGTATTTTATCTTATGATAATGATCCCTATAGAGCCCTGCTCCTTGTTTAGTTACGGTATGATAGATGATTTATCAATATTTAACGCAACTGTTTGATTACATCTTTATATCAACATAAGAAATGCCTTATTTATCTTTCATTTAGGCGCGAAAGTGAACCTAAATTTAAAAGAAAGACATTCCATTTGTAGCGCATATTTAGAGAATAAGTCCTAGAGTCCTTAAAATTTTCAATAAATCGTATAATACCTAATCTTATATAGTTATTCACTTGTTTTATTTTAAAATTTTAAGCATGTTTGGATGTTGTTTAGTAATTATAAGTCTGATTTGACCAATTTTTTGTCTGAGGCATTGCGACCCTGACGTGCTTAAAAATGTTAAATGAGCTTTTGTAAATACGTAATCTAGCAATGTTCTTTTTGTATCTTATGCAGATTTTTTTTCAATATTTCAGCGTACGAATCCTCGCAATGCGACTATGGACCAATACTGGCCTCAATGGCAAAGGTCAGTAATCTTTAATATTCTTTAAGCACGTGGGGTCGTGGGTCACATTGTGTATTTATTGTATATTTTAACACACGCACTGCGTCACGTCTACATGAATAGTGTCTTAAAATATTTCCCTTAGCGGTTAACTGTTTTTTTTAATATGTGATTTCTAGGAAGCCGTAAATAAGAGCCAAATTTTGTCATGTCATGTCTGTAATTTTTTTTTCCATCATACTATTCTCGAAATTCAGACATTAAACTAAGAATTCAGGGTTTAATCTCTGAACTCAGGCTTTAATCTCTGAATTAAGACTTTAATCTCAGAATTCAGACTTTAAACTGAACGTACGAATGTATGCCTAAACAAGGTTACATGCGATAATTTTTTTCCTTTAGTAGTTTTAGCAAGTTTATGGTGATTTTTAGTACAATAATTTTTTTGCTAAATATATTAATTTGGTAAAATTTTATATTGAGATCTGTAAAAGAGCAAATCTTTAAATTTTGAGATATCTTGAGTACGGAAAATCCATTTTTGGAATGATTATGTATAGTCCTACCCTGTATAGGCGCTACCTCATAACCGACTTAACCGGTCTTGATCAAATTTTATACCATAAATATTTTGGCTTTTATTAAAATTCATTTACTGTAAGGGTAGTTTTTTGAGTGTTGAACGTTTAAAAAATAATTTCCAAATATATTATATTAAGTGCAAAACTAATTTCACCATGTTTTGACATGGTTCTTTACCTTGACCATGTTCTTTAACATATACATTTTATACGAATGGCCTTGTAATCTGGGCTTGTAATCAATTCTGACTTCACGGAATTTAAGACATTGCGACACCGTCATCGAATTTTATAAATTCCTACTATAAATTCCGACTTACTATCTCGGTATATAATAAAATCTGACGTACTTTTGGAGCATTTTAATAATTCCCACTTTCCATCTCGGAATTTAATGAATTTCGACTTTTTATCTCGAAATTTAACAATTTCCGAATCCTACGTACTATATCGGAATTCAATAAATTCCTACTTTCTATGTCGTAATTTAATAAATTCCGACTTACCTACTATCTCGGAATTCCATTAATTCCGATTTTCTCTGGGAAATTAATAAATTCCGACTTTCTATCTCGAAATTTTATTAATTCGGACTTGACGAAATTTAATTAATTCCGACTTGCTATCTTGCAATTTAATAAATTCCTACTTATTATCTCGGAATTTAATAAAATTCCACTTAGGTACTATCTCGGAATTTTATTAATTCCGATTTTCTATCGGAAATTAATAAACTCCAGCTTTATATATGGCAATTTAATAAATTCCGACTTAATATCTCGAAATTTGATTAATTCCAACTCGTTATCTCGGAATTTTAGAAATTCTAACAATATCTCAGAATTTTATGAATCCTTTATGCGTGTTAACTGAAATCGCAGTTTCTCATGAAGTCCCGCAAAATGCAACTTTCGTAACAAACAATGTCCCAAACATGTATGTATTAGGGACAATTGCCGAAATAGGAGTAATTTTATAATTTCGTAATTCATATTTTGTTTACCTGTATTTTGACGACTCGTCGTACCGATGTATGTATATGAGTCGGCGTGTAGTGATTTCACTTAGGCCTCATTAGGCCCTTTGTGCATTTCTCCTTTTTACTTGAGTACTTTTCTTCAAACCATCCTATTTATTACACGGGTGGCTTTATTAGTGCAAAGTCTCTTTACAATTTGTATGTATGATAGCGTACGTCGTACCCATATTTATATACATAATGCTGTTCCTTTCTTTGTATTATTCAGTATTTAAATAAGTACTAAAGAGATGTATCTATTTAATTTCAAAAATGCTGTATAAGATCGATTTTTCGTTTAAAATCCGTCCATAATAATTTATCCTTCCGTCCGTCCGTTTGGAATCCTCCATCGAAACAATTGAAAATCAGCATATATCTCAGCCTACTTTAGCGCAATCTAATTTTATTTTGCTTCTTCCTCCCGGGTCGTATGTAGGGATTAAATTAGTCGATGTTCCTGTCTCGTATGAGGCTTATCAGAATATTGGTCAGGGCTGATACATCGGGATCAATAATTTAAACCCGCGGCTTCTTTTTTAAGTGCGTAAGGACTCCTTATTTCTCGAGGGTGTACTGTTTGCGTGACTCATTTTTTCCTACCCTTATTAAGGGGTGGCGGAATATCTGCACATAAAAAATGCAACCCTCATGAAACATCCTTCCTAAATTATATCGGGAAGACTTTAAAAGAGGACGAAAGCAAATTAATTTATATATGAGGATGGAGAGGAGAGAAAAAATACTTATCAGCGGCGTCAGCGTATTATTAACGATTATTTTGATTGGGGATTGTTATTATACGAGATAATGAGGATTTTTCGATTGTTTGGGGAAGAATAAGATCCTTAGATTTTTTCGTATTCCGCTGCTTACAAAGATTTTTCATCAGCGGGGAGAATTAACGATTTTTTAATTTCAGCAGGATAATAACTATAATCACTGTGTAGGATAATGGCGAGCACCCTATACAATGAGACAATGACTATGCTTGATGAAAAATTGCATTAATTTTACTTAAGAATCTGAAAATACTTCATGGAAAGTAAAATAACAACAAAATCTCTATGCCTATTTATGTAAGGATATATTCAAAAAACCCCGCACAGCGTATAAGGAAAATGGCTTGGTGAATCTTGCTAAAATGTATGTTGTAGATCTCAACCCTATAGCTAGTTTTTAAGATACAAGGTATTAAAAATAAAAGAGGCTATTTTATAAAATTATTTATATCAACATAAGAATTATATCGCATTTTTTCCGTAAATGTCATTACTTTAACTTCAAATAACATATTGTGACAAAATATTTGTTTATATACAGGGTGAGTCACCAATAAAATAGGGTGAATTTTAGAAAAAATATTTTTTGCTGCTCAAACTAAACAAAAATTTAAAAAATCTATTCTAAATCAAATATACATCTTAAAGTATATAATTTCGTTAATACTATTGTTCTCAATGTTCCGTACTTTGCTAGGGAAATTCGTCAACATTAAATTAACACTTCACCGACCCTTATACTTGATTTAAATGTACATTTTTATTGAGTTTATCCCCTAATATATATCCTTGCAATTAAATCCCAACTCTAAAATTAGCAGTGGATCTGTTTTTTTTTGTATCTGGATGTCAGATATTTGAAAAATCAATAAACATAAATCGTTAATTAAAATCAACGCGCATGCAGTGTAACGCTTTTCTATGTGTACTTTATTATTAGCACCACTGATGAGGGTATCTCGAACTCAATTTCAATGTTATATAGGGCCTTACATTTTTACGGGCATTTTCGAGTAGAACCCCCTAATAGGTTTTACGATGGCAAGCAATTTAATGCAAAGTTATTAGCAATATTTTGCCTATTGCTTTGATTATGGTGGCCATAAAACAGTTCCATGATCAGTTTTAATCTATTATGGCATTCCGTAATATAATACAAACCTTTTTACAAATTACGGCAACAGTAATTAATTGTTTATTTTACAGTGGATACTTCAATAAACATACTTATATAGTTCACATTTTAATATTAAAATAAAGCCCTTATTTTTCTTCGTGTATGCTAAGACTCCAAATCAACTATGGATTTTTAAGTTGTAACAGAGCAGAAAAAATAATAATAAATTTTCATATATTTGTTTGCATGGTTAATACCTACCAGAATACCCCTCTTTTTCGATAAAAACGTATCATCTACGAGTATAACAAGTTGCGCTACTTCACTTTATTTTTTTGTATTTGATTATTCTTAGTAATTTTATTTTTATTTTAATCTACTTACTCTCTAGCTATAATAAAGTGCAAAATTACAAGTTCTCATATATTTCTGGTCTATATACCAACTGATCATAGATATTTGGTGTTATAGGATATAGAAATAACATTTTCAAGAAATAAATCTCAAACTTATATAATCTAATATCAACACTTTGGAGAAACCAGAGAAGTATTGCTACTCAATTTGAGAAATTAAATATTTTCTGGGAAGGAAATAAATCTGGTAAATCTGGAAACAAAGCCGCTCAAATAAATGAAAACAAAACAAACCGCATTTCCGCGATAAGATCCGCTGTAGAACTTCGTCAAACTTCCCCGGGAGTTATCAAAGTTGAACTCGAATAATTAGTGACCTAAAAAGGAGGCTGTTTTCCGGAATGTAACCGGCGCTAATTCCCCTAATTCCGTCTGGTTTCAGCCGCTCTTTAAACTGTGGACTCAAACGACTCTAATTAAAATAGCTGCACAGACAGCTCGTTGCCCGAGATTGCACCACTTAACACGCCTAATAGGTTTTAATTAGCCGTCGAGGGCGGCTCGAGGGCTAATTGTAAAATTAACATTCACCAACCCTTTCGACCACTTGTTGCTGAAAGGAAGGGTTCACTTAATAGCTCTTTTACTCTAATTAACGACTGTCACATTGTTTGAACATTATTCCAACAGCTCAACAGATTTGAGCATCATTTTAAAGCCGATGTTCCGTTATCTCTGGGATTAAATTGTAATAAAGGCAATTTGCTTTCTGGAAAAGGGGGTTCGAATTCCGAAGGGGTTATATTTCAGTCATATCTCATTTGTTTTATGTCTGTAAACTGAGGCATGGTTTTAATAATTGTTCTGTTCGACACTCCTCAAAATGACGCTTGACGGTTATCTTTGACAAATATTTGAATGATGACAAATTGACAGATGCATCTTTTGTGGTTATAGGAAGCACTTTCTTGTATGTATATAAAAATCGCCTTGACTTTCACCGTCTCAGCTGAACACACACCCTTGTCAGGTTTGTATTGTCATAACAACTGCTATTTTTTTTTTGTTTTATCCAGGAAAATATCATTCTTTCAGTCAATTTCATTCAATCGTTACGTGAACTGGTGATTATAGAAGTCGAATTTGGCCCGACCGGCCATGAATATAAATTGGGTACTATACCCGTATAGGGGTTAAGCCGTCAAGGTACGCGCCTCGCAGTCTACAGTCTGAATTTTCACTTGGTGATTTCTAGATCGCCCCCTAAAATTGGCAGAATAATAGGTCGAGGAGCAGATGGGGGGTGGCAGATCCCCGAGAGTTGTATGAAATGGGGTGACGTGCCGTATTTAGTCATCTTAAATTTTGATCAAAAATCCAGAAAACCGAAATGTACCGTCTTTCAGTTTTTGTCGATTTTGACCTAGACTACTAAGTATTTTTAAGCAGACTAAATCTGCCACAAACTGAAACCAAAATAGTATAATTTTCAAGCCCAATAGTTTCCAGCGTCTTAAATTTTCTGGTTTCTCTCCCCACCCCTCATGTCCTGCAATGCTCAAAGTTCCTCGTGTGTGTGTGTGTGTGTGTGTGTGGAATCATGGCCAAACTATGGAATTTAGATAGACGTCAATCTTCGTCTGGCGGGTAACCAGTTGTGCGTGCCGCGAATTCTTCGTAGTTTTCCGTTTCGTTTGAATTCAAAATCTACAGAATGTCGTCACCCGGATCTTCCTTGAGGTTGTGTTTTATATGTAAGAAATTGAGTGGTGGAAGAGCGTTGGGGAAGAAAAGAGGATTTCAGACCCTTCTAACGTCGAATGTTTCACTACAGAACGATGAAAATGAGTTATTATTGGAAGGTGTAAATCACATATATGTGCATAGTGCTTGCCAGAAGAAATATAACAACCCAAAATTGATTAAATCAGCTATTCGTCGTAGAGGCACAGCTGTGAACTCAGCAAAAGGAACGAGATCTGTTTTTGAACAGTTTAATTTCAGAGCATACAATAACAGCAGAATTCCTTGTGGCGCAGAGAAGGAAGATACCAGAAAAAGAAATACTGTGATTACCGTGGATGTGTTGCCTGTGGATGTGATACAGAAAAACGAGAACTGGGCGCTTAAAATAATAGAGCGTATTTCTGAGAAGACAGATTTGGTACTACTTGATGCGACATACCACCATTTTGCCACATAAGAAACTCTAGAAACAGTTTCCAAATGGCCCTAATGGTCAACATCGGGAAGGATTTGATCGGGAGATCATGCCGCCCATTCTATTCCATTTCTTCGTCTAATACACTGGCCTGGAAAAGCGTCATTCAAAAAATCCGGTTATGTAAGACATAATGGGGGCTCTATCTCTATATTGCTGAAAATGTACTAGGTTTTCATCTAGGTTTGTGTTCCCGTGAATTTCCAGTTGTTCAAGAAGAGGACAAATGTGGTTTCTAGCATTTCCGGATGGGTGTAGCCATTAAGGTTGGCATTAATAAATAATGGTCGGAAAGCTAGGTACCAAATATGTCCACTCAGACATTTATTTTTTCTAGATACCTACTGTGTCCTCCCTTGAAAATATGTGGATTATCGTCGGTCCGGTACCTACAGTTGTGTTTATTCAGTGACTTTCAAATAATATATGTATTATACGTTACAAATATATTTTTTCAAACGGAGGGGTATTATGCAGCGATTCTACCATTTCCTCACAGAATTAGATTCTTCGGTCTTAGATTACTCTTTGTTATACATTCGTAACTGCTTTTCTAGCAAAAGAAACTTTTTATTTTTTAAAACAATAATTTATTAATTTTTTACCCATATTTCATGATTATAAGATTAAATTACCTTAGGGAGCGTATTTTTTTAGAGAATTCTAATCAATAGGAAAGATTGCGACCTCGATGTTGGATTAAAATTAATTATTGGTGTGGAAGCTAATTATTTTAGAAACGACCTTTAACGTTTTATATGATAAAAACATAAGCATATCAGTAATTGGTCTATGTCTATAGCAACCCAATGTAGCTCTCATGCCACGACTTTGTACCTTCTGTAATGCTTGTATCTGTGGTTTGTTGAGAAAAATAAACAGAAAAATAAGTAAAGGTATATATTATATATGTGGTGATACCATAGACTTATAAATAGAAAATTTAAAATATATTGATATTTTATTTGAAAGCATATATAGCAGGCCAACTTTTTATGCCATTTTATTTTTTATGTATTCATAATGTAGATTAAACTTTATTTCGGGGTCAATAAACTCCTCATATTTAGATTTACTAACTTCTTCAATACTTTTGGCTTTATTCAAGTTTAGTTTTAGTGTCCATTTTCATGTCCATTCATATATTATGCTCTTTAAGTCTGAATTAAAATTCCTTTCAATGTTATCCATTTTACCTGCTATTGACAACATTGTATCATCTACAAACAGTTTAATATTACATATCCTACAACAATTACTGGGTAATATCGTTTATGTATATAAGATAATATAATGGACCAAGGACTGATCCTTGCGGGACCCCGTATTTTGTGTGCATCTTTCCTCAGTATGTCATATATTTTACTATTTGTTTTCTGTTGTTAAGGTATGATATAATCACTGCTGTACCATCCCGACAATACCATATTTTTTTATATTATTATTATTTTATTATTTGAGTCTTAAAGTCTTAAAAATTCTACACCTATAACTAATTTAATGCATATATTTATTTTCCATTGGTTTAATACTGAAATGAAGTCCAACAACTGTTTTTTCACCACTATTTCTAATAGTTTTCCGGTATTGGTAGTGTATTTTATCTCCCTCTACAGATGTAAGTATTTTTTGAATGGCCTTTCTGCCTTAAGCTGTGGCGCATTTCCCTTAATTATTTAATTAATTATTCAGAAGCATAATCACAAATTTATCCTGCCTGATCGTGTAACATATTTGTTTCCACCTCACCAGACTATAGACAAGCATCGAAACCGGCAGCTAAACAGTAGTCATAACTTGAATTTTGCGGGCATGAGGCATAAAGTAAAACTAATTGAAAAAAGACAAATCAACGATGATATTTTAAAAGAAGAATGCCTATGTGGCAACAGTTATCTATGAAAACATCAGGGATGTAAGATCCAAGCAATTCGATCTATAACAAACATTTGTGCAAAGTAATCTTCTTAAATTGGTTATCTGTCACTGTCGTATTAATATTTTGTCTGGCCGGCACATAATAATACGAACGTTACAATTAAAATGGGCATACAATAACTCTCGGGATTGTTCGTAGTTTAAGTGACAGTTTAGTACCGCCCCCGCGTTACCATTACAATTGCTTTAGTGTAAATTGTTTACGTAATTATTTTAACTAGTGTATCCCTATTAAGACACTAATTACAATTTGTAAAGACCGGTTCACACTATAATTAGTGGCCGCGTCACATCCGCCTAATGCGCATTCTTCCTGTTTTAAACGCTGTATTTTTAATTTGGTCAGATTTTCTAATTATTGCCATGATTCAAACCAGAAGCGGCCGTTAATATGTTTACGTCGGATTAAATTAACCTTTTGACACTCATCTACGTCGATTTTAGTTTTATAATTAAGTTTGCAGTCTACATTCCTTTCACTGAAATAAATGTGGACTGATGAAACATCATTATTCAGAAATGTTCCATTACAAATATATAATTTCTAAATCTGTGAAATGCAACACCTGATCTTATTTTTTTGCATGCTCAGGTGATTTGAGATTTACTAAACTTGTTGACACATTAGCGATCGGCACGGTGTAAGATAAATAGGTGACGCGACGAGCCGACCGAAAATATCTCGGTTCCGCTAACGTGGCGCGTAGAGAGAGATAGTCAACCCGGGCCATATAATCTTGTAACGGGACTCGTGTCTAATGGTCCAGAGGTCTTGGGATATTAGTTTTTTTTATTATTAGGTGCCATAGCAAACAGATATATAGGAATGATTACTTTTTTTTCTAAAACACAATTATTCTTCACCAGTACAAAATTTTGATAATACAATTTGACAGCAATAATTTGTAATGAATCGGGTTAGGTATACATTTTACGCAGAAATATTATTTCTATATAGCTGCATCTGCACTGCAGAGCAATCTCGAAATCTAGGCCGGCCGTATTTCGCAATTCGCCGGCCCGAGTCTAGCGTCTTTGTCGTACGTGTGTGATTCTATATCTGTCGGGTTAGCGGAAAGGAGACACGCGACCTGTACGTCAGAGCAGCGCGTGCAACCACCTATTTATCTTACACCGTGGCGACCTGTAAGTTTTACTAATCAGGAAGCGGTAAGTAAACTAATAAATATAGGTACATTTTGAAAAAATATTAAAGCAAAATTTAAGTTACAATTGGAACAAGTAGAATTTATTGGAGTAATATAATTTTAGTTTTAAACAACGTTCTCCTTTGATGATGCTATTGTTACTGTACATTTTGTAATAACACTCTGAGCTGCGATGTCACTCTCTGTCGCCGTAGAATTTCCTCGAGAATCGCCCTCATGTATGTCACATCATTAAAGTGTATCAATAACAAAGACGCATTATATTATTGACAACCAATGAAATCTCGATTTCATGGATATTTTCTGTATCTAGGGTTTCTGCCTTAGCAACGGGCGATAATCGATAATTTCCCCAGAGAAATATTCAATTGCCTTGATTACCAGATTGGCGCAGTGACTATATAGCAGCATTTTTACTAACACAAAATTGGATAAAAATAATTATTAGATAATTATTATTTGGTGTACATCTATTAATTTCAGCATCAATATTTCCTAATGATTCATCCATCCCAAATCGCAAACATATCCTAACACTTTAGGTTTTCAATACAAAATGAGTGATAACATGGCTTCTTACCTATTCGGATTCGGATGTTTTGGAGATCGGGACGAAGTTGAGAAACATCCTCATGAGTAAAGAACACTTACTTACTGGCCTTTATACTTAATATACCTACTATTGATATACCCATTCGAGTATTGCATAACTACTAATTGTATTTTTGAAAGCAATGTATTGGGGATTTTTTACTGTACGCCTTTTTACTGTAGGCGCAGCTTTTCCGTTTATCTGTTCGCTTTTCAGCGCTCCATTAATTTTATGGGATTTTCAGTTTTCTAAGTTGACCATAAATTTAATCCCAGCAAACAGCCCATAAGAATCATATTATTGTCATCTGTATACCTATGACTGTATTGCCATTGCTTGTTCCTCACGTACGCTAAACCAACGCCGCTGTTGCTTAACTCGCCGCCATTTTGGGTCCCCGTAGTAACTAGGGCCATTATAGATCCTTAAGACCGTATTTTCGCATGCCGACATGCTATTCATCACGATTGCATATACCGGTTAACCACGCTTGACTGATTCAAACTGAATCATCTGTATATAATCTGTATATAAACCTGTTGGACCTAGATTGAGAATAAACCTGTTGTAACCGTTCATCTGTGTATTCTTTAAGATAGGGTAATCAAAGGCCTATATATGGAACACGTGATCCCTGTGGGTCCGCCCGTCTCCACTCGCAGCTATTCAAGGCCCTTACAGAACCTCCTGTAGGAAAAATTGTCTGCACTATAAACAGACAGTGGCGCTCGAGATAAAACTAGCGTCGCAGAACTACATCGTTGTGAAACCATTAAAGATTTAGGAGTTACTTTTGATAAAGTCCAGTTAAAATGTTTCTTTCGTTGCTTATACAGTTTATGCTTTCTATAAGTTGCCATAATTGTTTTTTGTTTCTTATTCTTAAGTATGTATTATTAACGTCTTCTTTTTATAGATATTCCTTTATCATAACACGGATTATTATGTATAATATTGTCCTGTAATTGGAGAAATGTGTTAGGCAATAAATTTATTATTATTAATAATAATTGTTCCACGTGATAATAAGTGTTCCACCTTTAATTTGAATTGCCTTCTTTCAGTAAATTTTAATTTACAACATTTCTATTTCTTCCATTTTCTCATTGTCGCTCCTCTTAGTCTTCTAAACGGGTTTTTTGAACGATTGTCGTATATAAAGGGTCCGCCAATAGGGACGCTCGATCTTTGACAGCTCATGGCGGCCATGTTGTTTGTGGTAGAGTTGGCAAACGTAGTTGTTATTATTCAGTGTATCTTCACAAATCACCATGAACCAATTCAGCCGCGAGCAACATGTGCAAATCGTTAAAACTTATTACGAAAATCATTCATCGGTTCGAGCAACGTTCCGCGCGCTCCGCCAATTTTACGGTGCAATTGATCGTCCTGCTGAGTCGACTATCCGTCGTTTGATTAACAAATTCGAGGCAACCGGTTCGGTGAACAATCAGCCAACACCGACGCGTCGTCGAAACGTCCGATCTGCCCAGAATGTCGCCGCTGTGCGCGATAGTGTGCGTGAAAATCCGCGACAGTCAATTTCACGTCGCGCACAGGAACTCCGCCTTTCGGAAACATCACTTCGCCGAATCTTGCATCTGGATTTGGGCATGCATCCGTACAAGATCCAGCTGACACAAGAGCTCAAAATAAACGACCATAGACAGCGCCGTATCTTCGCTGATTGGGCTTTAGAGCAGTTGGAAGTCGACCCCGATTTTGGTCGCAAAATCATCTTCAGCGATGAGGCACATTTTTGGTTAAATGGGAATGTCAACAAGCAGAAATGCCGTTATTGGGCCGAGAACAATCCACAGGAGGTCCACCAGGTCGCAATGCACCCAGCAAAGGTAACTGTTTGGTGTGGATTTTGGGCCGGAGGCATCATCGGGCCGTATTTCTTCGAGAACGACGATGGTGTGTCCATCACGGTAAACGGCGAACGATACAGATCCATGATAACGAACTTTTTCTGGCATGAAATCGACAATATGGATGTCGAGGATATGTGGTTTCAGCAGGACGGCGCTACGAGCCACACAGCGCGCGCCACAATGGATCTTCTGCACGAGCGCTTCGGAGGAATGGTTATCTCGCGCGGAGGCGACATCAACTGGCCACCGAGATCGTGCGATTTAACCCCACTAGACTATTTCTTGTGGGGTTTTCTTAAATCACAGGTCTACGCAAACCAACCACAAAACACTGATGCCCTCAAAGTCAACATACGCCACGCCATCGATGAAATACAGCCCGATTTGTGCGCCAGAGTTATTGAAAATTGCACTTCTCGTATGCGCGCCACCCAGCGAAGCCGAGGTGGACATTTGACCGATATTATTTTCCATACATAATGCCTTCGAATACTCTTTCAAACAAAAAATAAATTTCATTTATACCTCTCACACAACTTGCTTTATTTCATTTTAAAGATCGATAGCGCTTATTGGCGGACCCTTTATATATATATTATATATATATATATATATATATATATATATATATATATATATATATATATATATATATATATATATATATATATATATATATATATATATATATATATATATATATATATATATATATATATATATATATATATATATATATATAAGCTCATAAGGCACAAACCTGTAAAAAAACTTAAGATTCCTGGAGAAGGAATTATGAAATAATAGAAAAAAGTTGGCGTTTTAACGCCAACATTTTTCCAACGTTGTAACGGCAACAAACCGGTTCATTTTGGAAATTACACGAAACGCACTACAAGATATTAAATTATGTCACATAAACGGCAAATAAATAATCAGCATACTGTCATTTAGTTATATACTATTTGATTTTCTTTCAAAAATAACCTTCTTATTTCATTGAATGGTCCTCCGAATACAACTCGTGATCTCAGTGCTGCTCTTTTTTGGAAAATAATTACTCGCGCTTTGCGCTCATAATTATTTTCGTCACAGCTGCAACTCGTATTCAGAATGACAAATATCATCGGCAAAACCCAGAGTAATTTTTGTATTATATATGAAAAAAACACGTGTCTAATCGCTGTGGTCAATATTAAGTAAATGCATATTTAGTAAACTTTGACACGGTTTTATGTCATAGACTTCACAATTTCCGACGTAGCGGAAAATATTTAGTACATAATAGTTATTTATGTACTTCAAGTAAGTCATTAATGCAAGTCAGCTAGCCGCTGTCTACACTAATGTCTGCTCTAAAGTATTTGATTGACTTAATCACAAACTGTTGCTGTATATATGGAACATAATTGAAATATATATGCCTTTCATGGAACTTTTTAGCTCACAGCTTAAGAGATATATCTTTATTCGTTCAATATCATGGTTTCCAGGCTGCTACACTCTTACAAGAACTAAGGGTGGTTGCACAGGGTTTGACGTTCAGCACATTATTATTTAACATGTTTATTAATGACAATCCCACCATTTGGTTGTCAACTGCCTACATTGGTTAAAAAAGCTTAGAAAGGGAATCAAAATCCGTAATATGATAAACCAAATAAAGCAAAATTTAAAAAGAAAATGTAAGTACATATTATTAATTAAGCGAGTTCGGAACACTGAGTAATGATGATCAACAGTAAAATAGCTCTAATATACAGGGTGTTTCTGAATTGGTGCAGAAGATTTTAAGAGGTGAATTTTTAGCAAAAATTAAGAGTGTTTTATGTATTTTCCCAAGACTCCTTCCTTCCTCTTAAAGTAACATCCCTCTAAAGTTGTGGTAAAAATATTGTTTTTATTTTGTTTCTCCATTATGGAATAATTTAGAAAAACGAAATTCGGGGGACCACTTGAACTAATAAAATGACAATCTGGGACAGTTCTTGTAGCCTTGAGATATTGTTAGAAAGGGCGTAAAAAACAGCCCCTACAATATTTTTCATCAGAACTTTTTAAGGCGTCGGCGTCGACATATATTTATCTAAATGTGATGTGCAAAGACCGCTTCAAACTCCAACTTTTTTGTCCACCTATTGAGTTTTCTCTGCAAAATTGATAATTGGCTCATAAAAGTAAAATTATACACATCCCTTTTCAAATAAATTAACGCAGGGGTTATTCGCTGAAACAGTCAAGTAGGTCAGGCTGGCAAGTATTGCAATTAAATTGTATCCGTGGGCACTCGTTTTCCAAATAATACTCGTAATACAACTCGTCAGGGAACATATAAAATGTTTGAAGTGTTATTTCGGTGTTTGAAAAAATTCATGAGATTCATTAACAATAAAGCAACAGTAATAGTGCAATAACTGCGACCAAAATTACATCGGAGCCACTTTTTAATTATATCGTGGTTTTGATTAAAAAATCCGGAGTCACATAAAAAAATAAATTGCCTATTTAATTGCATCTGGCCATGTAAACACAAGTCGTGGCGCGATTGAGTTCTCGGTGTCGGGGTAGTTGGACGACTATAAAACGAGGGCGAGGGTTTCTTAAAATTTACTTTTTCGCTCCGCGAGTTATAATAGCGAGGGGTTGGTTGGATGCCTTGGGGTGAGATATGGATTTTTGCTTCCGACGCGAGTTTCTCTGAATTATAAAATATCTCTTTCTTCGCTTATTTGCTACACTGAAACGACGTTATTGAAAATTAAAAAGTTTCAAGCGCCCGACTTTGGTCTCCAAACTGAATTAAAATTATTCTGATTCCGACAAATATAATTAAAATACTTCAATTTCAATTGGTGATTGATGATCGGAAGATTCGAATTTCAATAATTTAAATTATTGAGCCGTCTCTAGAACGCTCTCGATGTAATGAGAGTTTCTAAAATCGGAAATTCCAATTAATTTTGTTTTTGCGGCTATCGGGTTCTGCACCCCAATAGTAAATCGGAAATAATAGACATGGATATGTCTCTCAAAATCTCATTTCTTATTACCATCACTATTAGGTACACCCTGAAGCATTTACCATGGACGTGAGCTTGACATTAGAGATGTACATACGGAGGGGTAGAAGGGGATAATTATGCGGTAAGGGCTAGACAAGTTTAAACTTTTGATATCAAGATGTGAAACATATTTCGATTAAAAATATAATTTATTAATAGTGTCAAATCCGAAATTCGAGTTCCCATATAGTACTATATCGCAGTTAAACTTGATGTTGATCGTATGATTATAGTATAAATATACAAGTAGTAGGATAAGTACATCAATTTAAGAATGACATAAGTGAACGGGTTTCAAGGTATTTCTCCAGCTCCCCTCTGTAGATGTGTCAGATATACAGAGAAGGGTGACTCAGGTTATCTTTAAAAAATAATAATAACACTAATAATAATAATGAAATTGATATTTATTTGAAGACAATTACTAAATTGTATAATAGTCAGTTGGTAGGTAGTGGTAAATACACTTAATGAAAAGATAAAAGCTACCAAAACTAAAATACTAATCTAGGAAACAAAAAAATTGGTCAAAGAATACAAACATTTTTCGATTAAAAATAATTTCAGTTTTTTTAACAAATCTTGTATTTATATTATGTATATATTTACAAAGATTAATCTTATGTCCATTTTTAAAAACATAGACATAATAAATGTTAAAAATTATGTTAAAGTGAGAATCTTTTATTATACAAATACATTTCTATATACGCATATGGCTACTAAACAAATTTGCCATTGCGCACATGATGCGTTAACAATCAATTTTTTAACCGTTTTAAAACGGATTTGACATGGTGGAATTGCTCCAAAAATGGACCTCATACCGTAGTCGTGATTCGACCTATACATAGTATAAATTAATTGTTAATTTGTTGGTTTGTTAAAATCTCTCTCATGTTTTTGATTAAAAAGTTTATTGAGCTCATGGAGGGTTATAGAATAATGAATGTCGGCGCCTTCTGTAGGAGAGTAGCGATACTTACCAATATGTAACTACATATGTTTCTACCTAGTAAGACACACAAATAGTAAATTAGACACACAAATAGACACAAGAGAGGGTTTTGTCGTTATTTTCGCCCTCTTAAGACACTCATCAAAATTAATGAATGAAATGAAAGCTGGCATTATCTATACCTGAACTATGGCTGACAAAATTATTGCACGTTGCGTATCGCCCCTATATTGGTCCTTTAATCATGGCTCATATGGAATTGTTTTTCGGCTGAAATTATTTTGTGAAAAATAAAGATTTTCAAATATTAATCAATCAAATGCAAACAACAAATTACAGGAAAACACATTGCTTTTGAATTCACTAATGTCTTCATTCATTTCATTTCTAGAAGTTTACATATTTTAATTTTAATTACTCCATTAACATAATATATGTATGCTATAGATATACCTACATACTTAATATTAATTTCTGTTTTATGATGTCTTTTATGGTATGAACCTTTTCCGCCTCTACTAGTATCCGTCATGATTATAATCATGGTGGGTTTTTGTTAATTGGTAATTATAAAATCACTACTCGTATACATATCTATCACCTCAGTCGTAGACGTATTTGTTTTCGGGTATATAATGTTGCTAGTACTCCTCTAATTGATGGAGCATTATTTTCCCAGTTAATTTATCCAGTTAAGTACTACTGTGTTCATTATCAAATTTTAAACAACTTTGAGAATGTCCGTCCGTCCACTCGTTTGTACGGATTAATACGCGTCTCCAATAATACATAGGTACTCCACACAGTGGAACCCTAAACCATACAAAAAAAAGCACAGACCTTGCATCCTACGCGTATTGAAAATACCAGATACAACTTTTTGTTTACTGTAGTACTGTACTTACTTGATTAGTTACACAGTTCTTATGTGTTCTTAAATAACATTTTTTAATGGTTTGTGGTGACGCCTGGTAGAAGTTTAGGATGATCATATGCGGAAAATGAAGCATTTATTATGCCCAATTGAAATAGTCGCTAGGAGAAAACTTCAGGCAAAACTTGCGAAACTATTTTCAAGGAGATGTCATGGTTCTCGCGCAATAACAAAGACTGCACGTGCGATCGCCCTCAAAACGACTAGCGTCCGATATTATAGATTATGTTTTCTCAATTTTAATACATAGTATATTCAAGTAATGAATATACTATGTATTAAAGAGTTTCAGAGTTTCTTAAAAATCCATTAATGAATAGCAGAGGACTTAAAATTTTGTTTTATATGCAATTGCGGTTACGGAAAGACTGATAAATTGTCAAGCGTAACAAAATACAAATAATGATTTATGTATTTTCTTAGGAATTCTAATTCTTCGTAATTTAATTGTCGTAAAATCCATACACTCTGACTGCATATATCTTTATGGCTTAGAAATCGAGGGAAATGTCATTTCGGCATTCACTTTCCCCTTTGAATTAAAATAGGGTGCTAAAAAATTATCGATTCATGTCAATTCTATAAAATACGTCAAGTTGAGTTTTTTGTTTACAATTTTATTTTGTACTTTTTGTACATAATGCATTTGTAACATACATACTTAAATATACAAATTATAATTTTCTGTAACTTAAATCTACCTCTCTATCAGTCCATCTGAGCGGAACTAAAATTCTTTTAGCGACTGAACACTACATGTCTAGATCTATATCTATGCAGGCTTCCTTCTATAGAACTATCAGAGGTATTCACTGTCTTATTAGACTATTCTCTGTAGCCAAATATCTAGTAGATGGCAGCAGGGGTAATTCCGAGTGATATACTATCCCTCCTACATTTGGCCATATAAGTGTTTTGCTTGGACGCCTGTGATTTGCCATGGTTATCTGTCAGGAGAGTGAGGTTAGTACTATTCACTCACTGTGTTGAGCACTATCGGACCTCTTTAGTATTTCCTTGTAATAATCTGTGACCCCCTGCCGCACAACGTCTTCTTACTGCGAAAACATGCAATTCTGCAGTCACCCTCTGCCATCATATTCTTATTGATCCTTGTACTAATGAGGAGAATCATGTTCATCATCAAAATTCAAGAAACGGTACAATCACATCACAACACCTGTAGGCAGTCATGTAGGTTGTTAAAAGTATGTCTTAATATTTAGTATGAAGAATTATTTACAAATGTATAATATTAAGATACGTATATATTATAAATTATATTATATTGTGTATATATTTATATATAATATAAATGAATAACGTATAATATATTTGTAAATAAGTATACCTAATATATTTATATCTTGTCGAGTTGGGATCGGAAAGAAGAATACTTTCCATCTCAACGTCCGTATAATAAACAAATAAATAATTGATAATAATGGTGTTTTGTGCGTTACTAATTTGTTAGTTCGGATTTGTAGAATGAAAACGAGCTACAAATAACTTTTGCCATAGGCGTGATGGCGACAGTTTTTTCAATAAAACCGCAGAGTGCATCGCTGCACCGTGGAAACAAGTTTATCAGCAAAACCCGATTACAGCGTATTTAAAATCCATAAAGTCCCTAACGGGGAATCATTAAAAATGCTCCACACGTTCCAAAATAAATAAATACACCATTAGAATCGTATACAGCAGATAACGTACTTGTCGATACATTAAACCAAACATTCTATGCAGCTGGTCGGCTAAGTAACGGCCAAAGGAAAGTTTGATCCACCGAAGAATAATTCCACGGCCGGTTGGAATTAAGGCAGGCCCAGTGTTACATGGTCTTGTATAAATTTGTAGCAGGTTGTGTATTAGATTCGTCCAGATTAAAACGTAGTTAAGCCTCGGCCCACTCACAAGTCACAACAGCATTTATTTTTGTGAGACCGGATCAATGACTGCAGTAACAATATTTCATGCATAAATTATCAAACTAATTAGCTATCAAACACATCGTGGTCTATCAAACATGGCCATAAAAATAAATCGTAGCAATAATTACAAATGCCCAGGGATAAGGATAAGGAGTTATTGATAGATCCTGTCCAAACACAATGTTTTAAGTATTCCATTAATTTTTATTACTCGGATGGTTAACATTTAGAAATTAAAACACCGTAAAAATTTTAGGCTTTAACACGGTTTTATTGGCTCCACTTTTTTTACTCCGCTTTTTGTTATATTATATTTCCAAATCTAATTTAGAAGCTTTCAAATATTTAAGTTAAATGGTGCCGCGTATTTCAAAATATATTTTTTAATGTCATGTTATAAAATCCATTGAATTACGTACACAACAACATATTGGTATAACCGGCTCTTTCAAGGTGCATTTTGGGTGCAGTATCCAAAATAGCCGTCAGTTTTGGTCTATCATATTTAGTTTTTGTGATACACTATATTTTTACAAAAACAAGTAACAGTCCGTCACCTCAATGTCGAAGCCAGCTGGATGGCTAGACAATACAAACCAGATTAGAAGGCTCGAGAGGATCAAACCCTTCGAGCTAGTATAATTTTGTTAGTGCAAAAGCAGAGAACAGTGCCTGTGTACATATTAATATTAGTGTAATTAAGTATTAGTATTCCTTAGATATAAATTTTGTAACAGTAGTAAATTAGGTTAGAAAAATATCAAAAAGTTCAGATCAGATTGTAATTACAGTAAATGCCATTGATGTTTATATTAAAAAAGTAGCAGTCCTAGGATTCATGTACGACCATTAAAATATTGTGCCAATCAAGCCAACAGTTTTTTAAATAATTTGTAGGGATTAGACATTTCCCTTGTCCCTCTCGCATTTTTTGTGATTTTTCTTTTTAAAAGTCACAAATTTTGCATCTTAGGCAAGTATCGCAGGCGTATTGAAAATACCAGACACAACTGGTTAAAATTTCTCAAGTGAATTGAATAAAAATAAAACGCAGTTGTGTTGTGTGTGTTTTTTGTTCGTTTGACCCTGAAGGTCTTGTCGTTTTAAACGGGTTATCTTGGGGTGGTCAAAAATTACAGTCTCATTTTTTTTTCGAATGAATGTTATTCTTTAAGTCTATGTTTGCCTAAAAATAGTGATGGCTTTGTCAAAAGATGTGATGTATATACAGGGTGGTTAAGAATTACAAAATCTTAAAACTTGGTAAGAGTAAACTTGTGATTTTTAATCACCCCGTAAAAACATAATTGTGGCAAAATCATCACTAGTTTTTTATACGTGGTGATCAAAAAGTACAAACTTTACTCTTACCGAATTTTAAGATTTTGTAATTTTTGACCATCCCGTATAATAAACATAATTTTTGTCGACATTACTTTAGGCAAGCAAAAACTTTTATAAATAATAGCATTTTCCCGAAAACTAATTTTTTCTTGAGATTTTGGAATTTGTGACCACCCCGTATAAAAATATGATTTTTGTCGACGTCATTACTATTTTTTGGGCAAGTAAGAACTTTAATAAACAATAACATTTTCTTGGAAATGTAAAATTTTGTACCTGGTGATCAAAAAGTTCAAACTTTACTCTTACCGAATTTTAAGATTTTGTAATTTTTGACCACCCCGTATAATAAACATATTTTTTGTCGACATTACTTTAGGCAAGCAAAAACTTTTATAAATAATAGCATTTTCCCGAAAACTAACTATTTTTTAAGATTTTGGAATTTGTGACCACCCCATATAAAATATATGATTGTTATAGACGTCATTACTACTTTTTTTTACAAGTGAAATTAACGGAATTACTACTTATACTTGAACAGTTTTGATATTACAGGTAAAACTAATATTCATAAGATTAATAATTATTAAATACTAGCGGTCAAGTGACCCAGGCAGCTTTCACGATCGGGAATAATACAATGATGCTGACAGGCGGCGGCTCGGTGACACAGTCGCACAAAGTCCCTAAATGTTTACAAACAGTAACCCCAGCCGATATGATTTATATTTTCATACTAACATTCTCTGTAACTGAATGAACCATATAACCCAAACATATAGGTACATAGATAACAACACAGCTGGGTCGTCTCCAGGAGGACGTGACCATGTCGAGGTCGCTCGCATTCAGGAACGTTTTCTTAAAGTTAATATTGTCTGTTAATATTGTTATTTATGCTAGTTATGAAATCGTACTATCTTGGCATAGTACTTTAGATTTCTGAATAATGAGCATTTTTATACTACAATCGAAAATTTCGATCTTATTTCATAATCGACCATTACTTTGATAGAAATATTATATTAAGAAATATTTTATTCTTATTACTAGAAAATGGAAAATAAACTGCTGTTCAAAATTATCGCACCACGTTAATATTTGCTAAAATTTGAGGTCTCATAACTTTTTTACTTTTAGTCCAATGTTCATAATTTTTTTAGAATACTATAGATAAAACGACTAATTTCAACTTGCATATCCAGTCTTTTGTTAACTGAGGACGGTTTAGGTATTATACAGGGCTAACTAAAAGGTTGTTATATAACCCTAATTTTAAAACACTCTGTGGAATAATTTCGTAACCAAATTCTTTAAAAATACCAATTTTTGTTAAGAACCATTCCTTTCCTACATTTTGTTTTTCGGTCCATGTCTTTAGATGTTCAAAATTATCGCACCATACAGAAATCAATTGAAAAAACTTTCAGGGTGAGAAGAAACATTTTTTAATTAACAAAGGAAAACAAAGAAATAAAATTATGTGAGCTGATCCCTAGTAGGTTGTGTTGCCACCTTTAGCTCGGATTACAGCCTGAATCCGCCGTGACCTACTTCTAATGAGGTTTTGAATGACGGGTTGAGGAATATTATCCCACTCATGGAGAGTAACCTGTTCCAGCTGTTGAAGGTTCTGTGGGGCTGGTAGACGTCGTCTCACTGCTCTCTTAATGATGTCCCATAGGTGTTCGATGGGATTTAAATCCGGGCTTCGTGCTGGCCAGTTCATAACATCAATATGGACTTCATTCAAGTACTCAACACAAATTCTTGCTACATGTGGTCTTGCATTATCTTGCATGAATATGAAATCAGGACCAATAATCGGAGCATAGGGCATTACATGCTCCTGGAGAATGTTCTCTACGTAGTATTCCGCATTCATTGCCCTTGCATGAATTAGGGACTAACTCCGTACGGCCATCGAAAGAAATACCCGCCCAAAACATTTTGGAGCCACGACCAAAGGGTTCGTTTAGAACGAAATTGAAGGCAGCTTCCCTTTCCCCTTGTCTTCTATACACACGTTGCCGCCCATCACAAGATCTTAGGCTTATTCTTGTTTCATCGGAGAATAGGACTTTCCTCCAAATCATCGATAGTCCAATTTTCATGTGCTCGCGCAAATCGTAATCGAGCTACCTTCTGAGCCCTGGTAAGTTCTGGTGCCTTTGTGGGCCTTCTACTGATCAAACCTGCCTCCCGTAGTCTTCTCCTTACAGTAAGAGCAGAAACTTGAACATTTCTAACCATCTCAAGTTCACTCTTCAGTTGCGAACTTGTTACTGTCCGATTTCTTAAAGCATTTTGGGGGAGAAAATGGTCATCCCTAACATTCGTCGCCCTTTTCTACCCTGCCCATGTCTCCTGGAATGAGAACCAGTTGCCCTGTGACGTCCTAACATTCGACTTATTGTCGAATGGTTAACACCCAGAATTCGAGAGACATATCGCATACTTCTACCCTCTTCAACCAAAGTTTGCGCTCTTACACATTCCAATGCTGTCAAATGTCTCACACGATTCATTATTTTAAATTGCTGAATATTCCTCAACACCGTATTGTTTTTAAAAATGTGTCAAAATGAGATTGCATACACCCAATCATTGTTTTTTGGTTGACATACGCCGCCTACGTTTTACATATCACTTGTAACAGCAGAGTAAATTAACAGTAAACTGTTGGTGACAAAATCATTTTGCTCTTAAAAATGGACCAATGTATCTAAAGACATGGACCAAAAAACAAAATGTAGGAACGGAATGGTTCTTAACAAAAATTGGTATTTTTAAAGAATTTGGTTACGAAATGATTCCACCGAGTGTTTTAAAATTAGGGTTATATAACAACCCTTTAGTTAGCCCTGTATAATACCTAAACCGTCCTCAGTTAACAAAAGACTGGATATGCAAGTTGAAATTAGTCATTTTATCTACAGTATTCCAAAAAAATTATCAAAATTGGGCTAAAAGTAAAAAAGTTATGAGACCTCAAATTTTAGCAAATATTAACGTGGTGCGATAATTTTGATGATTAAAAGTCGGATCATCAGTCGGATTCTATTAAAATATTTACAAATAATAACTGCTGTCTTGCATGAACAGTCATAAACTCCATGTTTATGCATATAAATAAAAACATTGACTGTTCATGAAAAAAAATTGGAACAACGGCAAAAATCGGTGACGTAAACCTAATTTTTTAACTTATACGGTATTCAATTATTTCTCTTTATTATTGCCAGTTATAAAAATAAAAAATACAATGTAAGGTATTTATTTCATAAAGTAGATAAATACACCTTCATCACATCACTTAAAATGTCTTTTGTACAATTTATCACCGCGGAGTTCACTAGGATTATAATAGTAGATATACTACAAGTAGTGACAATTTTTGTGTAGCACAAATGACAAATATGGATTTATCAAGTGTACCAATTCAATATTATGTATTTACCAAGTGTATCAATTTTGTATTAAACGAAATAAATTATGATGTTTGGTAGTTTAGATTAGTATGTGCCTAAGATTTAAAAAAACCGGTGAATTATAAACATATTTTTCAAACGTACTTCTTTTGTTTCAGGGGGAGCCGGAGGACTGCTTCTAGACACCGGCTCCGGGCCCTCTTTCCTGCCGCTACCGGCCCCAGTTTTGGAGCAAGTGGCGGCCGGAAACTCCGAACCCGGAGTCACCACCCTCAAGCTGCCGGATTCCTTCCAACGGGCGGCTGATGCCACGGTTCGCGACGTGGACGTCGAGGTCTGCTTCGTGTGCAAAAAGTGTCGGCTGGCCTTCCCCGGTGAATCACCGCTGCTGACCCACCAGCGCCAATGCTACGGTGGAAACCAAGAGAGTCGCGGCGCTTTTCGAATAGTACAAACCGGATACGAGTGTAAAAAATGTAATAACGAAAGATTCAAGACTTTTTTGGAGCTGAAAAGGCATTGCGAAAGTGAGGCGCACTTTAAATCTAATAGTAATCCTAGCAGTGTTAGTTGTAATAACACCAGTAGTAATAATAGGATGGGTTCCTTGTTACCACCGCCATCGGAATCACCGTTGAGTCACGAGATGGAGGACGTCGTGAACCAGATCACGCTCTTGGCGGCCCGGGCCGCTCAAGAGTCGCCCCAGCAGGTCGTGGATTCGAACTCGAACACCTTCTGCCAGCCTTCCGAACCCAAGAGAAGGTTCATGGCACCCAACGACGTGGCCCAGCCTCTAACGAGCGCTGGACACTAGGATTGACATGTTAAATTACGTTACGTTACGTCAAAAAAAGCCCCGGAGAAGCCAGCAGCTACTTGGGCTGGTATAGGAACTCAGACAATGAATTTCAATCCCAACTACCTAAACCTAAAGAGAAACCGTAATAAGCAATGATAAAAATTATATATTTACAGCTGATGTACTATATATTTTTAAAGGTTATCATGTTATGTTATTGTAGATGTGTCAGTGTAGTTGTGTATATGTTGTATAGTTGAGTAGGTCCGATGATTCCTATTGCAACGTATAGTTACTAATAAGTTGAGGGCTTCTGCTGGCGGTCTCCGGCCGCTTCAGGCAGCGGCCAAGTTCCTGACTTTCTGTGTATATCAAACTGCGACATAAAATGTTCCTATCGAGATGTAGATACTGCATGCGGCACCCGTGAGGGTCCACAGGGCCCTGGCAGCCCAGTAAAACAAGTTCCTATCGGCCGCGCTCGACAGTTCCTCAAACGACTCGCACCGAGCACGGCCGCTTTTTTATTCATTATTATTAAATTATTACAAGAACTTTTATTATTATTACACTAATTATTAAAGTTGATAAGGCAAATGCTGTATTTATCATATATATGTATATGTAACTGAATATATCAGCTGGTAAGAGTAAGCGGAAAAACAGCTTCACCATAAGCAAAATATGATCCACCTCTGGCCAGCAGTAAAAAATTGGTTCCTACTAATAATAATCGATACGGTGTTTTAAGTAATAATATAGTTATTATGTTTTAACGTTGGTTTTCACCGGCATTGTACGTATATATAGTAGTAGATATATATTTAAAATTTTAAATATATTAGGTTTACGTATCCAAAATAACTCAAAAATGGGAAATACTTCGGTATGACCTGCCTCGCATACTAGTGAGTTTCTTTGGAACTAAGTGTGATTGTTGATATAGCGCGACTCGCCCGGCGCCCACTGACGTAATCCTCCCCACCCCCCTAAATTAACAACCTCCCCTTTCCCCCTTAACGCTTCCCAACGTTGGTGGACGCCGAGGTCGTGACATTGTCGCAACCTAGCAATGCTAAGTGAATGTGACACGTGGGATTACCCACCTTCTGACGTATTACACGATTATTATTACTATTCATATTATATTATTACTATTATTATTACGTATTATTGCTATGTTTAGAGCAGTCAGTGTGTATTTATTGAGTATTTGTTTGAATACTGCTGGACCTCTGCGTCCGAATCGTGGTTCCTACTATATAATTCATATCGCAATTTATTGAGGTGAGAAACAGTATAAAAAACTGTTGATCTTTTTATACCTTTGTTTTCGATTTCATTTTACTTTTATATACCTCCAGAAAACTAACAAACATTGGCGAAAGAAGTATCTAGTATCTCTACCGAGCTCTCTATTGGACAATACTCATTTACCTGCCCGATCAGAATATTAACATTAACATTACTAATACTAATTGTTAACCTCCACCCCGCTTTTCTCTCATTCATACAAACGCTGCGCACCCACCGGGAAGGCCATTTTATGCGACGAAACTCGCGCATCGATCTTTGTTATGGTAATTCGTTCCTAAAAATTAAAATTAATATTTATAATGATGCACATGAATACCTCTCTGTTGGGTTCGCAGCAGAATGATGTCTACCCCTTCGCCTATGTTTACAAAGATGGTGGTTTTAATATGCCTAACTAATAAGCTTTGCATGTGCTTCCCTTATTTTTACCCCACTTCCACCTAACAACGTTTCTGTACTGGTAAGTTAATAACAACATCAGCTGAAAGTTAATATAAGTTTTGTTACCGACATTATACTTTAACGCAAATGTTCTCTAATATAAATTTGAAAACTTCGACAAGAATGACCTATATTAAATGCCTTCAAATCGTAGAAAGTGATCCATGATTATTTAGTGTTAACTATATCTTTAATACTGTATAATGAAAAGTTTAAATTTTGAGTTAGAGTTTAATTAAAAATTATTGGGAAAATGCTAGCAAACATTTTTGAGGTGTTCACTTAGCTTTTATTGTCATATTTTGCATATGTAATCTTCATGTAGAATACAGGCAATATCCTAATATTCTAGCAAAATTCGAAAGATTCCCATAAGTACTATTTTTCCCAGATGTAGGAATTAGAATTTCATTAACTCATAATGCTAATAAATATGTATCATAATAAATCAAAATACATAAATTGATTGGAATTTAAATAGCGTTCATGTAAGTTCAAGTAATCCTCAATTTTAAAATCATTTGCAGTTTTTAGTCCACATATTAGGAAAAATCGTACATAATATGTATGTAACGAAATATATTTTATGTACCTATATATTATTATGCAAATTTTATGGACTTACATCCTTAGTACTTACTACAGTTAGTTGTATTAATAATACATATTCAAAGCAGGCATTTTATTTCTTTCTAATATATAAGAATATTACCGGTTTAGTATTATTCTATGTAGAACAATTATTATGACTATTTGCGAATAATGTCTCAAATATACTGCCATTTTCGAAAATTGCTATTCAGCAAATATTTTCTTTATTAGAGAATATTTACTTGTCTATTCGTTCATTGATATTTATATTTGAAATTATACATTTGAACTCAAATTTCTTTGAACATTTTTTTAAATATTGTCTTGAATATGTTCGTGTTTATATAACCTTCTTTACATGTTGGAAATGTATGATGACATCAATGTACTCTCTCGTAGGCCCTCATAGATATTTTTAAAACTACTTTTAACACTATTTTTTTCGAGCGAAATTTTTTTCACATTTTTCACAAATTTATTATTGCTACCTTTTGTTTATTTTTTCCCAATTCTTTCCGTTGATATACTTATAGATAATTATTGCAGATTTAGTTTTTGAATTTTCCTGAATTTTAATATATTTTATAATAAATTTAATAACAATTTAAATATCTGAATAATGTTTCTTGAGGCTAAACTAAATACGTGCCACACATATATAAAATTTCTTTATAATCTCTTTGAAGTGCTGCAAAATTACTTGAAAAACAATAGTATACATGTGACGCAACTTGCCATGGTAGTAATTCTAGTTTACTAAAACCGAGACGCGTTCTTGACATTATTTAAATTTTCTGAAATATATAAAATTTCTAGCGTGTTATTTCGTGCCAGCGAATTAAATAATCATTTAATGGTCTATTATTTAACTGGAAATATTAAGTTACACAAACGTTATGAGCACAATCCAAGGAATCTACGAATATAAAGGTTATTCACGGGAATATTCTAATGAATATTCCAAACTGGTTATTAATTGGCCCAAAACAGAAACGTTGGTAGTTTTTTTATTTTATATTTTGTGTTTGTTTGACGTTTAGAATTTGTTTTACTGGTCCCCACCATGCACGATTTTGTACATATATATTTTATTATTGTTGTTTGGTGCCCGATTTTTTGGACCCTCTTTTGTTACGTTCGTTTACAATGTTTTTCTTTAGCGTGCAGACATCTCGCCCTAGTTTGAGGGTCGTTGTTTTATTATTGTTGTGTATAGCCAGTAATATTTATAGCTACTAGAGGAACATATTTCGGAAAGCATCTTTGTAAATATATCGCGAAGAGAACTTAGTATCTAAGTGTTGAATACATTTGTATAAATTATTTTAATTTAGCATTTATTTTTCGAGATGTTAATATGTTTTTTGCCACGCAAGACTTGACAAAACAGTGATTTTAGGTTAAGTTTTACATAACTCTGAATGCATAGGTAATTTATTTTTGTGATGTAAATATTATTTAAGTTTACATTTAATGAAGAATAGACTGTATGTTTGAGAGAGTGTGCGCAATTCGTGCTATTTTGCTGCTGACATTTTTTTCACTTGTTTGCTGTAATCTGTTCACACAACTTCTACAGTTGGAAACTGAATAAAAGGGAATGTTTAACTTTGTTTTTGTATTCTGGTATATGAAGCGATCAGCGCAAAAAGTATTGGTCCGTTGTTTTTCCAAAAATCAGATGATGAATATTAATAATAATAATTACTAGGTAAATGTTTGTATCCTACGGCTTTAGCCGCTCTCAATTTGTGAGTGTATATGAAAGTCAAATAAACTAAATAGTTTATCATAATGCTGTGTATTTTTCATATCGACTGACCCTACTTAGAGTCGCCTTGGCTATAATTGCCCGCGAAAAAAGGTTAATGGTTTTAATTTTTCTACTGTGAGGCAGTAGTTTTATAAAGTGTTTGCCTTGAAATCGAAATTACAAATATCGATCTCAGCGTTTGGATTTCAAATTTACATAAAACCGAATAATTATCCAAGCATAGGGAAATTTATTATTTAGGATTGTAATTATTTAAATCAATACGATTGGATTAGCCATTATCATGAAACGTATTGGTCGTTACTAGAAAGCCAGCTATAAATCATTCTTTCTGTACTTTGTGGTAAAGATTAACTATTTAACCATCGGATACACACAATTTTGTAGTGTTCACGTTTATGAGCTATTTATAAGAAATTGAGGTAAGTATATGAGATCAGTGACGGCTCGTTGGCGCTAGGTCAAGCGTTTTTTTCGCAAAAATCACCGAATCAGTACTTGCGGCCGAATCACCATTCGGTCCAAAATGACGGACGTGGAAAAATGCGAGTCCACTTAGATTTGCGAAAAATATACGGCATTTAGAAATTTTTGTAATACTGCTGAGAAACTAAATTTACGCGATGAACTAAACAATGCAGGAATACTGCTTGTAGAACCACTTCTTAAATTTTGCTCGCAAACCATTTAAATATCCGGACTCACGCCATGCACCGTCGCGTCGCTTAACTGAGCGATCAATTTTGATTTATAATTATATCGTTCCAAAGCAAGGTGGACGAGGTTAAATAATATTTCAGCTGTATGATACATAAAAATTGTTTTCGACTAATTTTGCACTAGAAATAAGATGTCTAAGAATAATAGGGCTTGGTGATTTTTGCACAATGTCGTACCTATCATCTACTTGAACTAAAAAAAAGCATAATCTATTTCATTTGATGTAGTTGAATATAATCAGAATTTTTTCTTGTTATTCAATCTCCAGAAAACGGCTTTAATGTTTTTTAGATTTTTATAATGCTTTAAAATTTTCCCGATTTAGTGAATTAATATTTTCATCATGGCCACGAAAATCCTGTTTTCAAAACACTAAACACCGTCGATTGGTAATACCAAATATCGCTGATTTAATTGCACGTTTTCTTTAAATTTTATATATTTAGGCGATGAACTAAACAATGCAGAAATACTGCTTGTAGAACCACTTCTTAAATTTTGCTGGCCAACCATTTAAATATCCGGACTCACGCCATGCGCCGTCGCGTCGCTCAACTGAGCGATCAATTTTGATTTATAATTATATCGTTCCAAAGCAAGGTGGACGAGGTTAAATAATATTTCAGCTCTATGATATATAAAAATTGTTTTCGACTAATTTTGCACTAGAAATAAGATGTCTAAGAATAATATAGGGCTTGGTGATTTTTGCACAATGTCGTACCTATCATCTACTAAACTAAAAAAAAGCATAATCTATTTCATTTGATGTAGTTGAATATAAATAGAATTTTTTCTTGTTATTCAATCTCCAGAAAACGGCTTTAATGTTTTTTAGATTTTTATAATGCTTTAAAATTTCCCCGATTTAGTGAATTAATATTTTCATCATGGCCACGAAAATCCTGTTTTCTAAACACTAAACACCGTCGATTGGTAATACCAAATATCGCTGATTTAATTGCACGTTTTCTTTAAATTTTATATATTTAGGCGATGAACTAAACAATGCAGAAATACTGCTTGTAGAACCACTTCTTAAATTTTGCTGGCAAACCATTTAAATATCCGGACTCACGCCATGCGCCGTCGCGTCGCTCAACTGAGCGATCAATTTTGATTTATAATTAATCGTTCCAAAGCAAAGTGGACGAGGTTAAATAATATTTCAGCTGTATGGTACATAAAAAAATTGTTTTCGACTAATTTTGCACTAGAAATAAGATGTCTAAGAATAATAGGGCTTGGTGATTTTTGCACAATGTCGTACCTATCATCTACTAAACTAAAAAAAAGCATAAACTATTTCATTTGATGTAGTTGAATATAGTCAGAATTTTTTCTTGTTATTCAGTCTCCAGAAAACGGCTTTAATGTTTTTTAGATTTTTATAATGCTTTAAAATTTCCCCGATTTAGTGAATTAATATTTTCATCATGGCCACGAAAATCCTGTTTTCAAAACACTAAACACCGTCGATTGGTAATACCAAATATCGCTGATTTAATTGCACGTTTTCTTTAAATTTTATATATTTAGGCGATGAACTAAACAATGCAGAAATACTGCTTGTAGAACCACTTCTTAAATTTTGCTGGCCAACCATTTAAATATCCGGACTCACGCCATGCGCCGTCGCGTCGCTCAACTGAGCGATCAATTTTGATTTATAATTATATCGTTCCAAAGCGAGGTGGACGAGGTTAAATAATATTTCAGCTGTATGGTACATAAAAAAATTGTTTTCGACTAATTTTGCACTAGAAATAAGATGTCTAAGAATAATAGGGCTTGGTGATTTTTGCACAATGTCGTATCATCTACTTGAACTAGAAAAAAGCATAATCTATTTCATTTGATGTAGTTGAACATATCAGAATTTTTTCTTGTTATTCAGTCTCCAGAAAACGGCTTTAATGTTTTTTAGATTTTTATAATGCTTTAAAATTTCCCCGATTTAGTGAAGTAATATTTTCATCATGGCCACGAAAATCCTGTTTTATTAACACTAAACACCGTCGATTGGTAATACCAAATATCGCTGATTTAATTGCATGTTTTCTTTAAATTTTATATATTTTATATTAAGTACAAAGGCATATTTTCTTTATTGCACCGGCAACGGAATGAAAATTTTTGTAAAGCTGTTTCATACTTACTGCACACTTTAGGTGCCCCGAGGATCCTTCGTGTTTGTGGAGAGTACGTATAACATTTAAAAAATCGTATAAAGCAAATTGTATTCCACACAGACTATTTCTTACTATGGACAAGGCAACAAAATAATTTTTCAAGATAATGACTGCCACATAACCACTGATACTCTGCATAACACATTTTTTTAATTTTCTGTAGGATAGGCCTGTTTTATTAATATTTACAGTTATTTTTTTACAGTTAAAAGCGGCTTTAAAACATATTTTGTGTCAATATCTTTAAATGTTAGAAAGGCGTTTCAAGTAAAATACACGATATCATTTAAAGGGAAATTTTTTACTTAACTCTTATATGCAACGACACTTACTTATCTACATACGCCGAAAGACGTAGCTCTCCGACATTACCGAGCATTATTTCTAGACAAAGACATAAATTCCTACCTGGATAAAAAAATATCGTGTATGAAAAAAAATAAATATGAGTTTCTATTTCTTTCAACTTGCGCTTGAATGGCGAACCTAGCCCAAAAATTCGCACCGTGGCAAAAACCAGTTTTTTGTAAATAATTAAAACACTTAAAAAATCTACGAAAATGCTTCTATAATGGTTTCCTATATTTTTCGTACCTTTCGAGTTATTTCGATCTACCTTGAAATAGGGTTCTCTAGAACCCATCGATTATAACGTTCCCATACTTGTTACTTGGAGTAAATATAGCTCATCATGACAAGCTGAAAAAAATGTTTTTTGAAAAATTTGAAACATAGATTATTTATCGAGATATATCGATGTCGAAAGAAGCTCTCTTATGTTCGTTATATTTTTAGTACGGGGCTCTTGCTAAAGTTCGTGTGAAAAGTTGCGACCATCCTCAGTTGTATGTTTTTTTCCAGGGGTCAGAAAAATAATTTGAAAGCATTGCACTTTTTTTATATGTTTTATTTCAATAACTTTCTCAATTTTTATTGGGCAGAAATGGTAGTTACGAAAATTATCGACATTCAAAATGACTCGCGTTTGCAAAATCTTCAGTATCTCCGCTTCTAGATCACCTACAACAATCCTTTTGTAGGTGATCTGGGAATCTAATCTGGGAAAAATAGACACGAATATCATATTTATTTTTACCTTAGGAGCTAAATAGAACCGCGAATAGAAAGGAGTGGGGATAAAAGGACCAGGGCAGTTAGAAAATCACAGAGTAGTTTGTCATAGTTGTTACTCCAGCAGAACAGATGCAAGTTTGTGGTAGTTATTGAAGCAGAGCAGATGAAAGTATATTCTAGAAATCAGCTGGTTTTGTGAATAATTTATTGCGCCATTTTTTTGTAAAAAAAATATCACTGTTCCCAATAGTCGTAGAAAGTATTTTTTTTTGAAATCGTGAAAAAATACCCACATAACTGCCATTTCCGCCAAATAAAAATTGAGTTATTTAAAAACAACATGTCAAAGAAAGGTGCATTCTTTTAACATTATTTTTCTGACCCATGAAATAAAAAAAATCGATACAACTGTTCAACAGGGTGATAGCGCTACTCGATGCTCTAGCACGAGCCTCGAGAATATATAGCGAACTTAAGAGAGCATCTTTTCTCGAAAAATCGATGTATTAGGTATCCTGATAAACAATCAATATTTTTAAATTCTTCGAAAAAGTTTTTTCTTAGCTATGGACTATATCTACCCCATGTAACAAATATGGGAGCGTTATAGTTAGTGAGTTCGAGAGAAACAGATTTTTTGCGGTATTTTCTATATAACTCGGGAAGTACGAAAAATATCGAAAATTGTGATAGAAGCGTTTCGATAAATTTTTTAATATCTATAACTTTCTCATTTAACTTTTTTCGATAGGAGCAGTTTTTTAGTTATTTACAAAAAACCGCTTTTTTTTGCAACTCTGCGAATTTTTTATATTAAGTTTACCATTCAGGCGCGAGTTGATAGAAATAGAAACTGATATTTGATTTAATTTTTTTTATCTAGGTAGGAATTTCTGCAAATTTAACATTTGGCCGTGGCATAATGCTTGGACTAATTGTGCAGAACCAGAAGCGAGGCCGATTAACTTGCTTGCCAAATACCTGTACTCCTCTTAGACGATAGACACGTGGGCGACCGTTACCATGGCAACCGTATCATTTGGCGCATTGTCTATACAATGCGCACTCCGCAGAGTCTTGTCCATACAATACTGCGAAGATACAGCAGATTTTTAATCCTGAGGTTCGCATGCGCTTGTCTCTACAGATAATTGATAATGATATAATTTTGCCTTTGGCCGTTTGCGCCATTGTGACGTCCATTAGTATGCCATGTACACGTATTTCTATTATCTAGTCAGCCGAGCAACCTTGTGACACAGTTCCTTTAACCTAATAATCTAAAAACATTTTTGGGAAACCATCTGGTGTTCCTGGGAAGACCTTATGCCATGTGCACGTATTTTAATATTTAACCAGTCATCGACCCTGTGATAAAAGTAATTATGAGAACTGTTCCTCATTAGAAGCCCTTATAGCATGCCATAAAAATATCAGAAGCTGTGGATTCGAACTTGATACCTATGGAATGCTTGCCGTACGCTCTACAGGCTGCGCTACTAATCACTCTAGCAAACGCATGTGCTGAATACTCTATACGTGTGATACTATATACACGTTTTTTCACAAGGACAGTTTAGTAAATCTTTGCCACCATCAATAGTTAGCGCATTCGGCCTGCGAAATCAAAAGTTGCCGTCTCTACGCAGAGCTTTATCATTTTATAGTATCAGTCTATTATCGCGTCACTTCCATTTAAACTATAGTGTGCTGTGGTAGCAACCCTTTCACCGAAATAGCCAGGCAAAACGGCGCGGCGCGCAATAATTTTACAGTTGCGTTTAAGTATATAAATCATAGTACCTACGTATTATTATTATTATTAATTGCACTTGCTTCTAATTAATACAGAAATTTTTTTATTATAAAAAGTAATTTCATATATTACATTATTAATGAATTGGCTTGAATAACCATTATAAATTGTGAAAATAAGGGTGAATCGCCGCTTCACACCTATTACACACCACGAACCGCCACTGTATCAGATTGGTACAACATTTTAATCACTGTAATTATACTTTCATTCATTCGTTCTGAAAAAGTGAAGGATTAGTATCGACAGTAATAATGACTACGGGATGGCCCGAAGGCACAGCCTCTATAACAAAATGACCCATTAAATTCAAATTCTCGTGAGGTAATTGCTCCTAATTTTGAGAAACAAATTAGTTTTAAGATTTTTTCGTAATTATGACACAAATTTGAGGAACTCTATAATTAAACAAAGGAATTAATGTTACCTCAACGTGCCACGATGGCTATGAATGTTAAGAATAGGGAATTTAGGCAGCTATTATTGGTACTCGTATGGGAAAAGCGTAGCGAAATACCGGATTACCACGAGATGACGCTCGCCCCTATATCTTCTTGACCTTTCAAGATATGAATCTCATATTCGGACATGTCAAATCATATATAAATATGGCTCGAATGACTTATCATTTTAGGTCGCTTCAAGTTTCAACGGAAATGATGCCAACTTTGCAATTTTAAATGAAACACCTTATATATTTCGTTATCGTTAGATTCGGGAGGTCAGTTTACATTTTGCTTCAATAAATAATCAATTATGGCATTACGTCATATGAAACTTGTGTTAGGCTCCAAAATATTTTGGAAATCGTTTTTTCAGAGGAACGTTTTTTTTGTAATGGCATGATGGTTGATGGTGACTCATTTAAGGTGCGTATCCATACAGAGAACGAGGGTGATTGAATTCGGTCGAAATTGTTCGGCGTTGTCATTTTTTTTATTTTCGCGGGTACACAACCATAAAGCTTCCTCTCAAATAATGGCGTCGAAAAAAAATTCTTTTTAATATCACTTTTCATCACATTTCGTGACCTCACTTATTTCGTGCCTGAACGTCTGGCACGAAATACTTATTGGGCTTAATATTTTAGATGTTTATAATCCTTCAAAATTTCCGTGATGTAAGGAATTTATATTAACTTATTAATTAATATTAAGAAGGGGATGTATGTATATTTTACCATCTAGCAGAGGTTCAGACAAGAACACAAATCACTAGGAATTTCAACATAATTGGACATTATTATTATTATATAGTATCGTAAAACAGAGCGCTACTTCGACAGGTTTTTAGTATATTTGGTACTGTGAAGAGGAGACTTTGACCTTCAGAACCTTGATTCATGTGCCATAGTAAGAATTGAAGTCTGGGTTATCGATTGGCGAATAAATTAACATCACCCCCCACCCGTCCTTCACTCTTTTTTTATTTTCTTTTTCGTGACGAATTTACCACGACTTGGGGGTAACTTCGGCACACTGCGTATTTACCTATAAAATCAATCGAAGTTGAACTATACCAAGGTTACTTCGACAACAAAAAAAATGTTATAAATAATCAATCAGAAGTAATAATAAACAATCTTAGAGGCCTAAATAATAAGAAAAAAAAATACGTGCATAAAATTTATTTAATTCCTTTGGTAGGCAATATTAATATAGCTAAAAATTTTTTTTTTACATAAACCGAAACTCTTTAAACAATGTAAAACAAATAAAAAATATTAAAATACACTAAGAACTAACAACTCCAGTTAGGAACACATTTGTAATTGTCTTTAAGGCATTATTTGGTCTTAAACAAAATAATTTCTTTTAAACAAACAAAACAAATAAATAATGTAACACAAATAGAAAATATTAAAAACACTGAAAGATAGGAACAAACTTTTAAGCATACTTTTAATCGTCATAGAAACATGAGGCACATTCGTAGGTCGCTTGCTTGGAGCCCCCGTTGCAATGTCCCAAACACACTTAAGATAAATAATTAAAAAATTAAAATAATAATACCATAAAATATAAACAATAACAATGGATAATCTAAACAAGGAGGAAAAACGAACCCAATCTAAAACAATTAATAAAAACGATTAAAAACGAAACAAAAAGAGTAATAATAATAATAAAAATTATATCATAAAATATAATAAACAAACAATAACAATAATAAAAAAACCCAATGGATAACCAAATAAACATTTTTTATGCAAAAAAATAGGCATTAAAATAGACGTGTCGATGTTAGCCCCGCAGTCGAAGTAGCCCCGTTTTACGGTACCAATCTATTATCGCGCCACTCCATTTAAACTGTGGTGTGCTGTGGTCTTTTCCCTCTCACCGACATAGTCGTGCAACAAGGCGCGCAATAATTTTACAGTTGTACTTATATGAAGAAATAGCACCTACCTTTTATTATTATTAATTGTACTTGCTTCTCATTAATACTTAAAATTTCTAATATAAATAATAATCTCATATTATAATATTAATGTATTGTCTTCAAAAATAGCCATCATAATGTGAATTAAGGGTGAGACGTCGCCTCACTTGCTTCACCCCATAAGCCGCTACTGACTCCATTGTTATTAATTTAAAATTATTATTAATTTTATTATACAAAATCACTCCTTCTATTCCTGAATACCCGAAAAGCAGTATTAAAAAGAAGCCTTAGAAAGTAGTATTAGAAAACCCTTACACACTAGAAAATAGGTCAAACGAATTCTTCCCGAATTTTCTTTGATATACCGCCCAAGGAGGGAATCCTGGCGGAGGCGGACGAACGCGAGCGAAGGCATTACCCGAATGAATTGATATATATGAATTAATATGAATACGCATCTTAAGGGGGGAGGGGGATTTTGCAGAAAAGTGAAATGGTGAGAAAACTGCGACTTGGTGGGCCCGGCAGGTGGTGGTGTTCTGTGTTCTAGCCCTTGAACCCCCGGTGTTTTTTAATCAACCATTTCTTAGCGGAGTGTGTTTTAGCCGAAATAAGAGCTGTGATGTATAATATATTATATTTTACTTGAGCGGACACAGTGGAGAATTATTAATAAATATTAATCTGAAAGTAAAGTAGAAGTGATCCTAGATGTACGTGCTAGTGCATTTTTCCTGACCTAGTTCCGACATATACGACATATTGACACGATATAAGTATGGCTAAAATTGAGGTACAGCATTTATTTAAATTCTTATTCTGTTCTCATGAGCATTGAAAATTATCTCATTCACTAGCGGGAGTACGCTGATATATAGTAATGTCCAAATATGTTGATTTTTCCTAGTGATTTGAGATTTTGCCTGAACCTCTGTTAGACATATAAAAATATACATACAAAATCCCCGCCTTAAGGTACATTTAAATTAGACCGATCAAACGCGAACTAACGAATTCGTTTGGCTCGGGTAATTTAAATAGAGAACGAAGCAGGAGCGAGCTCACTCGTGTTCCAATGCCTGCCTGTCAGTAATTAAGAGATTCATCAAAGAAAATTCTTGTTCCATGTGGACAGTGTAGTTTACTACTGTCCACCACTGACTGACGAAATTTTATCATTCAACATGGTTTGCTATTAAAAGCTCTACTAAAAAATCTTCTCTCGTTTCGATAAGTCCCACAATAACTACAAACATAGCAGCGCTAATTGATATATCGTCATGTGTATCCGACACCGTGAACATTGATTCAGAATCATCGATGATTGTGAATGTTCGCTCTAATTTAATAGCGCCAACCTTGCATAGAGCAAACGAATGAGCGAACACCTATAAATTTGTTATCGTCGAATTTTTACATTAGAATTTTGAGTTATATAGGAATTTTAAAATCCTGAGTTATATCTAGGAATTTTTATTCTCCGTTATAACTCGAAATTTCGGAATTTTTAAATAAAATTTGAATACTAAATTTTAATACGTTAAAATTGGGATTTGGATAAATCCGAGTTATTACTCGGAATTTTAAAATTCCGAGATGACTTATTTTTAATTTTTATAACTCGGAATTTAAAAAAAATAAATTGAAATTCTGAGTTAGATGTAATCGGAATTTTACATACATTATCTGGGAATTTTAAAATTATAACAATACAATTTATTTTTTTATTTTAATTGTATTTTTTTTCATAAATTAACAAAGTTATTAATTGTTGTCCCTCTTTTGATGACGCTCATGATACTAATGAAGGTGATAGTAATTATGAGGGGATGTCATCAATTCCTCAACGTTTGAACCAAGATGAGTTAAATGACCACGCCAGAGATCCCAACCTGTCAAAAGAAGTTTCTGAATTACTGGCTTCCCGGTTGAAGGAGAAAATTTTGGTGGAAGAAGAAACCAAAATTACCTCTTACCGTACAAGAGAAAAGGATCTGCTACCCTTCTTTTCTCAAGAAGACAATCTTGAGAAAATATGATAAATCTGACAATATGATTCAATACCAATTGGTCACTCAACGAAAATGAAAGAAGAATATGAGGACATAGCTTTGGTCTTGGACAAGATAAAGTATCATAAACATGCATGGGCAATTTGTGTGGACTTGAAAATGGTAAACTTTCTCTTTGGACAGCAAAGACTACACCAAATATCCTTGCTTCTTGTGCCTCTGAGATAGCAGAGACAAAACACACCACTGGATTAGAAAAGAGTGGCCTAACAGAGAAAACATGGAAGTTGGTATAAAGGATGTTATTAACGACCCCTTAGTTGAACGAGGGACAATCATCTTTCCTCCACTGCCTTATGATGGGCCTTGACGGGACACCTGGGCCTTATGAAGCAATTTGTAGGAAGGCTCTTGATAATAACGGATCATGCTTTCAAATATAGGGAAGAAAATGCTTCAGTTGAGTACGGAAAAAATAGAGCAGGAATATTTGACGGACCACAAATAAGATAATTCATTAAGCATCCTGCCTTCGTAAATGCGATAAATGAGGCTGAGCGATAAGAATGGATCATTTGGTGCAGTTGTCGGAAATTTTCTGGGCAAATGCAAAGCTGAAAACTATGTGGAACAGGTAAACGAGATGCTTAAGAGTTTCAAAGCCCTTGGGTGTAACATGAGTATTAAAGTGCACTAATTACACAGCCACTTAGATCGTTTTCCTGAAAATTTAGGAGACACCAGTGAGGAATAAGGTGAAAAATTTCAACAAGATATTAAAACTATGAAGGCCCACGACCAAGGAAGATGGGCTACGCACATGATGGTAGATTACTGCTGGAGTTTAAAAGTGGACTGTTTCAAAATACATTCAAGAATGTCACGGTAAATAAGCTTCCGAAGTGTTCAGTGACTAGTTGGTTTCATAGATGACTTTTTCCTCTATCTTTGTTTAATATTTGTACCTACAATATAAAAATAAAAATTCTTAACTTAAAATAGTGTAACGTATATTGCACTAAAATGTTATATCTTAAGAAATTGAGCTTCTAGGCAAAAACTAAGGCCATATTTGCATTCAGGGCACCGTTAAAATACAATTTATTTGTTGAAGATTTGAGTCATGAAAGACGACCGTATATGGGAGAAGACATTGAAAAGTAGAAAAATAAAAACATATATAAAATAAAATGTGGTGGCTAAAATAATATCAGATTAATCACAGAGAAATCATTGATATTAATCATCTGTTCACATTTCACTGTATAAGTAACCAAGAAAACCTCTGCGCTAAATAATTAAAATTCACGGACACAACGGAGTTTCTTCATGAGTATATTTCATTGAATCAATTTGCAGCTGCTTTTTGCCATGATCTACCAATCATACTAGAATTTCTATTTCATTAGAATAATATTATGAAACGTAAAGTATGTCTGATATTACTTTTAGATTGCAATTGTACCCGCACAGTTTTCCAGTCGTCCATACACGATAACCCAACCGCTACTGGTGTATGTTGTATCTTTCCGTTGTTTAAATAAATTAAATAACGTAACTAAAAAAATTCATGGTGCATTAGGCGCTGCGGTTTCACTGCTTCAATAATTGAATTTTAACACATGGTTAACTTTTACTACAAATTGCTCTGCTCAAAAAACGCCTAATTTGACAAGCAGAGTGAATTTCTTACTCGGAAATAGGTAGTTGATTTGCGGCCGATTTTAAACCTTACCACGGAATTTAAATATTCAATTCTTCCGAAAGAGGACCGAGGAATTCGTTAGCTGGATCGATTCCGTGATAACTTAATAACCAGTATGAGTTTCAGCGGTGCACTAATTGATAGCTGCAGCCACTGAATTTTAATGCAGCGTATCAAAAGATTTAAAAAAATATCCTCTCCCCTGAGCCATTAACATGCTAAATTAGTAATATGCCATTATAATTTAAAAAATTCGCTCAATAATTAAGGCAATTACTGATGTAAGGGCCCCGGTAATTCTTAAAAGGCTATTTGAAGTCTACGCTGAAATCTGCTTTGCCAGGAAAAACGAAAGCCGTGTTTATTTTTCATCAGGCGGATTTTTAACCCCGCGCGTTCCGCCAAATGAATTTTCCTAAGGAAACCGAATGATCAGCAGCAGTATGGAGCAGGATGGCTGGATATTTGATCCTCACCTAACGTATATATGTATTTGGGGTTCGATTATAGAAAATACACATATGTAGCTGCAGCGAATATCAGCAGGAAGCGGAGTGTAGCTTTAGTGAATTTATTAATGTATAGGAAATAAAATACTAGATCAACTATGTTGGGCTTAATGGGAGACTTTTAGGATATGACAGTTCTAAATTAGATTGATCTGAAATGAGGATAAGTTTTGTTTTTCTTGCCGAAGTAATTTGGGTTCGAGTATATATTACGTATTGTCTAACTTTCCGTCTAATTATTATCAGCCAGGACATATAATTATTGTCCTCGCTTGTTTAGTTGATTGTTTAAGTACCTCATGTCCTATACTAGAGCAAATTACAGCTAATTTATAATTTCCTTAATACTTATAATATTATAATTACTAGCAACTTAATGGCTTTGCTAGGTAAAATCCTAAATGATTATATTATAATGAAGGGTAAGTAGTATAAATTAAAGTACCAATAATACCTATACTCTATCCAACGAGAGAATGGACTTGCTTTGCGCATCGGCGCGCGCCAATATCCTTGGCTATAAATGTGACCTCGATAAGAGGGGGCCGAGCGGTACCATCGCTCTTTACCCCTACTCTGCGCATCGGCGACTAAAGAGGAGGGGCTCTGTAACGAGCTACGCAGGACCGTCATTCGATGAAATAAATTCGTAAGTAGGTACAACACAACTAGAATAACCGTACTTGCGAGACTACAAATACAAACTATGAATAGGTAGGCAGTAGTAGGTACTTTATATAATTAGGTACCAGGTAGGTATCGGACCCAGGCGCCGGCCCTGGCTACCTGCTGAGCCAATTAAGACGAGGGCGTTGAACTAATGTTCTAAGGGGCGGAGATCTGACCAAAACGACGAATTTTCGCTCTAGTGCAAGTTCATTCTCTCGTTGGATACAGTTTACTAGATTCATTATATCTCTGAGTGGGTATGGTATGATATATACAGAAGGACCAGCGACAAATTATAATATGTGAAAAATTCTGTAGGATAATCTTTGCAGATTCAAATATTAATGTAAAAAGCAATGAATTTCCAGAACTTGTAGAACCCATCTATATACCTTATGAAGGATTAGGATATGATAAGGATACTAGTACCGTTAAGGAGTCGGAGGAAAGTGTAAGATAGTAAAATCTACTTCGTCCCCCGTTTTCTAAAGTTGAAGACGAGAAAAATAGTGACAAAAGTTATACTTACACTAAACTTCTAGCCAATCCCGTTTAAGCAAATAATAGGTACAACTTAATTATATAATAACTTGCTGATGTGTTAATTTACTACTTGTAAATCCTTATCTGGATAGGACGAAAATCACTATAGAACTATCTAGTATATACCCTAGACATCTAATTACTGCTTGGATAAACCGCAATTACTTGAAATTCATTAATTTACTTTACATAATACGGACTCGTGTAATTACTATAATGCCCAAATTTCAATGAATAACTTGAATTTTACTATATAAATTCTTACTAATTTTACCGTGGCTACCATTTTTAAGTGCCTTTACGAACTTTCAGCATTATTATCTATTGATAAGGAAGTCTCTTCAAAGTAAGGCTCGGAATTAAAATTGATCGATTAGTCGACTAGTCGATATTCGCGGTTTTTGCAATTCTAGTAACCGACTAGTCGATTAACCGATTAGTCGACTAGTCGACGAGTCCACTAGTCGATTAGTTGACTGGTCGACTAGTCGATTAGTCGATTTGTTGATAGCGGACTAATCGATTCGTGGTAACAATTCGATTAAATCCCTTAGTTCGATTCCTGATTCCTTGAATAATTTTGGTAACTGATTAATGGAAGCTATTGATTGTATTTTGAACTTTGAGTTTACTTTACATGCATGTAAAATTGTACTGTATTGTATTAGTCGACTAACCGACTAGTCGACTCACCGACTAGTCGACTAACCGACTAATCGAATAGTTCTGGTTAGTCGACTAATCGGTTTAGTCGACTATCGACTATTTTGCTATTCGACTAATCGACTATTACAATTCCCTAAAATTCCGAGCCTTACTTCAAAGAAACAAACAAACACTTCCTTAGTTACTCGTATTTCCATATCTAGTGCCATACTTACCCACTTACCATTGCCGCACTTACCCTCATTATCTTATTTCTTATTATGTTATTATTTTAAGGTAAACTGTGTCATATATGCAAACAATAACCAATAAAGTGCTGACATAGAGACTAGACCAAGGCCGGCATATTAAACAACTAATGCGAACTAGGTTACATACACCCGTTTATACTGACCTGGGTAAACAGTATATATACCAGTGTAACTAGGTCAATTAATCATTAATTATTATTAAGCATTAATCGCTGTACGTCTCGCTGTACCTATTACTATTGATCGTGCCAACCGATCACTAGTTAATTATAAGTACTATGTTGTAATGTACCGGGTTTCAATAAACCATTATCAAAGTGTTCCTACGCGTTTCCGTTCGTGTTTTATATTTTCACTAAAAGCCTCATCTCCCGCTTTCGGAGCTTTATTTCATATTTATGAATAATTAGCCATAGTTTAATAAGTTTTTATATTTGATAAATCGTAATATGATATGTCGAAACTATTACTATTGTTATTTGATTGTTCAGGCGATTTTTAATTTAGTTATCAATAGAATAGGACATCATCAATCAGCGTGTAGCCGATTAGACCACGAGGTTATGTGCTCTGTCCTTGTTGGACTAGGCATATAAATTTTCTCCCGCAGCGTCTTTGTCTGTTGCATGAAGTTTGCTTTGCTTACTTTGTCGGTAGGTACTTTATGATTTTATGGGTTTTACGGATTATATTACAGCTATTTTCCCACTTCTCTCTCCCTCTCTCTCGATATATGTAGGTATATATATATATATATATATATATATATATATATATATATATATATATATATATATATATATATATATATATATATATATATATATATATATATATATATATATATATATATATAGCTTTGTAGTTCTTTGCTATTCGTATTTGTTTTGTGAAAAGTAATCTTGGGTTTGTAGCATTTAATTACATAGAGAAATAAGTAAATGGACGAATAATTAGGATTAGAATAAGATACACTTACCACTGCTATATCTGGACATACACACGGAAACGACCCACTTAGAAGTTGTACAAGTTCTTTCGCCTTCATTGAGGATCTTCAGAGTGGTGTACGATCTGTTTCATTGATCATTTATACCTGAATTTAAATAAAATATTAATACTCCAACACTTGCAGTGAAGTTTTATGACATCAGTTTTTGACGGAACGCAAATTCTTAGAATACACAAACCTAGTCTACTATTTATATTTGTTCTATTTGAACATATTATATATAAAAGCAATAGGCATACAGTTATCCAGAAGATGTTAAACTTTAAAATGCAAAAAAATCTTGTTGAACTTATTGAAAACAACTACTTCCTCCAGCTATGTGCTAGAGAATATTGAATTACATATACATATACAATAGAGTTCTGAAGCATTCAAGAGGGAGTGATACAGAAATTGCTTGCTTAGTCAAAACTAAAATCATTTGTTGGTCTTATGTATTATTGTATATATATATATATATATATATATATATATATATATATATATATATATATATATATATATATATATATATATATATATATATATATATATATATATATATATATATATATATATATATATATATATATATATATATATATATATATATATATATATATATATATATATATATATATATATATATATATATATATATATATATATATATATATATATATATATATATATATATATATATATATATATATATATATATATATATATATATATATATATATATATATATATATATATATATATATATATATATATATATATATATATATATATATATATATATATATATATATATATATATATATATATATATATATATATATATATATATATATATATATATATATATATATATATATATATATATATATATATATATATATATATATATATATATATATATATATATATATATATATATATATATATATATATATATATATATATATATATATATATATATATATATATATATATATATATATATATATATATATATATATATATATATATATATATATATATATATATATATATATATATATATATATATTATGTATAAAACCAACAAATGATTTTAGTTTTGATTAAGCAAGCAATTTCTGTATCACTCCCTCTTTGACCTTTTTGACTATTTTTTTCGTAAAAACGTAAATATCTCAAAAATGATTAAATTTAGATATATTGGATAAACATAAAACCACCCTTTATGTTGAACTGCATTACTGAACGCGCTCACCAAGAATAAATAAAAGTCATAGGTACAAAAAGATTTTCTTATAATATAATATTAATGTTTTCGTTAATATTTCGAACCAAAGGAAATATGGACATTTACATGGACATTTAAGTCGTACCTGCAAATATTACATAAAAAGGCACTAGAATTTTACAGCATACTCAAAAATGCAAGAAAATTGAGGTGTTCTAGTTAAGAAAAGTAAGTTGCGTGATGCTCAACTTTAACGGTCAATAAATACCCTGTAGGGTAGCAAATCATTTTAGGTGCATCGTATTAAGCCAAGAAACTTCTATCTAAATCTATCGCATGAGTTGATATCAAATAGTTTATGAGGTATCGAGGAAATCGGCATAAATGGAACACTCTGTATAAAGAAATGTCCTTCACGGGCTGCCTGGGGCCTTGTCCTGCTCTTCTGTACAAGGCTAATAATAGATCATAAGGCGTCAGAAAAAAAAATTAAAATAAAAACAATATTATACCTAATTTAATTTTTAAATATTAACCCATCGCAAGTGAATAGTTTCTAGAGGTAAGGCGATCCATCATTAAATAAACCACCCTTCTTCAATAAACCATACTTAATAGACCAATTTTCCGATGGCCAATTATCTTTGCACCAAGGCGAAGGAAGACCGTATAATTAGAACAGTTGTGGCACAGCCGGTCATCACCACATCATATTAAAAATTAATCAGCCCAGCTTTACAATTAACTATAAGGAAAAAAGCGAACCCAACTTTTAAGTTTTTTCTCCGGATCCCGGCCTGTGGGCTCAAAATTACAAGACTGGCTACATTGTACTGTAATTACATTGTCACTGGCGCGGGGAAAAGCGGCGCAAGGACTCTAAAATAACTTTTTACGACTCTCCCGGCCTTTGTTTTGCGTGAATTTTTCACCTCTAAGTGGGCATTAAAATTTCAAAGCAGGGTACTCGCTCAGTAAGTCGGATATAATTAATTTTCCTCCTGCGGACTGTGTTAATTTCATTAGCATTTAAACGAGTAATTATATTTAAGTGCTGTTAACACAATACTTAGCGTAAATGTGGGATGTTAGATTGTAGATAAGAATTAGAGGCGTAATTAGACCTGTTTAACACTCGTTGCTCACCGCAATTATGTAATGTGAGTGCCTCAACAAAATTAATAGTTTTTTAATAACTTGTGTTTACATTGTTTACTCGTAGCCATGAACCTGGGAATAAGCTCTTCTAAGATTTAATAAAAAATCTGTAGCTATTCAAATCAGCGACCATAGTTTGGCTGGTATGGTACAAGACGAGTGGTGGTATAGGGATTTTAAAAGAGCGATTTCTATCTACGTTTACCTCTGCAGAATGCTGATGTAGTCGCTTGCTATGCAACTAAAACTGCTTTGAAAACTAAGAAACCAATATTATTTGTAGTCAAATGTACATGAATGTCATACCGCAAGTATGTTTTGGAAGAGAAATCGGACATTGTTCAGTCGATTTCTCTGTAAATACCAGAGTAGAAAGGGATGTAGACAAGCAGTTGGAATTTTGAAAAATGCCTAAAATAGTTGCTACATATTTGAATAAGCCCAGTGGCACATCGTGGCGCAAAATGTTTGTAATATGTTTGTAATATTTGTTGATAACTTATAGTTCTTTAGTCAACGATAAAAAAGAAGTGCTTTCAAAGAAACTGAATGACCATGGGATTGCATTTCGACAAAGCACTGATGACGTCTATTGTTCCATCATTAATACTACTATCGAAGCATGTTTTTCACATGAAAATGTAGTTATTGTTAGGGGTGATATTGACCTTCTTGTATTATAGCTTGAACTAGCCCCATTCCGAAATGAAATGTATTTGGGCAAATCAGGAAAAGGCAAAACTGAAAGAAAAATATCATAATCAATGATCAGAACTTGTGAACAGCATTCTCAACAGCATTATCTTCTTCGAGCATTATTTTCTTACATGTCTTTAGTGGCTGTGACACGACTTCAGAGATTTTCAACTAAGCAAAAGGCAAGTGGGTTAAACTATTTCAAAAATGTACAGAATTACATGACATTTTCAAAAAATTTGACTCTTTGCCAGACGTAATCGCCCGAGCTGGAGAACGTTTTTTTCTCGCACATTTATGATGCTCGTACCATAGATCTTTCTTTAAACATCAATTTAATTGTTCTAAGAGACCCGTTATAAAAATTAAGCCAGATATTTTTTCACCAACAGACGGAGCAGCCAAGCAGTTATTTTCTGGTATACTTCAAAAATGACAAGGATTGGGGTTGCAGATGAATTCTCAGCAATGGATTCAATATTTCCAGAAAATTTGTTATATCTCGTATTCTGTAAATGCACTATACAGGTATGTACGGATGCATAAAATCAGTAATTAATTGTACGGCGCAGGTTTGTCATAATTGCTATGGAAGTTGTCTGAAAGATTCAACCACAGTTGACGATGAGGATCAAAAAGACGATGAAGATGGAGATGATCAAAGGGCTCGCGACCAACTTCTCATGCAGAAATTGTCGAGCTTGATATATTTATCGATGCACTAGAGGTAGATAAAGCCATACCGTTATAAGTTATAAAAATTATCAGCATCAAAAATAACATTTTCATACAGAACTTTTAATTACATTACACCACTGCCCGCGTTAAGAGCATTTAATCGATCCGCGCAAAATTCAATGGCCATTTTCGAGGAAACTATTCTACTGACTACAAAAAAATTTGACATGTTTTTGTGGGAAATTTTCTCTTCAATTCGACTCTTCAATTTTTGTAAGAACATTTTTTTGCGAAGTTGATCTTTAATAAAATATTTGCAAAAAAACTATTAAACTATACCTTTTTTCCAAGATGGCAGCACCGGCGTACCTTCACTTTCTCCGAACTCTTTATATACCTATTCAATAGTAAGCCCTAGTGAATATCCTCACCAAATTTTAAAACTTTCCAATTCACTTACATTTATTTGGGCGTCGCCTTCGTCGTGACTGGTATAAATAGACAGAGAAGTAACACTTTTGCTGCCGGGGCAGCTTTTTCATAGGCGAGACGAAGTCAAGTCTTGGGACCCTGTGGAGACATCTTGCAACCCTGTGAAGTCATCCTGAGACCCTGTATTCTATGTAGATTATTCTATTGCATTGGACGTATCCATATTAATACTTAAACATGGCGGAACATTATGTATTACAATATCTACTAAACTCATCATCAAAATAATATGGCAAAGACGGTCGTAAATTATCTGTTTCAAGCTACCGCCCTAAATACTTGCCGAACCGTCTTATTGGCTTGGGACACATGTCATAGCTGTGAATAAGGACGGATATTGCAATACCTTTAATATATCGACATATTGTATACGAAATATCCTTGGTACTTCTATAACGTTTTATGACCTATTAGTTTGACTCGATATGTCTCCTCATGTCTTTTAACTTATGAAAATATCATATTTCTTTATTCTGGTATTTTCTTTCCAACTGTTTCATCAACGTTTCTAAACGCACTCGTTGCTTTCATCGATACAAATTATTTACATTCTCCATTTTCTCACAGTAGTCCTGATCTTTCGGATATTGACTGCTGTATTTTTGTCGAGTGTTTTTCGTAATTCCATTTCTTCCTCACATGATTTATCCCATCAGTCTTGGGTTTATGTGCTTTTCATGAGCTTTTGCTAGGTTGCTTTTCTCACACTTGTATTTGCTGTATATGCTTCTCATTTTTAAATACTTGTGGTTACAAGGTTTGGTTGGTTACAAAGTTTGATAATGATTACATTAACTTGTTTTGTTACAAATTCAACATTGTCCTCAACTACCAAACATTCCAAACGTCTTCAACAGTCAAATCTCCTTGATAAGTTGTTTTCACATCTCTATATAGTGTATTTACATCTGTTGATTGCCCAGTCTGTATTTAGTATCATTTTTCATAGATTATATTATTAGTTTGCTTCTCGAGTTTGAGCTTGAAAATTTTACCTTTATTCCTCCGAAAAGATGGTTCGAGTTCAACAAAATATTTTAAAGGTACTTAAATATAAGAATAAACAACAAGAATAAACTCCCACTATTGTAACTGACTAACGAATATCCAGCGTGATCATTTGAATAAATATATTGATTAGGCTTTTGTTTTGAAATACACTTGATAAAATACAAATAACTTGTTTAACAAAATTATTCTGCGTAGGTTATACACTCCATCATATCATCCTGCGGATTTGTCGATATGCGTAAGTGAAACATTAGTAGTTGTGGAACACATTGAGCTAACTATATGCTCATTTTATACTTAGAACTGCTAATGCTTCACTTAAAACAAGACTGATTAAGTGATTAATCAACCGCCATTGAGTTTCATGATTACTTCGGTTAACTTTAAGTCATACCATAGCATATACACTCCGGTTCGGAACATTTTATCGAAATTAGAAGCTGATTACATACTTTATTTTTATGGTTTTCTTTGTCCCGTATATGTGACATTATAATTAAGGTAATTTTGTTGCTTCGCATTTAAAATTACTTAGTCGAAATGGAAATTATTTTATTCCCTCTGTACAATTCTATCGGGCTGTTGTTTTAAATTACAAGTTATACTTTCTATAATTGGAACAATTTTAACAAACTTAGACCGTCATTATCTGTGATTTATTAATTTTGATTTATTAATGGATCTGACTGGGGCTCTTGATAATTACGTAATTCAATCGATAATGGCTGAACGAATTATTTTTACCTCAAAAAGTCGTCAATGTAGCCAAATAGGTCGACTATAAATACTCGAGTATAATAAATTAAACTATTCTATAAAGATTTCTGGAGAAGCAAAGCATCCTACCTATATCGACATTTCTGTATTGGAACATGGAACATGAAATTACTCATTCACTACTTCATAGCTATGGAAATGTGAAATTTGAGGGTAACGTTACATAACAGTTTTAACCATACAGGTTTATAGCTAGATGGTTAGATATTCAGTAGAAAGTTGGAACTTAATCACTTATATTTTGGTCTTCAAACGAGCCCTTCAAAAGGTCGGTCTTCAAAATTAGTTCAGTGGCAATCTGTATAATATGAGTATAACAAATCATCTCATATCCACCCCTCCCTAAACTATAAATCTATCGCCTTAAAACCACTCTGACATTAACAAGTCACCAGACATGAACTACTTAGAAAATGTTTGGGCTGAAATGTCGAGGCAATTGAGCATTAGGAGAGGCAGTCATACTAAGTCTGGACAAACTTATCACCAAATTTATTAAACGGCTTGGTCCAGAGTACGTATACCTGAAAGGGTTTGGAGTCTTTGGGTGGTCTGGTCATACGAGATATTAGTTTTTTTTTAATTTTAATTATAGAAGTGTTTGTATTTTTTTTAATACAAATTTAATATTTTTGTATTAATTCAAATAAAATTGTGATTTTTGTCGTCCATATTTTTTTTACTATTTATTTTACTATATTTGCTTCGTCGTATTACTAAAAAATATAAAAAATACTACCTATGTCAAAAGCAAACTGAAGTTATAAACATAAGTAATATAGTTTGAAAGTGTTTTCTGATCATCACTATTGACCAGTGATTAGATTACATAATGTTATATTTGTAGGTATCATTTTTATTAAATTTACATGTCTAATGTCTATAATAGACATGTAATTGATATTTATGTAACCAGTTGGGAAAAATACTATTTTGTGTAACCAGCAGATATCTGCTGGGACGAGCGATAGCGAGTTCCGCAAAAGGATACGAGTTACAAAAAACAGTGTTTCCCAACCTGTTTCATACAAGATTTTTTCTAATTTTGAATTTTAAACGTTTAAAAACAATCCAGTATGTTGTAACGGTGTGTAATAACTTGTCACTTTCATAGCTTGTCAAGTCCAAATAACCTACTATGAAATGAACTTGACAAAACCTGTTGCGTCAAATTTTACTTTTCGTAATTGGGTTTGAAAAGTAAGACATTTCCTAATGTCAAAGGGTTTTGAAAAGTGTCACTTTAAATGTCAAAATTAGAACAAGTATTTTTTGTTGTTTTATTTAAGCAGAGAGCACGTTAAAAGGTCCGGAATACAAGTCTCTAGGATCCTAGCTACGCCACTGTATTGAATAATATGCAACAGTAATATTACTACAGCCATGTCTCATATTATACATACATTATACACTGCTCAACAATTGATAAGGATCAAGTTAAATAGGGAACATTCATGTCATGTTCCCTATTGTGTTCATGAATTTGCCTAAAATGAAAATATTTTAAAAATATTCCTAGATATTCTTATTTTAGGCATTTAGATGACAAAAAGTTCTAAATGAACATGAACTCACGAGTATGCGTCTTATTTCCTTTGTTTTGATTCAATGGTCACTTGCGACTTGTTACTAATAGTCAGGGAGCTGTAATGCTAAAAAAGTCCGAGATGCCGTAGACGTACCCTAAGTTTAGCTATTGATCGTGATCTGTAGAATTTATTACCCCGATAAGGTCAATCCGAACGGACGAAATGTGAAACCTGTCCGTCGCCTAAAAAGTTACATTCTAGAACTCATCAAAAATCCAACGCAATTTTTTTTACGTTCGATCCACGAGGGCGAAATTTATGGGCAAATAGCGATTTTTTTTGTTGTCGTCTCTCCGAGATGTGAAGGCCATTCAAAACCTCTTCCAACCTGTTTTTCCTGATGGAAAATTATCGAAATCCAATCGACAGAGAAAACCATTCATCACAATTTTTTTGAGCTAATGAAAATTGAGAAAATTCCAAAATTTTATGTTTTTCCACCTGTTTCGGAATGATGGAGAAAATGTCTGTCGACCATTTTCCCTGCCAATTGGACCTATAAACAGTGGTGAAAAACAATCAACATACAATTTCATCCCTTACACAGTTTTTGGCTACCCTTCAATTTCCAAAATGTGCAAATTTATAAAAAAGCGGTCTCTTTATCTACAGTGTCCTTTGTGCTGGTCATTAATATGTTGACCGGAAACCACGAAAACCACAAAAACCTACCACTACTTCATGGTAGACCTGGTCATCCAGGTTCTCGGGGGGGTAATTACAGCACAACGGATCACCTAGGCGCTTCCTTGTAGCTTCTCCTTGGTGTTTACTTTATTCACTTATTTTACAATCGATCTATATGTTGACTGGTAGGTATTGTGAAAAATAATTCATGTTTAGGACCAAAACTTTAATTATTTTCCGCCATTACCGGTTTTTTTATGAATTGTCACATTTTCGTAATTTTTGAAGGATGGCCAAAAATTGTATAATATATGAAATTGTCTGTCGATTATTTTTCATCACTGTTTATGGGTCCAATTAGCAGTGAAAATGATTGACAGGCATTTCCCGTTGAGTCCGAAAATTAGGTGGAAAAACATAAAATTTTGTAATTTTCCCAATTTTCAGTAGCCCAAAAAAAAATCTGCTGAATAGTTTTGACTGTTGATTAGATTTTGATACTTTTTCCATCTGGGAAAACAGGTTAGAAATAGTTTTGAACGGTCATCACATCTCGGAGAGAAAAATTTCAGAAAAGAACCGGTTACGTGCCCATAATTTTGGACCTCGTGGACCGAATGCAAAGAAAAATAGCACTATGTTTCTGATGAGTCCTAGAATGTAATTTTTCTAGTCGACGGACAGCCTTCACATTTCGTCCATTCGGAATGTCTTTCTCGGGGTCATAAATTCTATATATCACGACCAAAAACTACACTAAGGGTATCAAGTGGTTCAGAGTTCCCTTCTGTATCATCTATTAATCCGATGGACGTCCATAGCATCTCTGAACACAAGTGACGAGTATTTTTAAATCTCAAGTAGTGTGAGTTCATCAGCGACATTTACAATCCGTTCAAATGCAACAACGAATAAGTCTGGACAAATTCCAAATCTGATAATGCTTCTTTTTTAAAGTATTTTGTTGATTCATTTACTATAAATTTTACATTTTGTATTAATTTCAATAAAGTGGTAATTTTTGTCATTTGTATTTTTTTTAAATTTCGGTGGTTTATATTACACACAAAAAAAATATAATAAATACTATGCCAAAACAAAATTGCAGTTATAGAAATAATAGAATTTAAAAATTTTGAGGAAATGCATCTCATCTTTATCAATTCTTCACCAGTGTAATTGAATAAATACATGTTTTTTATTAATTCAAGCTTAATTTTGCGTTACTTCTAATGGGGCACTATATCATTATAATGTAGATTTTACGCACATACAAAATAAAACGTTATTCTACTAAATAGCAACAAGATAAAGAAATTAATAAATAATCAGGCCTAGCTTTCCTAGTCTACGTTAGCACACCGTTCTTTTGCAATATCGCGATTCGCAGTTCAGTCCACGTGTGCTCGTGACAGTCGACGAAACGTCATTAGCTAAATTGAAAGCTGCATCTTAAGAGGACAGCGGACCAACCGGGAAGCCATCCTCGTATATGAGCCACCGTATTCAGGTCCCAGCTGTGCTGCTGTCATGTTTGAATAGCACTCCAGTATGTAGATATAAGGAAAAAGCTAGTTTTCAGTCCAAATAGCTTTCAATCGATAGAAGACGACGGAATTGGAATATTCTACATCTTATTGAGAACTTCATTATTATCAATTATTGTCGTTGGTATTTGCCAAATACAGAATTGCTACGTTTGGTACACGTTGGAGTGAAATTTATGCGGATTAGTGGTAAATAAGTATTTGTAAATTGTTCATGAGGAATGTACGAAGCAGATGAACTTGAATGGCCATATACCTTTGTCACATGGTAATGAAAGATAGCTTCAAGTTTATGGTTACGTAATGATTATAAAGTGATGGTACTGAATATGTAGAAAAACATGTTTGCTATGTGAAGATATAATAAGATTAACATACATGACGAATGAAATAGAGATCACTATAAAAATCAGTTACATAAAAAAATAATTTTTGTGCAACCGGACGCGAAGTAGGCATTGCACGTCTATATTATATAGTTAGTCTGACATTTCATTTTCACGATTTGTTAATGAGCGAACCGTCAGTGTTTTATCATTTCCATTAAAACAATGAGACTTGCATTGTGTATTTTGTGCTAATGCGATGGCACCTATTTCTATTGAAATACTTTAGCCGGATTTCGTTGTTATTAAGTCTACTTGTTCTGGACTATCCGTTGTTAAAGTTGTTTTAGTCGACCTACTGGGGGTACAGGATATGATGGGATTATTTGCGGTTGTTAGTGTTTAGTTAGTTTTTACAAAAATAAGCGGGGGCTAAAAAGCGTGGTTATAATGCTTTAATCCTATGTTAGTATTTTATGGGTCTTGTTACGTGTGTAATCTTATTATTATTTTATTATGTTTTCTGTTTTATATAGCCATGCCTCTTTTCAGTTTTATTTTCTTTTTATATATTTTTTTTTTGATTTTTTTCTTTGTTATATTTTGATTTATCTGTTTTTCATTTCATTTTGTTTTCTACTTTCATGCTGTTATGTTATTTTCTGTTTTCTGTTTTCCTGTTTTTCAATCATATTTTGTATTAGTATTTGGGGGTTTGGACGCTAGGGTGTGTATACATAATTTATTGAGGGGTACTTTGGGGGACATCTGAATTTTGGTATCATGGCTGTGTGTATGTGTGTGTTTGTGTGTGTGTTTAATCTGTGTATGAATGCGGGTATGATGTGTGTTTCTAGGTATGTGTCTAGAATTTGTACTCCTGTGTTCTGGTGTAGTGTATTTATAGTGGTGCCTGATAGTAGTCGTGTGTTAGTTGCCATTCTTAAGGATTTGTTTGGTTCGATTTGCAATTGTTCTTTCTGTTTTTTGGTTATCCACGGGTACCAGATCGATGCCGCATACGTTAAGATAGGCCTGATATATGCCTTGTATAAAATCAGCCCTGTTTCAGAGTTTGCTTGTATGAGTATATTAGCCATTTTAGATCTTCTGTTTTTAACCTTGCTTATGATTTCGCTCACTTGTTTTGCAAATTTAAATTGCCTATCTATATTTACTCCGAGGTATTTAAGATTAGTTATGTTTTTAATGTTTATGCCGTTGATGCATATTTTAACATTTTGTGGGTCTCTTTTTCGCGTGAATATTACGACTTGCGTCTTTGCCCCGTTGAGAGTTAACCCCCATTTCTGGTAATAGTCTACTATGCTGGATGTTTGCTGTTGCATAAGTCTTTGTAAAAGTGGTAGGCTCGTGGTTTTTGCCACTGAGACCTGACGCCACCGTAAGTATATAGCCTAAGAGCTCGCGTGAAAAAACTGCATGATAAGATATCAAAGGTTTGATTAGAAATAAATAGTGTATAGTTCGTTAAATGCGTAGACTGCTATTTGCAAGTGGTCACCTAGCATTAGCAATAATGAAATTAATTTTGGAAAAAGTAGTATACAATCTCCTGGTTATTTATACCAGACTAAATTCGTTATTAAAATGTGCGGAAATATCATTGGTCCAAGCAACCAACTAGACAGACGCGTTAGATGGTAACGCACCTCAAGAGGATCCAAGCAGTGGAAAACATAGCGCTTCGGACTGCAGTAGGTGCCCCTTGGTATGTGACCAACGAGGTCATCCGAAGGGACCTGAAATAGAAGACGGCCACCGAGATGATCGAGGACCACGCCAAGAAGCTCTACGTCATCGCAGAGAACCACGGGAATCCGCTAATAAGGCTGGCCACGGACTACGATCCAGAGGAAGCAGGACCTCACAAACGGCCAAAGACCCAAATCCTGGACAACGGGTGAGTATATAATCACAATCTTATGTTTCAGCACGACTGATGTGAGAAGAAGCAGACGACACCGAAGAAAAGAACAGGACCAAAGAAAACGGATCGAGAAGACACTAAAACAGCCCAAGCCAGTGGATGGCGAGGCCGACTGCCTTGCCAAACCACACATCCTTACCTTACCTGACTGAGCCAGCGAGCTGATCGCTGATCAGCTCTCTAGCTCCGTCATCCTGAGCTACAATGCTCATCCTCCATATCAACCTGAATGCCGCGCAGCCGGGCTCTAGTAAGCCCGACGAGAGGCAGGAAGGACTCTTCAAACACCCGACATGACACCCCCGGGGGTAACACACACCGGCGAAGAAAGTCAAGAGCGCCAGAAGCAAGGCTCTGCCGGTGGGGCCCATCAGCCAGGACCGGGGGCGGCTGCGTAACTTCGCGTGACACTTATCACATTTGTGGGGAGGGTCACGTGAAACGCGCGGCTTACCCCTTACGAGGCGGTCTCGACCTACATAGATATTAGGGGTAAAGAGCGATGGTACCGCTCGGCCCCCTATTATCGAGGTCACATCTATAGCCAAGGATATTGGCGCGTTAGATGTTAGAACTTTTGAAGCTGACGCCATTGAAAATGCCAAAAAATCATTCACAACCGCGTGATTGCATACCAGTCTAAATGTTAGCTCAAAATGTAGGTAAAATTATGCTGATTTAATATATATGAAAAGAAAATTTAAGCAGACGCTCCCATTTTGCCAGCAGACGCTATCAAATATTGTCTTTTCCCCTCTTTTTTGCACCTAAGGGCGTTGTGATATAGGGCGATTGTTGTAAAAAAATAGTAGTGATTCTAAAAATAGTAACAGTAATATTTGTATCCAGAAAAATCGATCCTGTCGGATCGACACATCGCTATTTCAAACTAGGCATGTCGCTTTAGTGTTCGGTTATAATTTGCAGGGGATATAAGTTGCACTTTGTGCTAGAATGTTAGAACAAGTCTTGATAAAGTGAATCTCTAGGTATAAAGAAATACATAAAGGTTTATAGGTACCTAATTAATAATTACATTAATAATTTTAGATAACATTTGCTGTACCTAAAGTTTTAATTTTTTGCAAAAAAATGTGTTAAATTAGAAAGTTTTTTTTAATAAACCTAGTTCAGTGACGAAAAAAATAAGCATTATTCAGCCTTCAACTCCAAATGAGCTTTTGTTGTTGACTATATCACAGAAGATCTTACGATCGAGACAGAAGAAATGGCAACGGAAACCACCAGCTTTTCATGTAGTGCTAGTACACTAGTTCCTACCAGCTTAGAGCCAAATCAAACAATTTTGGAAAACATCCAAGTGGAGGAAGTGTCTCGGGAAGTGTTACACTTATTTGTGAAACCAAAAAGATCTGATATTGATTTATTTTTTAAGAACCATCCACAACAACCATTTAAGGATACAATTAAGGCTACCATTATCTGCAGAAAAAGCTTAACGAAGTCTTATAAGAAAACAAATAGATAGTTTTTTATAAATGCGCTAGGTCCGAAATGGAGGGAGTTATGGTTCGTTGAAGAAGACTTTTTTTTGCAACAACCTTGAACCAACGTTAAATAGCGGAAAACTGATGCATTTTTCGGGAAAAACTTATTGAATTTTTTTTTGTAGTACTTGAAAAGGCTTTGAATGTGAGCACTGTTACTAATATTGCGTTCTATCTAAGCGAGATACGATGCAGAAACAGTGGAGAGAAAAAATAAGCGCTAAACCCCAGCCATTCAAACCAGAATGGATATTGACCGTTATCCCTATAAAAATTACTTGATTTTAGTATTATTCATGTAATTCAAAAGTTTTTTGAAAAGAAATTTTTAAAATTTCTTAAAAAAATACCTTATTTTCCAAATAACTCTAACTAAAAAAAGATATGTGAAAAATTATATAGTACTAAAATATTTTTTCTTATTAAAAATTTTGCCTTTTTTCTATTTATGTAGGATGGAAACTAACGGAGATATAACTTTTTGAAGTTTGCATTGTACTCGTAGTGGGCGAATGACTGCTCCCGAGCCATTTAACTCTTTGCCCTTTGCTTTTGAATATGAATGGTTTGGGCATATTGAACGTATATGATCTTGTAGTTCTTGAAATTGCCTATAAAATAGTTGTTGAGTGGACGTTGTAGCTACAAAATTAAGGGTGTTATGGTAAAAAAACCAATGTAAAACAAATTTTTTGGATTCATATTTTTTTTTCCATTCCACATATTTTTGGGGTTTCATAATTGATTATATGTGCGTGTATCATGTATATACGTATACGAAATAAATTTGTCTATTCGGTTTTGTGTCTATATCCGTAATATCCATATCCATAATAATTTTCGTGTCCAGTATTTGTTTAAATATATTTTGAACCTATCCTACAGCCATATTCGGAATGAATGAATTAATTAATTTCTTGATCAAAATATGATTCAATAAATCGTACTAAAAGTATTTTGTTGGGTAAATATTATCAGAAGTATGTAGTTTATATTTATTATCATAATATGCGAGACAATTATTACTCTACTCTGTCAAGAGATATGCATGCATACTCTTGAGGACGGTTAATGATGTTTTATCTGAACGTATATAAGGTCGTGCATTGTCCAAATGCTTTAGTAATTTTTTAATATAATCGACAGAATTTTTCATTTAAATGATCACCATACGAAGTTGGATTTAAACAAAATGGAGTGTATAAAATAACGTTTTACCTAATACTAATAAAGCCAACCATGCGACTCTGAACACACGCGTGGGTTATTCAGAGGCGACCGCAGCAATCTCGCAGTGTTTGTTACCTCCCCATCCCATCCAAGAAGGCCTAGAGTGACAGTGACGCAGTGGAGGAGTCACATATCAGCTCCGGTATCACATTCTGTATATGGCATCTTTACATAATGACATCGATTGAGTCTATCGCTGTTCCTGTGAGACTCTTTTCAATTTTCAATATTTCCCTACGAGCTCTTGATGTTTTATTCATTGCACTCAGCCGCGCCATCTTGAGAGACTCAATCAGACAATCTTATTGGAATGCATGTATACCAACCTGCCTCATCTGCCCTTAACGTGAGGCCGGGGTAAGGTAACATACCCCAAAGTATAAGCTATACTGACGGATAGATCTAATGTCTAAAACAACCACATACAACGTGACATAGCAGAACATTCGGAAAGATTTGCCACTATATGTTTACTAAATAATTCGAACCATATAGTTTTAAATTTCTGATAAGATGCTATTGTTATTGTTGTTCTGCTAGATGTTATTGTTGTTCTGTTAAGATGCTGATAAGATGATAGAATCTTCAGTTACATGATTGATGTTTTCTTCTTCGAATGCAGACTGCTCTCCCGGTAATGGACCACCATCACATAATGGAATTATAATTATTAATTCGGTATATTTATCATCGATATATATGATATAGGTATCAGTGTAAGATAAGGAGAACCCTTATCATCAGTGTTATTTAGTGCTGGAAAGTCATAAGAGTTGCAGGAATTAATAAGATCAGGGCTTGTATTACTTGCATTGTATGTATAACAAGCATCTGTGACTGGAATTTGCATAGGATCTAATAGTGATAGCAGTAAATAAAAGAACTAAAAAATTAATAATAATGTCAGACGAAATATCAGTAAAAGGGGATTGGAGAAATGATAAAAACAAAGTACATGGTGTAGACAGGTGAAGAATATCAAGAAAACAAATTTTCAAAGGTCGGTGTAGACCTTTGGAAGAGAGAGAAAACATATAAGTAGAACAATTCAGATATTTATGGGCAATATTTTCACGACGGCCGAACATAGATCTCCGCGGAATTACAGCACCTCGTCCGACAGACCTGGTCTTTAAAAGTGTTGGGAACTAACAAGGTTGGAGTAGTAAAATGGACGCAAGAAGATCTACTCAAGAGCTCGACATAAGCACAAGCAAAAATATACATCTTACATTCTAACACGTGTCCGTGTTAGAATGGCGTTGACTGAAGGCCGTAACATCATTAGGAGTTTGGAGCCTAATCATCAAGGCAGCAAGAAGAGTAGCCGATGAAATTGGATTTGTTTTAGTCTTCGAGCTATGCTGAATCTCCCCAGCATTTGATCAATGATCTGGAACCATCTCACCTTAAACCATATGGGGCTATGTATTGGAACTACTCATTCCTGACTACCGTCAGTCTAATACGCGTCAATAAACCTAACAGTACTCCTCGACCAAGATGATGTTACGGTTTTCGGCTGCAGCCGAGACGACCAACATCGTAAAGGAGGAGGGAAAAGTCATTAAATATCGAGAATATTTGAACTGCGCAGCTTTAATTTAGGTCATTATGTTACGCTTTTGTTATTGATATGCATTCTCGGGGGTGTCAGAGACACGCTGCTCTCCGATTTGAAGATCGTTCGATCGTCAGAGAATTTAGCGGGTAGTATGCAGAACTAACTGGACGGCTGTCAACCTCGGATCCCTACGTGACCGCTCCAGTGACTGCTCACTTCATAGCCTTAGGCAAATATGGGCCTAATGGACCATAAGCAAGACATTCTCCTCCCAGACCACTAGCGGAAGACAATGTTGGTTCTTCAGTTACTCTTCTTCTCTTCGAACTCTGCAAATTCTAGAAAGACGTTCAGAGCTTAAAGAATTAAATGATCATTAAGTATAAGGATTAAGTATAAAATTAGAGTTGAAAGATGATCCACAAAATATGATCCACAAAATTTCTGGAATAGGAAACAAAAAAGAATAGGGAAATGTTCCACTATACTGAAAAATATGATATGTAAAATATGACGCCTCAATTCCCAATAATAAATTTGATACAAATTATTAAAGTCTCGCGCGCGAGCGAACCGTTTCAAGCAGGTTCAAAGTCGTGACGCCACATCCTACAATTTACAAACGACGAGGAGACCGATTCGGTCGACTACGGGAGATCCCAGCACTCGACCGCTTGACTTCATAGTTCAATCAGCCGTTTTCCGGCGCAACGTCTACCGAATATTGCAGGCTGTAACGTCACACCTGGTTTTTAGCGGCTTCAATTTTATCGCTGTTTATATCCTTCATACTGATCGCGCAGAATTAGAAATCTTGTTTTTTTGGTTCGTACACGTAAGTACAGGTTTTATTACAACGTTACGCTATATTTTTTAGTATTATTTTTATATTTAAAATTTTAGTCATGTTCCCTATTTAATCGTACAATTCACAACAGTGCTTATGCATTAAAAAGGTTTAAGAAAACAGTTGCTTTTTAATGAATTTAGTCCTCTCTGAATTTTAAGAAAAGACAACAAATTTTATTTCAGCATCCTTCATTTACAACTCAATCTCCAAGGCTTTAGAAGTTCCAAAGCATGATTTTATTTGCTGCGACGTTAGATATAAAATATCAAGTCAACATACCTCTTACTATGTCTATTGGTTTTTGTAAGGCATTCGAAAGCTTTGACCATACATTACTGCTTCGAAACTTCGAAAGAATTGGTCTGTCGAAAGCATTGGTATGGCTTCTGCGTCTCTCCAGCTAAGCCATAGGCCACCTGATGAGATATAAAGTAAACATTCGATGCTACACGGTTACATACGTGTAGCATCGAATTACATACGTATTATCGTGCTATTATAAAATGTTATCAAATCCTAATTAGGTACGTTTTCACTCCTCCAAAAGGCATGCTGTGTGAAATTGGAGAAAAAAACTGTCATCACCTCCCGCTCTATTAAGCATACCTCAAGGATCCTTCAAGGATCTATCAAGGATACTCACAGTACAACAAAGTACTTATAGGAGTTCCAACACTTCTAAATATTTAGCAACATCTGCCATGCCTCAGGGATCCATCATTTGTTATTATTCGTAATATTTAATATTTAATCATATTGACGATTATTTAAATGGGATTATTATTTAATGTTAATGCAGACAAGTTGGAGCTCAATTACACGATTGAAACTATCGAATATTGTATCAATGCCTGTGCAATTATTATTGATGTATGGAAAGTAAGCTTCTAATTATAATCTTCAAATCATTAAAGTTGGCGGTTACGTCATAGTTATAAACCATACGAATCAAATCAGTATTGCACTAGTCAAATGTGTGTCAAATTGTGAAAAAAGTCATCCGTATGTATACAAATTTTAGTCGTGCTCCGATCAGAAACGTAAACATAATACATAACCTACAATTTGAATGTTAAAGCTTTGATTTTTGTTGTCTCTCTCGTTTTATTATTTTCTAACGAAGAACAATCGCACAACGTATGTTGTAAATTAAAAATAAATTAGTGACGTAACCTCCAACATTATAGATGTGAAGATTATATAGGTAGTCCTATTTTATTGTATTTTATACATGTAACATATCACAGCTGTTCGTTAACTTATTTACTTTAACTTTGACGCTAACTAGATTAGTTATATTTATGTATATTTCGCACATATTTTATTATTTTATAATACTGCCTTGATTTCTTATAATATTTTAAGAATAATATTATGGTCATTTGAGGACCCGTCGAATCTATGCAATTGCCTTTAACTTTAAATAAATACATGAGGAGTTAACTAAAAACAAGTTACGAAGTAAAATTTATTTCATTTTAATTAATGATGTGTTGATGTTATATTTTTACATTGATCAGCAGTCATCTAAACCTATCATGTAACATATACTTAATATGCTTTAATAATTAATATTATACTAATTTGTACGAGTCGAGGTACGAGTTAAGCATTGTAGAAATTGGCAGACATTTTTTAAAAACAAACAAACGCATGAAGTTAACAACAGCGATTTGATGGCGTATTAAATCATAAGACCGGTGATTTATATACTCTAAAAATGTTGGTATATTAATACACGATAATATGTAAATTGAAAATTGCAAGTGCAACATTTGTAAGATGTAATAAATTACCAATAATAATAAATGTCGCTTTGAAATAAGCAAGGACAGTTTTATTAATTCCGTGTAATAAAACATACCAATATGGAGTTGAAAATTAAATGTTGCAATAACATTTGCAGTATTAAAATCGAATTAATTAATTTCTTAATGTGGCATGCAAATATAAGAATTCAGCTGAGTTATTAAATTTTTTAACATATAAATACTTAAGGGTGTTCCTTGACCTGATATATTCTATTAAGTTGTAAATCTTATATACCACGAATCAATTACTTTATTAATTAAGCAATCCTAAATATGTGCCTTCAATCGAAGCTACTTTGACATCCTAAGGCTACTTTAACACGTGTACGTGCGCTATTTCTTCTCTGATGTGTTTTTCTGTCTTTTTATTTTTTTCTGTGTTTTGCAGTCGATTATGTTTGTTAGAGGTGCTGCCTAATTAACCATGGTAAGAAATTATTCTTTAGAGAAGTTGAATAAGGCACTCGAGGTAATTAAAAAAGGATTACGTAAAAAACAGGCGGCCATTATTATTCAAAATCCTACGGTCATCTCAGTGTAAACAAGAGTCTTGAGAGACATCATCGCCCGGTTGCTCATCCAAATGTTTTATCTGATGAGGAACAGCGAGGGGTTGCGGATACTTTTGGCCAGGTCGCTACGTGGGAATTTCCATTAACAAAGTGAGACATACTTGCCGTTGTAAATTTTGGAAACAGAAAATGCTGCCAAAGCTGCGAGAGCTCTTGACTCGAGTTTTGTAGAATTATTGAAAGAAATTACAGGAACAAGTGAAGAACAAAAAAGACGAAAGAGGGGTAAACATTTTAACCTGGAAAGCAACTTAGGTACAGTTACAGAAGAAATTTTGACACCGAATGAAGAAGCCTAGATGGAGGATGAAGCCCAATCCCTTGAGGTGATAAGTGACACCCATTTCCCTGGCTGCAGCGAAACAGAACTAAACTCAGACGCAGGACCATCAGGATCTGGAACTAGAACTTCACCCAAGAAATGTCACTAAAAATATCACGAAAGATGAAAGATCGCCAAATATCACAAAAGTGAGTTTGCGAGGCAAATATGACGCCAAAGTGTCGAATTTGCTTATAGAAATAGAAAAATTTTAGAGGCTCAAATGAATGGATAGAATGTCTCAAATGTAGCAAATTTGTGACATTTGTACTGAAGGTAGCAAAGAACCCTATTTTGTCTGAGCAGCATGTGAACACTCTGATTACGATACCCATGACGTCTTTTCAGATTATAGTGACCGCGACGAAACATTCCGCACTGAAAATGAGGATAAGAAATATAGCAGAATCAGAAGATTGAGGTTCTAGTTCTTCTATATTCGTTATTTTTTCATTGGAATCTTAGTAAGTCTAAGAGATGTATTTTTTATTAGTTTGTAACGAGGTTTGTAAGCTTCAAATTAATGTAAATTTTCAAGACGAAATATTGGTTTGTGATACAGAAATATGTTAATTATATTATATGGTCCTTAATGTTAAGAACACTGTGATTTTTTTTACTGTTTTTTAGCAACTTTTGAGTTGTTATTGTCATACAAGTGCCTTTAATATACATATATTTATTTCTACGCAAATAGCGTTTCTCCTGGTAAGAAAAAAAATCAATATCATCGTTTTTTAATTCTACATGTATAATATACTTTGAAATCAGACGCATTATTGTAGCATTTTTGGCTAATTTTAATCAGGTGTCACAGTAGCCCAAACTAAAGGGGATAAAGAAAATGGCATAGAAGTAAATCAGACTTAGACGAAACCATATTTTAAATTTTTTGGCAGTCAGGAACTTTTTTATTTCGAAAAAACTTTAAAGAATCGTTTTTTTCATCAAACATACTTTTTTAGGTCCCCATTCCATCTCTAAATCTCATCTCTAAAAATAATTGTGCTATCGAACTAATTTTCTTTGTACTTAAAGTAGACACAACATCGTTTCTAACTACGTAAATACGTAGCTACCACGTGAAAATGAAATATACTATTTTTAATATGTTAAAATAGTAGCAAATGTAAACTCGCTATTTTCGTTAATGTATATTCTTCAGCAATTGAGAAAAAGTTATATTTATGAAATAAATTGGAGACAAATTGATGCACCTATATTTAAAAAGTTTTTAGAGCTACCTTTTTATCTGCAGGTTATGGTGCTGCCTATGTAGTAAACGAAGGTACTTATCTTTTATTGTTTTAAGGTAAAAGAATATCCAAAAGATAGCTGAATATAAATCATTGCTATAAACTAAGTACCTACCTAATCACTTAGTTACACACAACACGAAAAGCCCTACTCAAAGAAAAATGCTTCTAGTTAAAGAAACGTCTTATATTGTATTTTACATACATTCACATACATATTTAGTTAAATTAAGATAGTAATTTTCTCAGAAGAATGTATTTCACTAAGCAATTGTATTGAACATGCTGAATTATGTTATTTGTTATTTATTTTACTTCCTTTTCTTAGACTTCCTTTTGTTGAATGAAGACTATACCACGAATGAATTATATTCTAAAATAAAGCAGTGATTTACTAATTTCAAACTTTTTCTTATAAGTAGATATGAAACTTAAATTTTAAAAACATTAGTTAGCTTTATTTAAGCATATAGTTTTATGTGTAGGTAATAGACAAAAAAATATTGAATGCGAAAGAAATGATAAGTAATTATTAATTAATTACATTATTAATTAATTACATAAGTAATTCTAAGAAAAAAATTATGTTTCTTATAAAAAAGTAGGTAAATCTCGCGACAAGCTTTTATATCATATAAATTGTGTAATGTAATAAATTGATGGGTTTAATTGAATTTAAAGTTTATTTACTTCTTTTAGACTATTTTAGAGAATTTAAAGAAAAGCTTGTTTTTAAAAATGTTTTTTTACTATTCATTTATTTTTTAGGAATCACTGGAAATGTTTCTAAGTCTGTTCATTTCATTTAATGCGTCATTGTTGCATGGTGGTTTGCCTGTTAATTTAGTACAGTCTAGTTCTTTCATAAGGAGACCTTCTAATGATTTGACTCTACTTAACTCTACTTATTCCAGCTTGAATCTTACTTGTGCCTAAGAAAACACAGTTTCAGGTTTGATTTTGGAGCTTTCCTTCTCCTAGACTGGTTGCAAACTAATGCTATTGACGCCCTTCTCGCCAAATTATACAAGTCATAGCTATAAGATGGGCTTGAGAAATGTGTTATTATTTTCTTTGTAAATTTATTTAAAAGTTATTGATATTTTGTATTTTTTTTTGTGGAATGAAAACTTTTCCCAATATTTGGCAAGATACATGGCCAAAAGGAAACTTTTTCACTTTTTGGAAAAAATGACAATTTTTGATGAGTTGTATCTCAGAAAGTTCTGGACATATGGAGCTTGGTTTGGGCTTATATTATTGTAAAGTTAATTTGCTTTAAAAAAGAATAGAATAACTTTTCCGTAGGACGCATATACTTTATGATATATTTAGAAGGTTCTTTTTGGGCATTGCGCAGCTTGCACAGTTCTTTCGAGGCTGCAAACTTGGTCTGTTACTACTGGCATAGGTCCTAACAACATATTAAATATTTAGAACTACGTGATCTTTTGTAAGGCAAGGGATTTTTTGTAATTTTCGAGTGCAGTCGTAGCAAAATATATTAATTAAGAAATCTAATATTGAAATATATACATTTACCTTAAGAAATGCTGGTAAATCGCGCCTTCATTTGAATGAAGTTTCTCTGATGGCTTGTTTGTTATTGTTGCTAATTTGATCCTTACGGGTCGCAACTTCTAAATTTGTTTATATTTGTTTTTATGCAGTGAAACAATTAGATAACAAGGCAACTCCGACAATTTTTGAATAGCCACAAAATTATTTTTAATAACACCAAAAGCAGATAATTTTTTTCCAATTTTAGAAAAACCACTAGTGTTGCCACAACCGGTAAAACAATGAAGTGTTAGAAGACAAGAAGAAACCAAAAAAAGACACGATAGAGTGGAAATCGCTGCTCTATTTGTACAATTTGCCCAAACATATCTAAAATCAGTAAAATACCTTCAGCTGTAATACTTTTACACAGTTTTTATGTCTTGCCGAGATTTTGTCATGGAATATAATTTATACCAAATATAATACATATGAAGCAAGAGGCAGTGCTTTTAATTCCGTTTTCATATAACTCCTACTAAACATGTATTAATAATTATATCTACTGGACCGTGTTTTTCGTGTTCGGTCTAAGGGATGCCTGTTTCTACTCAACGTTATTGCAGTCCGGCAAAAAATTAATCAAATTAAAACCGGCGCTATTAAGTAATTTCGATTGAAGCTTTGATTTGCAAATTACTTGCACTAAACAAAAAAGTGCTTTTAATATCCTAATGGAAGAACTCGTTTACACAACGAGTCATGCATGACAGTCTGCTGAAAATAAAATAACCGAAACCCATTTATAAGACTTAATTATGGAAAAAAGCCATTCCCATCGCTCTTCCTACATCAGGTCTGAAACGAAACAAACAAATACAAATTATACAAATTAGAATTGGTTTTTTAAAAGGGTGTTCGTCAGGAATATGAACGCGGGTCAGACTCTCGATATCGGACATCGCCCGTTCCCTGAACAGTGAAGAATGCTAAATAGCGCACAATTATCTCAGTTGCAATTAGATTCGGTGAAGAATTCATCATTCATTGTAGCATCATCTGGTTCACCACCACCTACTTATAGTTTTACTACGAACCGCAGATTTGGAGTCCTCACCAGCCTACTTCAAGTAGAACTGCCTACTGAGCCCACTGGGAAGACCAGTAATGTCAATATTATTTTATTGAAAAGAAGTATTTTTAATTCATTTTTACAAGCAAGCTTTTATTTAAGTATGTTCGTTGAGGTCAAATCTTACAACTGAATTTTAGAGCAGTTATCCTCAATCGATTGAGCTGAAATTTTGCATACACGTTTCTGTTTAGTTTGGGTGACATAGGTAGCAATGTAATTCTAAATCCAATATGGCCGACCGCCCAGGATGGCGGTAATTTTGTTATCCGGGGGTTTTCGGAAATACAGGGTAGGCCTTAAGTAGAAACAAATCACTAAAAGGTCTCCGTATTGAAGAACTTGACTGTATTAAATTAACAGGCAAACGACCATGCAACAATGACGCATTAAATGGAAGGAACAGACTTAGAAACATGTCCAGCGATAACTAAAAAATAAAATATAAATTAATAGTAAAGAAAAAACATGTTCAAAAACAAATTTTATTTAAATGCTCTAAAAAGAAGAAAATAAACTTTAAATTAAATTGAACCCATCAATTTATTACATTACATAATTTATGTGACAAAAAAGCTTGTCGCGAGATTTACCTGTGTAGATAAACAAGAATACAATATGTAACTTGATGTTGACATAAGTAATTCTATTAAAAAAATAATATGTTTTTTATAAAATAGGTAATTCTTGCGACAAGCTACATCATATAAATTGTGTAATATATAATGTAATAAATTAATGAGTTTAATTAATAATGAGCAAAAGAAAAACTTTATTGAAATATATTTAATGCAAAAACTGTTTTTTTATTGCAGTAGTGCAATAAAATTTTTATTGCACTCATATGTAATTCTACTACAGTGTTTTGACATAAAGATCATGACATGTCACCTAATGTTATGACATTTATGCCACTAAATTATTTTTTTTTGTTTTTTTTTCATGAACGTAGAAAAAATATTATATGCAACTCGTACAAAAAGTATTTATTCCACTCGACGTGAAGTGTTGACCAACTGAGCCTTACGGCCGCGTTGAACATTGTCCCGTCGCGTGCAATAAACATTTACTTTTTGCACTTGTTGCATAAATAACTATTAAAGTTTATTTTCTTCTCTCTAGAGCATTTACATAAAAGTTTGTTTCATATAATAATATTTTTTTACTATTAATTTATATAAAATCATTTAAATATTCGTAGCTGCAATCTGAATTTTCAATTCAGTTTAATTATTTCAATGTTATATTTTTCTTGTTATGTAACTTGAATTTTATATTATATAAAACCCAATGTATAACATCAAAATTTTGTCTAAGAAGGAAGTTGTTATATGAAACTCATGCCTATGTAACATACACTGTTGCACGAAACTCAGTAAGTAACACTGCAAGTACACTGTTGCTATTCACAAGTCATGTTTTTGCTGAGATAGCGCAACATAACAATTTCCCTTAATATCGTATTAGATTGCGAAACGCAATCTAACTAGCAGTTAATTTACCTTAATTAACAATTGTTGTATTTTGCGTTTCTATAAACCCTATAATCATATCAATACTTAGTAATGTTTAGAATAAAAACTTTTAATTAAAAAATAGAAAGTATTAAAAAAACAGAATGGTTCATCTTTTCGATTGAGAAAAGCGCTAATGTATATTTAAAATAAATGAAAAATTAAGAAAATGGTGTTTTCATATTTTTGTAATTTTTCTAAATTCAATAGAACCGATTCTATTAAATCGCGATAAACAATTTATGGAAATATGACATAACAACCTATTCAAATTTTTTTTTTTGGTTTTTTATTCATACTAAAAAAGTCCTTTCGGTTAAATCGGTTTATCTCCAAAGCGAATAATAATAACAATAATAATAATATTTACTCATAACAAGGTAATACAAGAATTTACAATAAGTACGAGTACTATGGAAATATGTACACTTGTTTTGAGATACACATGATTTTATTTTTTAAATCCTATATTGAAAATCATACTGGTTAAGTGTATTATTTTTAAGGTATGTAGATACATACGTCATAATAATAATTTAAAATAAATTTAATTATTATAAAGATAAGGGATAAGAGTTTCTAAAACAAAAAGAAAAAAACAAAAGTATGTGTTACAGAGATACACATAACACAACGAAAAAACGATTTCTAAAATTTATTAAGAAGGTATTTCAAATCTATGTTACTAAATAATAATCTCGGATTTGTTAGTACGATTTGTTAGTAAGGGTTTTAATTTTCTTCTAAATAATAAAACGTAATTTAATGTTCTGTGTTTCAGGATTGTATTGTATAACTTAAGGGCATGGATTTTATGATCTCTAGCCGATAGTTTTGGTCATTTGATAATCAATCAACCCGACAAATCTTTGTCGGGTGCTGTATATATGCGCAATTATAGCACCTAGGTATCTTATTTAAAATTTTGAGTAAAACATAATAAAATATATCGTTTTTTCCTGGCTCATAATTTTGTTTTCCTCAAAATTTGGAAGTTTTGATTTGTGACAAGAAATAGATACAAAACACGACTTCTCAAAGTATATTGCTAATAACTTGTGGTCAAATTGATTGATTGAGTCAATGAATTCATATAACCCGCTACGACGTTGAAATCTGGAGGAAAGTACATTATTTAAATATCAGCCATCATTTTAATATTTCTCAATTTAAATAAAATTATCTCGCCAAAATCGAATTCTGGTAACTCTGATTATATGAATGATAATTATTGAAAATAGTATAACTTGAAATTTTTTCCATAGGTATAACGGTATGTTCGAAAACTTGCGTCTAAGTACTTGGGATTTCGTACTTTAGTAGTAGGTTCCTTCGCTTTCGCTAGTATATTTTCCTGAAATTATATTCCGTTTTCGTATTAGCCACATTCATGAAATTATTTGCCTTCGGAATTGTACAAAAACGATTCTCATCACATCGTTCTATCATTACCAGCTATTGGAATTGGAATCGAATGGATATCCTTATAATATTTTGATGAAAATTAGTGTCTGTTAGAGTGGAATTGGTGGATGAGAATCGTGATGAGGCGAGTAAGCACGTTTTTAATTTCATCGGTGTTGTCATTTCACTTTCTTAGAGCGCCACATTTTCCGTTAATTTACTGCAATCTGTGACCGCTGATTTATCTCTATCAAGATTTATATACACACAGCCGTAATGCCAAATCGTTGGAACGTGTAATTTGGAAAAGATAGCAAACAATGGCATGAGATAAAATATCTATGGATGATTAGGATTATTAGATCATGTTTCTCGGATATATGTTTGTATTTAATTGGAATATATGGCCCTGGAAATAAAATGTTGTTATATAGGTTAATTTCATTTTCTCTAGCATTCAATTATAGCCTCAATGTATTTAGCAATATCAATATAGAGTTACTGAATTAAAATGTTCCATTTTTCCCTCTCAAATTATATTCCATTATATTCCTTTCAACCAGATGGCGCATGGTGTCGTTGTAAGTTGCATGGTGCTATTTTCGGTGACATTTTGTAGCTAATCATCAAGGGAGATGAGACGGGCATTCGCTTTGAGTAAGTAACAACTATAAAATATGTTTTTCTTAAAGTTATTTTCTGTGATAACCGAATTTATGGTTTTGTACCCATAAATTCGGTTAGATAAAGCGGCATCGGAAATGGCCTACATAGATGATGCCGACGGAATTTTTATTAAGCCACCTTGTCCTAACCCTCTCACCGATGAAGATTCTGCCGCTGAGAAGATGATGGGGGTGCATTTGATAATCTTAGTGACTTCTGAAAATCATGGAGATAATTCGAACAATAGTTCAATAGATGCCTATAGGACCCCATTACCAGAGAACGTTGTCTTCAAGAAAGAATTGTCTGGGATCGCCATATTGATCTAGAGGAGTTCAGAACCCGAACGTTTCCGGAACAAACATTTAATCAGTTTCTTGAAAAGTCCCCTGTTCAAATATTTGAAATATTTATTGGTGAGAACATTATAAAATTACCCATAATAGAAATATTCACTGTTCAAGAACTGCCCAGATCTTCAAATTACTGCAGAAGAAATGAGATAATTTATTGCAATATTGATCTTCAGCGGATACGAGCCTAAAGCTAGCAAACGGAATTTTTGAGATAGTGGTCTAGACATAAAAAACGTAATGGAAAGCGATTCCATGAGACGCGACCGATTTTTCAGATAATGAAGTTCGTTAATTTGGGTGACACCACCAAGATAGATAATACCGATAAATTATGGCCCGTGATGAACGCACTACAACCAACCAACAACCAACATCTATTGCCAGAAGACAATCGATTACCACGGGGAAAAGAATATTGCACTCAGGAGGAAAAAATCAACCGCTCATAAAGAAAAAGAAAAAGGCATCACATTCATTGAATAAATGTGTCAAATCAAATGTTGTTAGGTGATAAAAAAAATTTCAAAATAAAATTAGTTTTATTAAAATTGTTTCATCTATTTTTGAAGTGAAAACTTCTTTAGACGCGCTCTGCACATTTCGCACTCTCCACTTTTATTCTTGTGGGTGTTTAATCCGCAGCAACGCTCAATAGATTATCGCTTAGCAACGAGCTAGGTCACCTGTACCCCTTAATCGAAGCTCCTGCTAATAGATCCTGCTAAGAGAAAAATTGTGCTTTTAAAGCATTTCAAAGACCCTTATTGTGATAGAAGCAGTGTATACAACCTCCTTCGCCAGTGCGGCATCGAATACACGCCCAAAACCCCGAAAAATCCGTAAAAACATCAATTAAAAAAATATTGACGTACATGTCAGTTTCTGACACGGGACCTACAAAAATGGACACATGTCCTGAAAACAGCACCAAAATTGAAGATGTGTGCAAACTTGCAAAGAAGAGACGTATCACTGAGTAAGGTACGTCCTTCACACACCTTCAACAACCAAGAAACCAAACATCACAGCTACAAAATCCGCTGCGAAAATAAAAACGCAAAATAAGTTTCTAATGGGAGTATATTAGATTAAAAGGAGCCTGTAGGTATTGTACAATAAAACTACAAAAATTGATTGATTGCTTTTAATGGGTACCTTTTCAGATACAAATATTTCTTTTACTACTAAGACTGAACATTTGTGGGGAGGGTCACGTGAAACGCGCGGCTTACCCCTTACGAGGCGGTCTCGGCCTACATAGATATTAGGGATAAAGAGCGATGGTACCGCTCGGCCCCCTTTTATCGAGGTCACATCTATAGCCAAGGATATTGGCGCGCTAAGACTGAAGTGAAGTAAAATAGTTTTACAACAAGCATTGGGTTAACTACGCTCTCAATCGTTATCTTAGGAACGTAATATTTCTATAGAGATTTCAAGAGGCAAACAGAAACGTAAGTATAATAGAGTAAAGATTTGTTGGCTTATTTCCTTACTGGCAGTTCTCAAACAAAAATGGCTAACACTTTCACAACAGATACCACAAGTTCTGAGAGTGAACTAGAATCAACTATAACATTTAAAACCAAAAAGGGGCCTATGTGCATTTTTTGGAAAAATATATGAGCTTCTGTAGTACATGGAAATGAAAAATGTTTGTGGTAATACAGGCGGCCGGTTACAGTATATATTTTAAAATTCATAAGCACACACCCAACATTTTTTTTTATTTAACTGTGTTCAGGTATGTATAGTTATACCAAAATAATCTTAAACGATGACAATTAAAATTTCGTTCCAAGGTGAATTCGACTCACAGAAAATAAAAAACGCGAATAAAGATATTGAGGGGGAAGTTTAAAACCAATATATCCTTCTATAAAATTCCTGATAATTTCTAAAAAAAAAATTAAGCACAGCTCACTATTGAATTTGAATTTGCTCGAGTGTTTCAGGGGTTCAGAAAAATTTAAAAAAAATGTTAGTGACCTTGTTTTAGCAGCTGCGTGTGCATTCTGCCTGGCAGTTTACATTTCATTATTGCCCCGTATTAAGCAATTAATAATAAGTATATTGAAATAGGGACTGTTTACAGTATTATTTATTCTTATAACTGTATTATTGTTATCTATATATTTTATTACTGCATCGCTATAAACTAAAAAAATGAGCGAGGCTGCTAGTACTCGAGTACTAGAGTGCTAGTACTTCATAAAAATATTTTTTTTAAAAATATATTTTATTTTATATTATATATATATTACGTATGTATGTCATGACAATATTCCACCTACACCCTATTATTTTAACTGCCACACAGGACTGAGTCCATTGTTCTTGCACTTGACTCATGTGCACGCTTACGTCGCCCTAACAATGCACCAAGTATACAATATTTAACAAAGCATATGATGGTGCACAGGTTCAAGCGCCGTTTTCCAATTCGAGGATCACTGGTTCGATAATCACATCAGGACCTTTTTAATAAGGTAGGCAACACAACACACACACTGGCTGACTGGGGACTGGCTCTGTAAACGCCATCTATTAGGTAGTAGCAGAATTAATTTAGTAGGTAGGTACTGTGCATGATAATTGATGGGTTATGATGTCACATCCGTTTTCACATTTCCGTCCCATGTCCCGAAATTTACCCTCATGTCGCCGTAATAGATGTTTACACATCAAAAACAGATTTTTACAAAATGCAGAACTAACTGATATTGTGCCGGATGGAGAGGTCGGACGTTAGAGTCTCAATAAGCTTGATAGCTTAAAAATATTTATATTCTTTAATGTATTATTATTTTGAGATAATCTCGATATAGTTCTTTGTCCCATCCTGACCTAAAAAATATATTGGGAGTATTTTAAATATATATATATATATATATATATATATATATATATATATATATATATATATATATATATATATATATATATATATATATATATATATATATATATATATATATATATATATAACGCAAATAATGCTGCAGATTTCATACATATCAAACTCGTAACAATATCAATTTTCAGCAAAATATTTCAATATTAATAAAGGCTCGACCGGCGGACTTGCCCCCATAGATTGGTCATTTCCAGCGCATTTCATGCGAGTATTTCATTTGGTCGAGTATACAGGCTCTAATGGTAATATACTACCCAAGCCCGGTATAGATACATATGTGCACAGCGGCCCTGAGAGGGATTCCTCATATTCCTGCATCGAGCGGCGGTTAGAGCGAGTTTCCATTTGAGCGATTCCCTCCCGTTAGCACGTACTAGGGGGACAATTAGAAATAATGAAGATTATGCCAGGCCTTAACATGATCTACGGCTCCACTCTGTATCAGTTGATAATGCCCGGCGAAGGACACTTTTAAAGGATAATCGTGTCGAATTAGGACGAAGTAATTCATGGCGCAGTTCGAATTCTCTTGGTTCATTTTTAGCTTCGATTCCGCAACTCTGGAATTAAGAAATATTGTCTTGGAATAGAAGTGTACGTGGTTTAGCAGAAATTATGCTTTATGTAAGATCGGGGATGGGGGAAAGGCGGGTAATTGGATTTGTGGAAATTATTAGCTGGTGAAGAGAAATCGCTCTGGAATAATAAATTAGTGTACTGAATTGATCTATTTTTAACTGGAGAATTTTTAAATGTATAGTAAATTTACAATAAATACACGAAATATTCAGTTTGTTCTTAATTTACAATGTTCGCCCCTTTGGCAGAAATATATTTTCTAGTAGTATTTTTTGTAGTAGTTATTTCTTAGTCAATAGGTGTCCTGGATTTATAGAATAATAGTTTTAAGGAATAGGATTTCATGATTTTTTTGTAAATGTACAACTAATTATTTTGCACGCTGCAGCATGACAATAATTACAACCGTTAATATGAAGATGGAGGCTTCGAATAGATGTTTCTCTTTGCGTATAATAAACTATATTCACTCAGGTGATTTAGCAGTTTCCATATTTATGAATAATAGTTAACATTATACACTTCTTGAGGATACAATCGGTTACTATAGATGTTTTCTTTCAAATTTTGCAGACTTTCAAAATCAACGACCAAATATAATTGTCAGAATATTATTACATATATATCAGGAATTGTTTCTGTAGATAATGTTATCTTGATTTTTGATGCTGTTTTTATGGTGTTTCTTTTTTTTTAGAGAAAAATTATAATAATGCCCCATTTTCCAAGGCCGAGGAAATTAATACGAATGTAAAGGTAATTAAAAGTTGAAATGAATGATATCAGTTATATAAAAAAAAGTTTATGAAAAAATAACGAATTGTTGGTCACGTGGTTTACCTGGCTGTACGTGGTTTACCTGGTAATTTGTAGCTTTTTTATAGCTTTTTTGTTACGCCGGACCCACTTTTGTAACTTACCAGTTACGAGAAAAATGGAAAACTGCTAGTTTAAGTTGCAACCGGATCAATAAAAATCGCGACCCGGCTAGTTTTTTGTAGCTTTTTTGTAGTTTTTTTGTTACGCCGGTCCCGCTTTTGTAGCTGCAGTGATATCAATTGCAGGTAGGTAAAATTTAAATTAAGCGATGAATGGCGATACACATAGTGTGAGAGTGCGATAACACGATTTCTTGAGAGAACACTATCATGCAGAATTTCTTACGGTAAATAACTTCTTTCTTGGGTATGCGGTTCTCACATTTCCAGCTTCTTTGTTACACGGTTCTAAAAATGTTCCGGATGAAACGGAATGGCTTTTCTTCTATTCCCTATCCGCTCGATGGAACAGATAGCTTCCGAAAAAATTGTTAGGTATTTAAACTAATTATTTCGGCTATATGAAATACTACCGAAGTTATGTAACTTATTTGTCTGTCGGGTTACACATGTGTGGCGTTCTTGTTACGCTTGTATTTAATTTGCAGGTTTATTATTATGCCTGCCTGATATGTGCAAGTTTTTTATAACGCGTGATACATGTTTGGAGCTTAACGACCGCGTAACAAAGGAGCTACAAATGTTACAACCGCGTAAGAAAGCTACAAATGCGAGAAACCCATAACAAACAAGCTATAAACGTGTGATAAGCGCAACGGCAAAGCTACAAATCTGTAACACTCATATTCAGAGAGTGAAAAAGTTTAGAACCGCGTAACAAAGAAGCTACAAATGGGAGAACCGCGTACACAAGAAGCTACAAATGCTAGAACCGCGTAACAAAGAAGGTATAAATGCGAGAACCGCATAACAATGAAGCTACAAATGCAAGAACCGCGTACCCAAAAAGCTACAAATGTAAGAAACCCATGACAAACGAGCTACAAACGTGTGATACGCGCAACAAAAAAGCTACAAATCTGTAACAATCGTTTTTAGAGAGCTACAAATTTTAGAACCGTGTAACAAAGAAGCTGGAAATGTGAGAACCGCATACCCAAGAAGCCACAAGTGCTAGAGCCGCGTAACAAAGAAGCTATTTACCGTATGAAATTCTGCATGATAGTGTTCTCTCAAGAAATCGTGTTATCGCACTCTCACACTATGTGTATCGCCATTCATCGCTTAATTTAAATTTTACCAACCTGCAATTGATACCACTGCAACTACAAAAGCGGGACCGGCGTAACAAAAAAACTACAAAAAAGCTACAAAGAACTAGCCGGGTCGCGATTTTTATTGATCCGACTGCAACTTATGCTAGCAGTTTTCCATTTTTCTCGTAACTGGTGAGAGCTACAAAATTGGGACTCAAGTAACAAAAAAGCTACAAAATAGCTACATAAAACTGGCCGAGCCAGGACCTGCAGCGCTGAAATCGGAATTTAAGCCAGCAGTTTCGCGTTTTTCTCGCAACCGGTAACGGTTACAAAAGTGGGACCGGCGCGATGTAACAAAAAAGCTACAAAAACGCTACAAATTACCAGGTAAACCCCGTACAGTGCTGCTGATGATTGCCTGTTAGGTTCATAGAGCTGCGGAGAGATATGGTCGTGAATTCGGAGGCCGCTGCGATACAAATAATTTCAGTTTGTAGAAAAACACTATTCTTACCTACGCCGGCTTATACTGCAAAAATACTAAGGCAGGCTGCTTGCGTTCAAATATTAAATAATAATCCGCGGGCTGAGCGGATTATTAAAGGACAAATAAAAACGAAGATTTCTTGTTTAAAATACAGGGAAAACAAAACGACAATCCGTCTTAAGTTCACAACGCGAAATAATCTAAATACTTTAAATGAATTATTATAAGTATTATTGCAAGTTAATTTACGAAATGCAAGGCAAAACGCGAAATTAATAAAAATTTAAACGAAGGCGAAATAAATGAAATAGCTGCTAGAGGAAGAACACAAATGCGACAAAATGAATTAATTATATCAAGTTTTAACGTTAAGCTGAGAATAATATCAATAAAAACACGATTGAAAAGGCGATGTCAATGTCACCAATGCTCGGAGTTCCTGATTTTTGTGGCATTTTTCAGGCAGCCGCGGATCGGCTTTTTATAGTGCTGGATATTTACGGTGCTCTTCCGTTATAGTTGCACTGCACACAAAACTTTAAGTTGTGCGCAGTTATAAGTTGCACTGCGCACAAAACTTAGAGGTAGATTGGTTATAAAGCAAATAAGTGTTAAATAAATGTTAAATTTAAATATTATTGTAGCCTTTCGTAACATGAGTCCGGTAGAAGGTTTTTCAACGGAATTATATGTTTTATGGGGTGCTCGAACGTGAATCTAAAGTTTGCTGTCTCGTAGTAGTATGGCTTCCGGTCGCAAAACGAAAAAAAAACTGAAATGGTCGTAGTTTTTCAGGTTTTCCGCCCATATGTTGAAAACGACGAATCGTACGGAAAATATAACTGTATTCAAAGTTGAAGGGTATTAAATCCTATATTGTATCCTATATTATCATGGACCTAATTGGACCTCCTCTAGGACTAAAGAGTGCTCATGTCTCAAGTGATCCTTCGAGTAAAATAGAAATTAGTGTTCATAGAACTGGAGCCCATAAAGCAGAGAAGGATTCGATAGGGAAGAAATAGTGTAAGTATCCTTAAACAGATTAAATATTTCCTCATCATACTATTACTTTTACAATATAACATAAATTTAAATTATAACAATTAATCAACATAAACAGCGTTCATAAAATCATATATATATATATATATATATATATATATAAATATATATATATATATATATATATATATATATATATATATATATATATATATATATATATATATATATATATATATATATATATATATATATATATATATATATATATATATATATATATATATATATATATATATATATATATATATAATTGTCGATTTACAATCGCAGATAAACATCAAACATCATGCTAAAAACCATATTAATTACCTTCAACTTTTTCTTCCATTAATAATAAAAAATCTACCATCTGTCGTCGCGGTATTACTATTTGTGCCGTAATGGATTATGGCCGTTATGGACCCATTGAGAGCGCTGCTAAAACCCCATAATTGTCGGAAATTATGTTACAGAGGTACATATAAGATCAAGAGCTATAGAATAATTATTGTATCGGGATCCGAGATTATAATTATAGCCTTTACTCTGTGAGTATAATCCGTCAAACAAGTAAAGCAATAAAAAGGTACACAATGAGTCTACAAGGTCTTGGCCGACGGAGTAATAATTTACGGTTTTTGTATTATCTTTCAGGCCTTTGAAACAAATAATATATAAGGATGTAGGTATACGAGTATACCTACCTATATTTCCAAATGCAATTAAACGCACAATAATGTACCGGGTGATTCAATATCAGAGGACGCCGGCCATATCGAAGGAACTATATGACATCGAACGTTGGGGAAAAGTCTATAATTGAACATGGCGATCTTTTGAATCACTTAAGTTGAAATTTCGGAATGCTCCCCAGCCTGTTACAGAGTACCGATGTTGATTTCAAATCTCTGAATTTTTCATAAACAAATTAAATTTGTATTAACGAAAAACCCGTAACTTACTATTTTAGCAATTTTAAACTTGATCTCAACAGATGTGCAACAAATTGCATTCGATTGCTCTGGATTTTTACATGAATTAAAAAAAATGTTTACTGTAGGACCAATAGCAACCGAGATACGAGACATTCACTTTTTAACGCGTAACAGCCGTTCTAATTAACTTATATATTCGAAGCTTGGCTGGTAATCAGTAGAAAGCTTAAGCTATACACTAAATTTTTTTCATAGCGAATCGAGCATCTTTTCATGAAGAAATCGTTGTTTAATGTAGGGCGCAAACGTGCGGTCGTTCAGCGTTCACTGTCGTTCATTACTGAATACAATAAATCACTTTGTTCCTCCTGTACATTTTCGATAGACACTGATTTCCACTATATTTGGTATAATCTCATGAATGTACTTTTCTGCCTCTATTACATCCGTGTTATTAAAAACATTGATGACTGTTTCTTCAATGTTCGTGCAGTTTTTTTGCTCACAGTGCTTGTAGAGGATATCCAAGAAGAAGAAGAAGTAAAACCGGCAAATAAATTAAATAATTAAATAAAATATCTGGATACAACATACGACCTACGACAAGGGAAGATATGATTTGTTCGATGTTTCTTCAATGTTCGTGCAGTTTTTTTGCTCACAGTGCTTGTAGAGGATATCCAAGAAGAAGAAGAACTAAAACCGGCAAATAAATTAAATAATTAAATACAATATCTGGATACAACATACGACCTACGACAAGGGAAGATATGATTTTTAGAATACAAAATGCAATCCACCGTACATCCGCTGCGGAAGTGGATTCTGCAGTGCAAGTAACACCTGGCAGACTTGAGCGTTGTATAGAGCATTCCATAAAAATAAATAATTAAAAATAGTTCCATAATAGATTTTGTTATACTACATAAAAACCTCTAAACCCGGCACTGAAATTCTGCAAGCTAATACCGAATGGTAACGAGAGAGCTTGGCCGATAGTTTAAAATGTATTAGACAAGGACAGGTCACAAAAATGTTTAACACGAGCAGGTAAAAAAGTTCCATAATACGGGTAGTAAACTTGCTTAAACTACTCTTGACGTCTCTAAGTTGGCAGTTACGCCATAGATATAAACCCTATGAATCCAATCAGTATTGCACTAGTCAAATGGTCAAATTGTGTGTTTAAGCAACTCGTACTGTTGCATACAAACTATACTCATTCCCCGATGAGAAACGAGAAACATAAAGATAATACAGAACCTACAATTTGAATGTTAAAATCATGAAGACTAGATACAGGAGACTGAACGTGGTTTAAACAATGGGAGGATGGCGCTTAGTGCGGGTACTCATAAGTGCACTGAAAGTGAAGAAACAGTGAATTTAACTGAAAGTTAACCAAATTCTGTCAGTTTTGAAACGGTGCAACGCTACTGCATGTACGGCGTACGGCGCTAGTAAAAAGAAATGGATCAGCTGATAAGCGATATTATTCTTGCTAGAATTACGATGTACGAAATCGTGCTCTCTCTCTCTCTTTATTTTTCGTACAACAGCTCACAACAACGTTTGTTGGATATATCAACACATATAATGGACTTCTTTTTGTTGTCTGTTGTTTTATTATTTTTTAACGAAGAACACTCAAACAGCGTATGTTGTAGATTAAGCATAATTCAGTGACGTCACCGCCAACTTTAAAGACGTAGAGTAGAGAACATACTTATATCGACCTGTTATAATTATAATTATAATTACTAAAATAAAAAATAAATAAATGTGCATTTGCGAATGTGCATTTTTGATCAGCTTTTACTTCGATTTCCAAATCGACTATAGTTAGATGTACATGAGGCTCTAGTTTCTTGAGGAGAGACACTCATTCTAAATTATGTATTATTAATTCTCATTATTCGAATAAATTTCTGTGGAGGGAATTTACTTTTTATATAAATCAGGCATATAAATCACTTGATTATCGATAATTCAACGTATGCATGTAATTCGTTATTTTACAGTATCTAGATGGGTTCTGAATAACATTAGAATATATTTCATTAACTATTAATTTTTATTGATATAATATATAAGCTTGATGGTTAGCGTTAACGTAGTGATTATGACCTTATAACACATTCAAATTTGTCAAAATTAAAAATATTTATTTACCAAATACATCCTGGATTAACATAAAAAGGAAACGCTAATATCGTTTGTTCAATAAGAAATGCAATAAAATTCAAATTGTTAACTAATCATCGATAGCCTCTTAAATAATATGCAGAAATCGATGAATAAAATTAATAAAGTGGTTTGTAGAATGTAAATACCACAATTTTATATATCATTATTTACAAAATTTATTGGTTTTATTGACATTATCGAGATCTGAGGATTATCCTCATTGAATATTTTTAGCATGTATAAGTTAATTTTTTATGTTCCTTAGTTAAAGCGTTGTTAAAGTCTAAAGACACAGGGAATTTAATTCTGAAATCATATGTTAATGAAGTATGTACGGTACGTCACAGACGTCACTAGATATATTTTTGAATACTTTTGTGCAATCTAAGCACGCTTACCGAGCGACATCATTAGAACTGATTTATAAAAATATTACTATTATTTCGTAGATAATTTAATGCTCTAATTTTTTTGATATATCTAAGTAAGCGTATTCTAGTTGTTATCGTCATTATCGACGCATAATTATTTGACAATCGACTTCAAAAATGTGGGTAAGCCGACTGGAAACGTTGTGTTTTAAATCCCATGCAACGTGTTCTGAAGTAAATAATAAATTATTAGTAAAAAAATATTTTTAAAAACAGGCTTATAGTTAAATGCTCCAAAAAGAAGAAAACCAACTCTAAATTAAATTACACCTATCAATTTATTACATTACCCAAATTTTTGACATAACAGCTTGTCGCGAGACTAATAAATTGATGGGTTTAATTTAATTTCAATTGATTATACTTTGAATATTTATATAAAAGGATTTTAACTATGGCTATCTTGTATTTGTTTATTATCAAGCCCGTCAAAATACACTAATTTGCACTACTAAACTAAAACTACATACACTACTAACTACATACACTAAAATATCGATTCTCGGATTATTGTTAATTAAGTAAATCAATTGGTCCACTATCTTATCTTAATATACTATTAATAATTACCTTAATATACCAATATAATATATAAAGCTTTATGTATGAGATTTTCACCCACTTCACAAAACGTCAGATTAAACTGAAACTTTACACTTTGCTTTGAACTTTGATTATCAAGGACCGATGACAATATAATATTTGACAACTTTTCCCTAACGTCCTCACCAGGATCATCAAAAACCTGGATATAAAAAAATGTGTCATGCATTGGCGCATTCGCCACAATATATAATTTACTGAAAATTATACATTAATTAAATCTCGGACCACACGCCACAAAAATTAATCTATTTCATAATAGAAAGTAAAACTTATCAACATATTTCTTAGTTAAAAAATATATAGTTTAAAAAAACTAAAAAACACGCTTTAAAGGGAAACCGAACGAAAAAAGTGAATGCTGAAAGTTAATCCTCATTGCATTTAAAATAATGATCATTTAAATTGTCCCCTAAAAATTGTCCTCTTCATTTAAGCGTATGTCATCAGAATAGTCGTTAGTATTTAGCACTACCTTCTAAATTTTGTTATTATTGTAGCTATACCTACCTGTTTATCCATTACAAATTATTAATATGAAATATTTATACAGACAAAAAACAACTTGGAGTGGGCCTCATATTATTTTACAATACCTACATATAAAATATGTATTGCCTATTGCCCGTTGACAGCTTTGCTTTTTACATATCTTCCGATCGTTATGTTCCTTGGATTCATTAGTCTCGCATCAATCCATATCATTTTAATAGTTTACCAGCAAAATCCGGTATGAACAAAACACTTCCAGAGGGGTGAAACCAACCCTAAGGACGCCCATGAGAGCCGATGGCCGTGGATGTCATTACGTGATTGCGGCTGGCCAAGTAAACATCTCCGTCGATTTATCAAATCCGAACAATACCTGTTTGACTGTTTGCACCGCCCTTAATAATCTTAATGATCGCGGATAAAATCTCTATATAATTTTATTCGTATCCGTGAATTGGCTCTAGGCCATGTCTAGTATCAACCTTGATGTAAGCGCTCTCTTCTTTCATGCAAGTCGATCGCTCTTCTCTCGATCGAAGCGTATCCTTTCTTTCTTTACTGGTGAGATTCAGTCTTAATTCTCCTGACGGTTTCAGAATAAATCAGGTACCAGTCAGGTTTCATCAATCGATATCATCTTCCTATAACCGCGTTTGAGTTATCCTATCATAGACACTTTTATAATAACATTTTTTTTACTTTACTAAAATTACTTTTCGCACTAGTTATTACTTTTCGCTCTTGTGTGTTAAAGTTTCACTATTCACACTCATCTGCGTAAGAAAAGTATGACTTTTAATGCATGGATGAGAAAAAAATATTTGAGTAGTTTTCTTTTTTAACTTGTTCAGTCTAATAGTTTCGAGAAAACCATTAGATAAAACATATTTGGGACTTAAATAAACAGCCAATAAATCTACACCTATACCAAAAGCAAACTCCCTATTTATTTTTCTGGACATATTTATTTCTTCAGTCGAATGTCGATTCTATAAGATAAGAGATCATATTCGTAAAATACCTTCCCCCATTAAAAGATCTCCAAAAATTAAAATTCTCTTCATTCTAACATTTTTATGTTGACGGAGAGTCGTAAAAACAGTTTCCGAGATAGAAATGAGTGATGCTGCGATGCGCAAAAACTATAGTACATAAACCTTGTAAAAATATGGAAAAAGATTAATTATTTAAACAGTTAGAAACCCCATTAACTCCATCTCAGCCCACATTCATGCTACGATATTGGGGTAAAAAGTCTATCTACAAATATGGCAAAAATAATTCCATTTAAAATATTTTTCCTAAATTACTAAATAAGTCCTAAATTCACTGAGAATTTAATTAATTTATTAATTATTTTAATATAATTTAAATTAATTCAATTTAATGCTCATTTACTATGGGGTTTCAGTAAATCGTTAATTTCTTCAAATATCTTCGGCACAATATAGGTCGGAAATACACTTTTTGGGAATATTGGTTCCATCATCTACAAATTTTGTTAGACAATTTTTATAGAAACAATTTTTATAGAATTCCTTTTCTAATTACCATGGTAACGAGAAATTTTATAAATACTTTTGTAGTTAGTTTGCCTTATCCGAATTTAACCAACGAATGCTCATCATAAAGGACTATTTATCCCGATTTAATTTTTTTATAAACAACAAATAAAATTTCGGTGCTCAATGGTAGGGGGCGCTATTCAAAGATGTGTCTTAATTGGACCGTTTTATTTAAACTAAACTAAACGCAACTCTATAACTTTCTTTACTGTGGCCATTTATTTCCTTAATCAATGGCCTCAATAGGCCATTAATTGAGGAAAATAAAAATGGAAACTGGAGATCGATATCTGATTAAGTTTTAGTTTTATTGTCTGGTAAAAATAGCAGAGGAGTGTCGGAGGGAGCGCTTTCGTGTAATTCTCTAAACCGCATTAACTTGCTCTAACTCTAATATGAAAAATAAATCTTAAAACTATACAAAATTGCCTGTAAAAGATCTTTTCTTTATTTCAATAATTAGGTACTAGTTTAGTATGTCATTCGTGTTACAAAATGCATGAACGTAAGTATGCCATGATCTATGAAAAGAAGGCAACATAATCAGTTTTAGAATTATTGCAAAAATATTGATGATCACCAATATTATTATTTATTTTTTAAATATTTGATTAATAATTTGTGTTCATCTTACACGTGTTGTTAAAAATATTGTGTCTTAACTCACAATCTGTTACGGAGCACTTACATGGAAGGTCAGAATAAAAAATATAAATTCTATATTTTCATAATTTCAACCCTCATCATTAGGTGAATTTTAAAAATCACGCAATTTTATGAAACTTAATACCCCTATTGCGGATAAACAGGTAAACATAAGGTTACTGTTATATTAGGACCAGCTGCTTTAGGTAATGTATTGTAATTTGTACAGCTGTCCGATAGAATTTAGGTAATTAATGTAAAATTGCTTGTTTATTTACCTAAGTGTATTACTTATCAACTTGGTGGGAGACTAGAGTGGGCCATATTAGCTCGTTTGCCGTGAGACATATTTTTGTATAAAACTATTGTTTCGAAAAACCTTCATATAATAATGTTTCTTTATTAATAATTAAAATAGAGCATACTTTTGTCTGCATGCCTGAAATGATGAAATATAAAGTGATGATTTTAACAGTAGCTTCAAAATATAGTAGTGTCAAAATATATAGTAAATGGAAATCGTACCTATTTTTTTCATTTATTTATATCTTTTATGTGATAAACTGCTAATGATAAATCCAGGTTTTTCACCTCGTAAACCCTCCGGATCATTGTTAAATAATTGATTTTTCGGACTTTTTTCAGTTTCTGAACAGGTTCAACAGGAGATTGTACCGAAGCAAGCTACTGTGTGCTGTGGATTTACAGGACCAGCCTGGTCCATCAAAGATGTACATGAAATACGAGTA